>JAQISU010000208.1:650000-1250000 GCA_029339505.1 Unio delphinus | reverse complement strand
GAGATGTGTAGAGTACAGTGTACTAGTTTTGCATTCCTCCCCCATTATTTAATTTTCTTTCATCACTTTTTTTTCATTTATAGTTAATGTGTCTAGTGTTTTTTCTAGCCCGTTCCTTAATTCCTCCCGTTTAAATAGTCTGCTTGTTTGTATATGTGATTTTATTTCCCTGCCCATATTTGGTTTCTCTTTTTCTCCCCTTCTTGCAGTTTTCGAATATTTTTTATGCATTTATCCATTTCCCCTTAAGATGTTGTGTTAGTTTTTATCCTTATTTTTAGTTCTTCTATTTAGATATTTTTAAATTTCGTTTACGTATAGGTAAGTGATATATTGCCAGTCATTTTACTTTCTGTTTAAATCTATCCCAATCCGAAATAATGTCGCTCTTGTGATCTTCTTTTTTATTTTTTATTTTATCTAGTTTTCCTTTTTTTTCTGTAATCACGTGTTCGTCCCCTAGGATTGATTTGTTTAATTTCCATATCCTCTTTCCCCATTTTTATCTGGTTTTTTATCACCATTTCCATTGTTAATAGTTTATGGTCCGAAATTTAAAATCTATAATGTATTAAGGTCGAAATTTGTTATATATAAAATTTATCTAATCTGCTTGCCTCTTTTCTTACTTTATTTACTCCTTTATTTATGCATCCATGTGTATATTTTGTTCTTAGCATATTTAATATTCTGTATATATCTATACGTTCATGTTCCCTTAATAATATACCCATACTTTCCCTTCAGCTAAGATCATTTGTTTCCCTAATCTATCAACGTCTTCTCCCATACAGTTAAAATCCCATCGTAGTTTGTCTAGTTTTATCTGTAGTACCCTTCCTTTTAAAGTTTTCCCTTCGTTAATTTGTTCCCGGTTTATCCGATTTTTGTTTGTTATAAATGTTGCTACTCCAGCTTTAGTATCAGTGTCCTTATTGGTGACTACTATAGCATCCATTTTTTCTCTAGTATACAAATCGTTTGTTTGTTGAGTTGGTTGTGTGTTTCTTGTATTAGGATGATGTCGTACTGCTTTAGGGCTATAAAATTTGTAACTGTGTCCTTATCTATCCCAGTAGTGTTGATTGATGCAATACGGAATCTTTTTCCTTCCATGTTTGGATTTTGTCCTCCAGGTGGCTATTGATATTTCGGTTTTATTAATCAGTACTACCTATCTGTCTTTATGTAGATCATTTAAACATTGTGTGTACTTTTGGGCACTGGCCCCTCTGCTACGTCTTGTGTATCTTTTCCGTTGTTAGTTTTATTTGTTAAATTGTCCGTTTCGTCATTTCGTATCTCCGTGAAATTGCCATTGTCAATGTCCGTGCCTGTATTGTCTAGTTCATTTACTAGTTGTCTCCTCTTGTCTCTTGGGTTCCTTGGGTTTGACTCTTCTCATTTATTGAAGGCTCCCTCATTTTTGTTCGTTGTTGTTGTCGGCTTTCCTTTACGGTGGATATGTCCCCTATGAAATTTGATCCACTGGAGAATGATCCGGACAAGATATTTGCCAATTTCCGTTTACGCTGACTTGGGATTGGTGTGGACTCAAACGGTGCCATCACACTGAGGTCCTCGTCGTCCTCTCCACTAGACGATAATTCCACTGAATTTTTCATGTATTCACCCTCTACAGCTAAAAGATCTAATCTGTTTTTAACGCTTATTTCCATTGGTGCATGGGTTGTCTCTTTTAATGTCTTGAAAGGCGTAAGATAATTTAGCCATTCCCCAATCTTGGATGGTTCCATTTGTTCATCCGTTTGTATTGTTTTTTCCGTGATTTAGTCATCTGGAGTCGTTGGTGGCTCCGTGGTTTTGGCCTGTCCGGCTACCTTTTCCGCTTATATATTTGATTGATTCTGTCTCCAAACTTTACTGTGTTAAATCCATATACAGTTGCCAGCTTGTCCGTCTTTACTGATATTTTATATTTCTTGATTAATTTGTCCACCAACTCCCGTGAATCCACCTCGAGAGAGAGACCGGATACAAAAACATCAGTAGTCCTGGCCTCAACCTCTCTGATAATAGGTGCCGTCTCACATACGGCCATCCTGATTCCCTTAATGATTATCTCCTCTTTGTTAATTAATGGTTTGTTGTTAATGCGGTGTAAGATGTACTTATTCTTTATCCCATATTGCAGCGCTTATGCTGCTGCAATGTCATATCCCAGTACTTTTAAGCATGCGAGTGTCTTTGTCTGTATGGGTATGTTTGTCCGCTCAGCGATAATCTAGCGTCTGATATCCTTCTGAGTAATAAACCACTAATCACTTGCTCCCGGTTGTTCATTCTAAAGCAGTGTTGCAATAATTTTGGATCGTGTTACGTGCTTAGGCTCGAATAAGCAGCAACACAGAAAGAGCGAAAACTAACAAGCTTGTAAAACTTTAACAATGATTTTTATTAAGTACAATTATTTTCATAAAATAAATAAACTTACGGTTTTAGAGAATCAAATCCAACAAATATAGAATTCACAAAATAATCCACTAATGGAAATGCAAGTCCTGATAAATAAATGTTCTAATAGTTCCAGGTTCGAATCTTGACGATGTAATCCAAAATGGCTGACAATGTCACGTGATGCAGTTCTTGTTTTGTTGTTCTTGTTTTGTTGTCATCCAAATGAAAATCATAAACACATGTCCTTTTCCAGATAATTCTTCTTTCTTCAATGAATTGACAAAGTCCAGAACAAAATAACACTAAAACATGAAATACACAACTTAATAATAATAAAGCCCAAACATCTACTGAACTCCTATCCAAAACAACAGTCTATATAACTGTTTTTTTTTTTAGTAAACAAGTGATCACGCGCTTTTCTAGAAATTGATTGAAGGTCAGAGGAAGAGTCTACCTTCACCTAGTCACGTAATAATAGAATGAACCAGAAGAAAAATCAGCCACTAATTACTAAAAATAAAAAGTTGTCCTTGAGATTAACCAATAGTGTTAGAGACTTGTTGATAATGTTCATAGCAAGGTCAGAAACTAGATCAACAAGCCAAGATCAAATCTTGTTTACAATTTAAAGGATGGTCAGCTTGAACTTTGTAGAAAAAATCTCCCAATAAATGAATTTTAAAGCAACCAGGACAAATTTGGATTTAACAATAAAAAAAATAAATAATTTAAATCCAATAGCCGTAACACCTTCCCCCATAAAATAAAAAGAAAGGTTTATATGATAAAACTTTCTTTTTATCACAAACCAATTTACATCTAAAGTTATAAATTACACAATATAATGAATTATACACGGGAAAGAGCGTCTGCAATTATATTATCTTTTCCTTTTATGTGCCTGATATCAAGATTATACTCTTGTAATAACAAACTCCATCTTAATAATCTTTGTTTTTTGTTTTTCATCTTGCCGATGAAAGTAAGGGGGTTTTGGTCACTAAAAACTAAAATGAAGAAGGAGCTGAACTTAAATAAACTTCAAACTGTTGCAAAGTCAAAATCAATGCCAAACATTCCTTCTCGATTGTTGAATAATTTTTCTGGTGCTTATTCAATTTCTTAGAAAAATAACACACTGGATGTTCAATTCCATTTTTGTCCTCTTGAATTAAAACCGTTCCAACCCCAACATCACTTGCATCAACAGATAATTTGAAAGATTGACCAAAATATGGAGCTGCAAGAACTGGTGCTGTTTCAAGTATGGCTTTCAACTTATTAAAAGCCTCCTGACATTTTTCAGTCCAACAGAACTTATTCTTCTTTTTCAATAAATTTGTCAGGGGTTCTGCTACTATAGAAAAATGTGAACAAAATTTACGATAATATCCAGCCATACCTAAAAACCGCATCAGTTGTTTTCTATTTTCAGGCACGAGGAATTTAGAGATAGCCTCAACCTTGGCATCTATTAGTTTAACCTGCCCATGTCCTACAATATGTCCTAAGAAAGTCACACTAGCACGACAGAACTCACTTTTAGATAAATTAATTGTCAAACATGCATCAGTGAGTCTGTCAAAGAATTTTCGAATTGTTGCTAGATGTTCTATCCAGGTGTCGTTGTAGATGATGACATCATCTATATAAGCATCACAATTTTCTAGACCAGAGGTAATCATATTCATGAGACGTTGAAATGTACTTGGCGACCCTTAATCCCAAACGGCATTACTTTATATTGGTAAAGTCCATCTGGAGTCACAAATGCTGAAACTTCCTTTGCTCTTTCCGTCAGTGGAATCTGCCAAAATCCCTTCAGAAGGTCAAAATTGGTGACATACTTGGCATTCCCGATTTTATCAATACAATCGTCAATTCTTGGTAATGGGAATGAATCTGTTTTTGTCACACTGTTCACCTTCCTATAATCAGTGCACATACGGAAAGTTTTATCTGGTTTTGGAACAAGTATGCATGGTGAACTCCAATCACTTTTACTGGGCTCGATAAAATCATTCTCCAGCAAATATTGAATTTCCTTTTTTAAGTATTCCTGTTTGAGTGGATTCATCCTGTATGGATGTTGTTTAATAGGTTTTGAATTTTCAATTTCAACGTCATGAAAAATTTTGTTTGTCCTTGTAGGAATATCTGGAAATATGTGCTCAAATTCTATTAATAATTGCTTCAATTCATTTCTTTCTTGCACTTGCAAATGTGAAGGTTTCTGGTCTAGATTTTTCATAATTTCTGAATTGCAAAAATTCGTCATTTCAATATCAGTCATCACTTCGATATCAGTAGAATCTGATGATATTCCTTCATTGAGTGGGACAGGTACAACTAAACCAATTACATGTTTAGCATGGCTATCTCTTTCAATATACTCCTTTGGCATATTTATATGACAGAGTTGATTTTGTTTGCGCCTTCCAGGAGTATTTATAATGTAATTTAATTCATTAATTTTTTTTATCGACTGTGTAGGGACCATAATACTTAGCCTGAAGAGGGTTTTGTGGCAATGGCAAGAGAGCCAGGACTCTATCGCCAGGTTGAAAGCTTCTTTCCTTCAATTTTTTTATCATATCTTGCTTTCATTTTAGATTGCGCAGAGTGCAGATTTGTTTTTGCAACCTCACAAGCCTTTGACAATTTGTATCTAAAATCAGACACATAATCAAGAAGATTGATTTCAGTATCTTCATTAGTTAAAAGTTTCTCTTTCAACAACTTCAATGGTCCACGCACAGTATGTCCAAAAACCAGTTCAAAGGGACTGAAGCCTAGAGATTCTTGAACTGATTCTCTAACAGCAAACAATAGTAAATCAATGCCTTCATCCCAATCTTTATTTGTATCAAAACAATATGATCGAATCATATTTTTCAAAGTCTGATGAAATCTTTCTAAAGCCCCTTGGCTCTCAGGATGATAGGCAGAAGATTTGAACTGTTGAATGCCTAATTCATACATAACTTGCTGGAAAATACCAGACATAAAGTTTGAACCTTGATCAGACTGAACAGATTTGGGAAGGCCATACTGAGTAAAAAACTTTATCAAAGCTTTTACTATTGTTTTAGATTTTATATTCCTCAACGGAATAGCCTCTGGAAACCTTGCTGACGCACACATAATGGTCAACAGGTATTGGTTACCTGACTTGGTCTTGGGTAAGGTACCTACACAATCTACCATAATTCTACTAAATGGTTCGTCAAATGCAGGAATAGGTTGCAGATGAGCCTTAGGTATCTTCTGATTGGGTTTTCCTACCATTTGACAAGTATGACAAGATCTACAGTATTTGACAACATCACATTTGATTTTTGGCCAATAGAAGTGAGACAAGATCTTGTGATAAGTTTTATTAATCCCTAAATGACCAGCCAAAGGAGTTTCATGGGCCAGATTAAGTATTTCCTGTCGTTAAGGTTTTGGAACTACTATTTGATAGTTCACAGACCATTCATCACCAGCAGGTACCTAGGAAGGTCTCCATTTTCTCATAAGAATTCCATTTTTAATGAAATAACAGACAGGAACTTCAGTGACTTCAGTCTCATTTATGACCTTTTGAAACAAACAGGAGATCTCAGGATCTTCTTCCTGTTCAACGACAAGTGACTGTCGTTTATCACCCTGATTAAGAGAATGAGTTATTAAAAGAGGATCACTATGATCAATACCTTCTGATCGATCTAAACCAAGAGTAAATGTGATCTCATAAAAAACCTGACCTATACAAGCGTCAGTTGAAGGAATGCTGCCTCCTGTAACATCATTCTCAAGATCATCACCCTGATTAAAATAAAGAGAATGAGTTGTCAAAAGAGGATCACTATGATCAATACCTTCTGATTGATCCAAACCAAGAGTAAAAGTGACCTCATCAAAAGCCTGACCTATACTAGTGTCAGATAAGGGAATACTGCTCTCAACAACATAAACCTGACCCACGCAAGTGTCAGATAATGGAATACTGCCCTCAATAACATAAGCCTGACCTACGCAGGTGTCAGATAAGGGAATACTGTCCTCAACAACATAAGCCTGACCCACGCAGGTGTCAGATAAGGGAATACTGCCCTTTTCATCTTCATTCTCAAGAGCTTTCTTTGCCATAGCTCTGGTAACTGTACAAGGTTGAAATATATCAGGGATTTCTTTTTCAATTGGATAAACTTTCTGATCCAAATTAGGCTTGTCAGTCACAAGTGGATTAACCACAACCTTGTCCCCAGCTAAGTCGTTGCCTAGCAATAAATCTATTCCCTCAACGGGTAAAACCGAGACTGTTCCGATTGTCACAGGTCCTGACACTAAGTCTGATGACAAATTCACACAATGGAGAGGAACATTAACAAAGCCGCACTCTACTCCCTGAACAAGAACACTTTCATTAGAAGAAGACTTCGCAGAAAAAAGCAAAGTACCTGATAATAAAAGACTCTGAGAAGCTCCTGTGTCCCTTAAAATTTTGATAGGGGTGGGATTGGCCAAATCACCCAAGAGTGATATAGAACCCTTCGATATGAATGGTTCATAATTCTCCATAATAAAATCAGACCGGGGTTTATTAGACCCAACAAATGTATTGCTTTCAATACATGACTGTGACCTTGACCTCTTGTAAATAAGAGCATTTGGAACAGGTCTATCTTGATTCTGATGCCTATTTTTCAATTTGTAGCAATCAGAAATAACGTGTCCTTTTTTCTTTCAAAAGTTACACGTCGGAAGAGACAAGGATCTAGAATCAAACTTCTCTGAAGTCTGATTTTTGAAAGTTCTGTTAGTTTGAGTTTTAGAAGGGCTTGAATTAGGTGGAAATACTTTTCTGCCATCAAATTTTTGAGTAGAAGTCTTGTTAACAAAAGGAACTTTATGTGTCAAAGAATATTCGTCAGCAGCTCGAGCAGCATTTTCCAAGGTTTCAATCTGATGCTCATCAAGATAAGATTTAACATCATTATGGACACAGTTTTTGAACTCTTCAATTAATATAATTTGCCTGAGATTTTGATAATCTTGTTTGACTTTCTTGGCTAAACACCATCTATCAAACATCTGCTCCTTTTCTCTAGCAAATTCGACATAAGTTTGTCCAGCTTCTTTTCTGGAATTTCTAAATTTTTGCCTATAAGCTTCAGGAACTAACTCATAACCCCGTAAAATGTATTCTTTAACCACATCATAATCACCACTTTGCTGAACGGACAGTGAACAGTAAATATCACTAGCCCTACCAGTAAGTACACATTGTAATAACATGGTCCAATATTCTCTTGGCCACTTTAAATTTTCAGCAACTTTCTCAAAACGAATGAAGTATTTGTCTACTTCTTCTTCTCTGAAAGGGGGCATTTATTTAATATTCCTTGTTATTTCAAAATTTTGATTTGAAGTATGATGGAGTTTTTCACTTGCCAGCTCTAATTCTTTCATTTTAATTTCTTTCTCAATTCGCATCTGCTCTTTTTGTAATTCAAATCGTCTTTCTCTCTCCTCTCTCTTTTTGTAATTCAATTTGCCTTTCTTTCTCCTTTCTCTCTCTATCAATCTGCATTTGCTCATTTTGTAATTCAATTTGTTTTTCTTTCTCCTCTCTCTCACTATCAATCCGCATCCGCTCTTTTTGTAATTCAATCTGCCTTTCTTTCTCCCTTTCCTGTCTCTCTTTCTCCTCTTTTTCATACTGTAATTGTCTCTCTTTCAACTTTTCCTGAAATTCCAGGTTTTTTTTAGCTCTAATTCACTCTCTCTCTCTCTGAAATTTCAGCTTCTTCAACTCTAATTCCATCTTGAATTTTAATTATAATTCCTTTAGTTTAATGTCAGAGTCTGATGCAGACTTACTGACTGGAATCAAAGCACTTTGTTCCAAAAGATCCTGTTCTACCAAATACTGGACCAAAATCTTTTTGATATCTTGTTTCGTTAAAGAAGCCTTCAGTTCGGAAAGATCGTATTTTTGGCAAGTTGAACCAACTCATCTTTTTTGAAAAGATCTAATTGCTCCTTGGTAGGATTAGAAAGAAATATTTCTACCTTAGATGTCATTCTGATACAAGCGTGTCAGTCTCACTAAAGATTTAGATTTTTCAAAAACTAGCGGAAATTCAAATTTAAATTCCAATTTATTTCAATCTCAATCTCAATCTCAATCCCGAGACGATTGCCCCCAATTTCTATGTTACGTGCTTAGGCTCGAATAAGCAGCAACACAGAAAGAGTGAAAACTAACAAGCTTGTAAAACTTTAACAATGATTTTTACTAAGTACAATTATTTTCATAAAATAAATAAACTTACGGTTTTAGAGAATCAAATCCAACAATATAGAATTCACAAAATAATCCACTAATGGAATTGCAAGTCCTAATAAATAAATGTTCTAATAGTTCCAGGTTCGAATCTTGACGATGTAATACAAAATGGCTGACAATGTCACGTGATGCAGTTCTTGTTTTGTTGTTCTTGTTTTGTTATCATCCAAATGAAAATCATAAACACATGTCCTTTTCCAGATAATTCTTCTTTCTTCAATGAATTGACAAAGTCCAGAACAAAATAACACTCAAACATGAAATACACAACTTAATAATAATAAAGCCCAAACATCTACTGAACTCCTATCCAAAACAACAGTCTATATAACTGTTTTTTTTTTAGTAAACAAGTGATCACGCGCTTTTCTAGAAATTGATAGAAGGTCGGAGGAAAAATCTACCTTCACCTAGTCACGTAATAATTGAATGAACCAGAATAAAAATCAGCCACTAATTACTAAAAAAAAAAAGTTGTCCTTGAGATTAACCAATAGTGTTAGAGACTTGTTGACAATGTCCAAAGCAAGATCAGAAACTAGATCAACAAGCCAAGGTCAAAACATGTTTACAATTTAAAGGATGGTCAGCTTGAACTTTCTAGAAAAAATCTCCAAATAAATGAATTTTAAGGCAACCAGGACAAATTTGGATTTAACAATAAAAAAAAATAATTTAAATCCAATAGTCGTAACAATCGTATTTCGCCCGCTTCTCGCGTTCAATCTTTGCTGATTAAGTTGTTCATATTGCTTCATTTGGTCAGTTGTTTGTGTCTGAATAGAAATCAGACCGTAAATCATGTTGGATGTCGCTACCTAATTTAACTAAGTGGAGAACTGATTTAGGCTGCTTTTTTGTCCAGGGTCTTTATTCCCACGACAAGTGAAAAGAAGAAAATTGCAATGTGATACAATGGTAAATTTTAGTATAAATGAGATATCTACATTACAGAATAAGTAGTATGGATGAATACTATCATGGATCCCTCAACTAGCAAACAAATGAATTGAAAATACAATGAAAACAATCAAGAACATTTGGTGAATACCCGTGAATATCCCTTAACTGAGCTCATCGGTTGACTTTCTTGCGATCTGATTTGTACGCACCATCGGGATTATAAAAGCTTAGTTTACTTACCAACAACAAGTGCTTGGATCTTGCGATTACTGTACTTAAATAGTTCAAGGAGAAAATCGTTTTATCCTTGCTGATATGTGTTCGCAAACCAAAGAACAAGCGCTATGACACTACTGTCCTCAGTTCAAAGTGGGGGCGGAAGTGTAAGGTACTTAGTATTTTAAACTGATTATTGAGGCATTGGCAGTGAAATAGGCTACGCCTTATCTCTCATTGCTTGAGGGTTTTATAGAGTATCTAGGTCCTTTAAACTGACATGTGCGCAAAAGTGGTGTTCCCAAAGCTATTCATACGTTATATCAACGATTTATGTATGAAACATGACAGGGGCCCCATGTATGTATTGTATGGTCTATTCATTTTAAGTTTTTATTCATAATGTTTTAATGTCTGAAGGTGAGATATTCCGATGGAATATCATAATCCGATTGGGATTTTAAAATGCAAGGAAAAATATTAGTTTAGAAATGTGGTAATTGAAGGTGATATAAACGTGTTGTCCTCACCTGGGGTGGTAGTACAAAAACAACATGACTGGATCTGCATATCATTGTAAATAATGGCTGAAGAACCTGGGAGTATTCTTTATTTTATTTTCAATTTTTTTAACAAATGAATGGTCCATAAAATTCATATATAGGAATATGAGATGTAATGTTGCAGATATGACGATCTCGTTTAATATGGATGACAGGTTTGCATCTAATTTCCTTACTATTATACTGGATATTCCAAGCAGCCTTTCTCTTGATATTGTGAATAAAGTAAACCAAACTGGAGTAGCGACACTACTAGAAAAAGAAAATAATCATTAAATTTTCACTATACCCCGGTAATGGAAAATAACTGCCTCTTGTATTTAAAAGAAAATTATTGAAACAGTCATTTATCTAAATAGGTGAATTTTTCAAATAAGATATACAAAATCAGGGTTGTGATGCTTGAAATGTGTCATCGACTCAAAGTTCTGTAGTTAGGAAATAACGATTTACAATTTCCCTCTTTAGGCGTCTCAGAAATCCAATAAAGTTTTGGTTGTTGCTATCGACTTTGGAACAACATTTTCAAGTTGGGCGTGCTCATTCAGACATGATTATGAGAGAGAACCGACCAAAATACTTGTTAAAGAATGGAACAGTGGAGTAGGCATATCTTGCAAAGCACCCACTACAGCTCTCATAAGACCAGATGGCGAAACTTTGGATGAATTTGGTTATGATGCTGAAGACGCGTATGCAACGTTGACAGAAAACGATGAACACAAAGACTGGTACTATTTTACAAGATTCAAGATGTCCCTTTTCAAAGACAAGGTAATTTGAAGTTATCAGAAAATAGTTTACAATTTAAATCTGATTGCATTATATTAGTTAGTAGCTTTGATATGGAAAAGCTATTCACAAAAGTGAGTATACAATTTTGCTGATTGATGTCTAAATGTACATAGCAGTTTAGAGTCGTAAAGGTAACCCTAAAGACCCAGTATGATTATTACAGCTGAAGGAACAATATCGAAAATACAGATATTGTTACATCGCAGAGCATGTGTGATACAGACAGAAGAGATATCTGATTTGCACGTAATCTTGGTGGTAAAATACGTAAGTGATACAACCTACAGTTGCAATGTGAATTGGAAAGCAATTAAGATGAAAATGAGAAAGTGTCTAAAATATTCTTAAGGCTACAATAAGCAGTTATGTATTTTATTGCAAATTATCTTTGTAAAAAATCTATAGTAAAGGTCAATACTCAGAAAGTCTTTCTTCAAGATAACTTGGTACGAAATATGTGAACAAAATATATCCCTTCAATAATGATAAAAAGGAATGTAACTATTATTTTACTGGCATAGAAGCTGTAATTTTAACTCCTTTTAGAGCCTTACTCGTAAGACCATTATCGATGATGAAATGGGGAAGAAGATGGCTGCAATGAAGGTGATAAGCCTTGTTATTCGCTACATGAAGGACGACCTTTTTGAGCAAATCGAGTCGAAGATAGCGGGTACAATTTTGCCTGAGGATATTCAATTTGTTCTGACTGTCCCGGCCATATGGAATGACAAAGCTAGACAGTTTATGCGTGAGGCAGCAGTGCAGGTAGATTTCTGTGTTGCGTTTCCCAAATTTTTTTTTTATGTTTTATTTACTTATTTTTTACTTAAGCATTTTATACTGAGAATTCGCATTTATATATGAATAAACAATGACTAATTAAGAAGGTATTTTCATTTAACATATGCCTTGAGGAGAAACTTAAAATAATTTTTTTAAAGTCGATTTTTAATTTAAATTTTATTATAGATATGTTAAACGTGGTGAAGGCACCAACTATGTATTTGGAATGACTAGTTTCTAAAACATTTTGCACTAAAACCAACAGCAAATATATGACATGATGATAATACTCTACGGTCCACCCTTGTAGCCCACGAACTTTCATCAGATCACCTCTGCATTATATGCCACCTGCACGTATCAGTTCCTAACCCACTACCTTTATTTATTTCTTCAAGAAAACTCCGTATGATAATAGAACCAAACTAATGCATGACATTCAAGCAAACATAACAACTTGCTATCCTCCTACAGCAGAACAACTCAATATCTGCCTGCGTTCATTGTTTGAAAAACATACCCCAGCCACCATGTGGAGATTATCAATTTAAAAGTGTTCTATGTGGTATAGCAGTGTTAGAGATCAGGTTCGCACTGCTATAAAATACCTCTGTAAAGCGAAGAGGCCCTGGTTTTCCACCAGACTCACAATTCATAAACAAATATATGAAGCCGCTAAGAAAAAACGTCACTAACATAGTCCATTTATGCAAATTATCCCATCACACTAACAAAATCACGGAGAGTTCCAGCTGCAAAGAGGTCTTCAAGCTTAGAGATTACTAAGAAACTAATGACATGCAACAAATAAACCACTTCCAACTGTTTTTCCTCCAGTAGACCTGTTTACAAATTTCTTCCGTGACAAGGTACAAACCATTACAGATAAGATTGACAGCACAATTTCAACTGACTGGTCGTTACCATACAGTTTCGATACAGAATTTTAGCGACAACCATTAGCAGCAGTTGAACCTATCTCTATGGATTTGGTACGGACAATCGTTGCGAAGAGTGCACCATAGATAAGTGAATTTAATCCAATTACAATATCACCGCTGCTTGAGTGCTTAGAACAAATAGTGCCTTCACTAACTGATGTTATTAATACCTCATCTCTCTCAACCGGGGAATTCCCATACTTTTTTAAAACTGCCATTGTAAAGAATCTGCTGAAGAAACCAACACCAGACCATCAAGATTTAAAGAACTACCGCCCCGTTTCCAATCTCCAGTACATATAAAAAAAATCTTAGAAAACGTTGATCTAGCCCAACTTGTATCTCATCTGAATTCAAACAGTCTTTTCAGCAATGTACAGTCTGCATATCGCGATTGCTAAAGTACTGAAACTACACTTATGAAAGTAGTTAATGGCATTCTTTCTGCTTTGGATAGCGGAGAGATTACAGTCCTCACCCTACTTGATTTGTCTGCAGCATTTGACACAATAGACCATGACATATTACTTCACCGTCTCCAGCATGTATTTGGCATTCACAATACAGCCTTACAGTGGTTTCAGTCCTATCTAGTCAACAAGACACGAATTTTATCTGCAAATGAAATACACTACAGCCCATATGATCTAAGTTGTGGTGTTCCACAGGGTTCTGTTCGTGGACCTTTTCTCTTCGTTCTATACCCTTAACTGCTATCCAGTGTCATTGATAATCATCCAGTGTGTCACGAATTGTATTCTGATAACACCCAAATATACCAATCTAGCAACCCAACTGATGTTGACGTTACCATCCAAGGAGTAGAGAGATGCATTATGTATTTTAAATCATGGATGACATATAACAAGCTGCACATGAATGATGCTACACCTGAGGCCAATCTGATCACAACACAAAGACTACTCATTCACATCCTTTACCTCAAACAATAAATATCAGCAACACCAACATTAAATTCACACAGTACGAAACGTTGGTGTTAATCTGCACAGTACTGTCTCACATTGCACCAACATGTCATGAACATATCAAAGGTTGCAAATCTTGAGCTGATACGCATCAGCTCTGTTCGCAAATATCTTTCAGTTGATGCCACTAAACACTTGTGTGTTCATTGGTAATTTCAAGACTGGACTACTATAACTCATTTCTGCATGGTTCGTCTCAATATATACAGCTGCTCAGATCGTCATTATAGTACCACGATCAAAAGCACACACACAGACACACACACACACACACACACACCGCTTATCTGTAACCTACACTGGTTATCCCTTCGATCCAAAATAAAACACAAAAGTTGTTTTCCGTGCTACGTTTCACTGACGAACTGCGTTCCAACATACATCTATGGCCACTCACCAGAAGGATACTTACGCTCCTCTTCTATCAATTGTATACTCATTATTCCCAGTCATACGGACATCGTTCTTTTGAATAACAGGGCACAGCAATAAGGCATGAATTACCCATTTAAATTAGACATAAAAACATAATGATCCCTTTGAAGAGTACTCTTAAAACTCTCCTTTCTCGACTGAATGAACAAACTTAAATACCTTAAAATGGTTCCTACCTAAAATATTTTTTCAGCATTATATGTTTTCTAATTTCATGGTGTTTTGTTTTTTGTAGTCATATCATTATATATGTTGTAAAGCGCTTAGAGCCTTTAAAGATTAGGCGCTTTAGAAAGTCCTCATTATTATTATTATTATTATTATCATTATTATTATTATTATTATTATTATTATTATTATTATTATTATTAGTAGTAGTAGTAGTAGTAGTAGTAGTAGTAGTAGTAGTAGTATAACTACAAACCTTCTGACAGGAATATATAATAGCGTGCATATTATGCAATTTGTGCATTCTTTAAATCTCACTCAGAAGGGGCTATTGTTTCTTGATGGTATCTAAAACATTGAATAAATATGTAAGTAACGTCTTTCCCAGGATGTTATGAGGTCAGGTGGGCTATGATACAAACAATAAAAGTTAACATTAAGTTCACCATTTTAAAATGGGCTTTTAAACTTAAATTAGTAATAAAATGTTAAGAACGACCATAGGATGAACATTGAAGACGGTTATACCGACAAAAGAAAATGTAATTTTAAAAATATGTTCATATCATAGACATAATGGGTATATCGTTTTGAAATTGTCCGATATATCGATTAATCTCTTCACACGTGAATGATGCGATATGTTATATTTGAAATGTCCATAGGAATGATATTAAGTTTGGAAGGATGGTGGAGGTAGTGTTATCCAATAAAACCAAGCTATTTTGTTATAAATGATGATAGAATGACTATATAGGTTTAATCTTGAAATGAACCGTTATAGGGACAAAATAGAACTTATACGGACGACGGGAAATGTAATGTCCAAACGATATCTCCTAAGCAATACCAATACTAGAAACCAACACGCTGTCTGTGTAAGGTGAAAGGTTTTTACATTAGCAACATGCACAATGGAGGAAATGCAGGTATAAGTCTATGTTCCTTTGATGTTGTGAGGTTGAAATTCCTTAGGATAGGTGTAGACATTAAACATGATCTAAGCACCCAGTAAACTTAAATGACAGCCTGAATTATTTTAAAATACACTATCTTTAGCAGTTATTAAAAAATGGAAAACTGATTTTGCCAGAGAAGAAAATACCAGAATCTGAAAGTGCAATGAATGAATTACCAAGTATATTAAATGTGAAAACGTTATTAGCTCTTTTTTAAACTACATTGTACCTCTAAATTCCAAGAAGTGAAAGTAAAAAAAAATGCATGTCTGACTTAAGACCAAGCTGTATAATCGATATACACATCAATCATACACCAAAATATAGGGAATCACATTTTCTTTCAACAATGCGTAATATATTAGTGGTTTTGTTTTAATTAACCAGAAAAATCATCGAAGAAAACCTGGAAAATATTCCTTCTTTAAAGATCTAAACCTAAGCAAAATGCAAATGTAGAGCAACACACTACTAAAATGATTACGTTTAAAAATGAAATGATTAGTCCAGGTAAGATTGTAAAATATTTTATTAATTATTCCGAACTCGCCAATGCACCCCAACCCCACACTGTTAAATTTAATACATTTTCTGCATATAATATGTTACTTTAAGTTTATATCAAGCTCGGTCACCTGTAAGCGGTATTTCACTTTTCCACCTCAGATTGTCTCTACAAAGTGCTAAAATTTGAACAAATTTGATTATTATGTTAGAAACGTACTATCCAGAGAAAATTTACTCAAACGTTCTTCAAAATATCACAGAAAGACTGACAGATTGATTGATATTTAACTGCGCACAAGCAATTTTAGACTTTTTAGCGCCATACTGTAGTTTGTATTTATACTTGTTTAAAAATACTAAAAGGTTTAATATTGACCAGTGATATAGAAAACCAAATAGTTCAAAGTAAAATGGTAAGATGTTGGTAACAGTAAAATATGAAGCTTCCCAATGAAAGGGAGATGTAAATGGTGTATGTTGATGAAAAGATGTTGAAAATAAAGGGCGGTATTTATGTCAGATAAAAAAAGTTCTAGGTGATGCCATACAGGTTATAGTTTTAAATAAAGATTTACTTCCTTCAGGAAATCTAAACTACAAGTGATATGTATAGTTTTATAAAGTTGTTTCATGTCATGTACATTATAATACGTATCACGCGTAGGTTGCAGGTCTAATCACATGGTCATGAAGTGCTCAACAGTGAATGGTTCATTGAAAGAAACGCACTCTGGTGGATCTTCAAATTTAAGTATGTAGGAGTGGGTTCTGTATCTATGACCAATGCGGATTCTTGCAATGACTACCTCTTCCCTACAAAGGGCTCTGTAGGAAGAAGTCCATTTTCCCCAGGGTTTGTCTAATGACGTGGAGTTTTTTATTCACTGCATCATTCCATGATGCCTGCCAATTCTGGCGAAGGTACTTGTTTTTTATAAGATGTTTAAAATCAGTAAAAGGTAAATTAAAATCAGATGGTTCTTGGGATAGAGCCATTTTTAGCAGCGCGATCTGCTTCTTCATTACCTGTAATACCAATATGGCTACGTAATCAACAGTATACTATACTGTACGAGATACTAAGCTCAGAATTGTTGACGAGGAGATTGGTTAATAATGTTTTTTCAAGTTTTATATTGTGTATTTACTGAAGCACTGATTGTGGGTCACAAAATATATTGCTATTTAAAGTACGTTTATTTTCAAGGTTGATTGGAAAGTGACCACTGCTGTGAAGGTCATCAGCAACCTTCCATTCATAGTCCAAAAGCAGCGAAGGAGAGCAAATTGTCACATCTATACACGTGTATGTACCCGTTCCTGGGTGTAATTATGTCGGTGATTTGGAGTTATATAGACACAAATCGTGTCTAGAAATGAAATCTTCTACTTTGTGGCCTCTGTCGTTTATCTAAGTTTTTCAATGTAATTTGTTTCTGTCTCTTTCAGGAATGTTTCCTGTAAACATAGTAAATATGTAAACATAGTATTGCAGGGTCGTGTTCATTTAAAGGCAGAAGACTATCATTGTAGTTAGCTTTAAGTCCACGACAGTTCCATTGTATGTTGTATGATGGTGATCTTCGTTATAAAGTTAAGTTGGAGATTCTGGAGATAGGTTATATCATTCGCGGAGGACATTTGTGTTGTTATTTGCATGGAGGAAGTATGGGAGTGTATTTTTTTATAGTAGGCTTGGAGCAACCTTGAGTACAATCAACATTTTCGTCTGTATTCTGATTCTCAATGTCTCCAATCTTGTTGTAAAGTTTAATGGGATCATGTGACCCCTTTTACTGCTTAATTGTTTCTGTTTTGTGTTTATGTTTTGGTGAGTTCGGTGCTGGGTTGTTTTTTTAATGTAGTTTGGGTAGATGTTATGTTTTTCTGTGGTTGATAATGGGGGATATTGGCACTTGTTGTTGAGTCGGGTTGATCCGTCTGTGTTAATGCGTCCTTGGTAATTTTCGGATTCTGTTTCACGATAGTGGAGAAGGAAGGACCAGGAAGAGATGTTTATGCCTGGACAAGTTTTCTGGCCTCTGGCTAGGTAATGTTTAATGTAAACTTTACCCTCTGAATCTCCTTCTCCTGTTTCCAAGTATCACAATCCTTGGAATTGGCGTGGTGTTCCTTGCCACAGTTGACAAAATGCGGAGTTGATATACAATCAGATTCCTGAAGAGAGTGGTCTCAGCATCAGTCACATATTTTGACTTTGGAAAATCGGTCTTCCTGATGGTCGTATTTTTGACACTTATAGCATCGAAGGGGATTTGGTATGTATATTTCGACCTTTACTTGCAAACACCCAACCTTGACCACTTTGGGCACTGTTGGTTTGTTAAAGGTGAGTACAAATGTGTTTCAGTCCTGCATATTGTTATTATGTTAAATAGGTATTCTACGCACTGATGTGACACCTTCATGTTTCATCCCTTCGATGATATCTGCGTCGTGGACTCCAGCCAAGTCAGAACACCGCATCACGCCTTTGGACGTATTCAGTGTAGTGTCAGCGAATGAGGTCACTGGAACATGAAAGAATGATTTCATTTTCATGATATTGTTTGTTTGAACTTTTCGCTCACACTCAACAAGAAGGTAACTCCATTTTAGTTTTTTGACACTTTTTGGCGTGCCTCTAGATCCCGATATGTTTTTTTTTTAATAGCAAATGGAGATGGTGCAGCTAGCGGTTTAGAATTATTCTTAGATTGAATAAACATGAAGCTTGGAAATGATTCCACGCTGCATGGTTCTTCCTCTGAGTTAGCCAGTGTTTTGGTACGTTTGTTGTTTTTTGCTCGGAAACTTCCATGATTGTTTGTTAAAATTTCAGCATCCATGCTCCCCGCCCACCATGGAGCCCAACGAGGGGACACTTTTCAAGTGCTACGGATACACATATGCTATACTCAGTAGATACAGTTACCTTCATTAGCCCGTGAAGTCCCCTTCTATGGTCGGTATAATTACCTCCCGATTCACCCGTTAAGCCACCGCCTTGTAGGAAGTCTTCTAAAACTTGGGAAAATGAAAGCTAAAAGGATATAATGTAGGGCCAATGGTGGTATCAAGAGAGATACAAGACAGATAGAGAAGGTGAGTAAGTAAATAAAAACTTCCTCAGATAGAGAAGGTGAGTAAGTAAATAAAAACTTCCTAGGGCTCGGCGTGACCAGCCAATTTGTCGCAACCGGGCCCATCCCGACCACCCGTTTTGAAGAAGTAATGGCCAAAGCAGTGTATTGCATTCGGAAAAGCCTCCACTCAACTACCAAGATCCTTTCCTTCCCCGACACGGTTCGCAACTCACGGCAAACAGGTTGCCTCTACTTACTCGCCTCTTACGACACGTGGTGAGGAACGTCAGGCCAATTCCACAATCCTTAACCGGCATTAGTCTGTGTTAATTATGGTGTTATCAGCAAACATTTAATTATATTATATTGGTCTAATTCAGTGACCTGCTACTTCAGTGTTGATTATGATGTTATTAGCAAAAACGTTATTTTATTATATTGGTCTAATTCAGTGACCTGCTACTACTGCGTTGATTATGGTGTTATGAGCAAAAATACAATTTCATTTCATTTGAAATGATTTCTGGATGTAAAGAATTAAACTAGCCTTTTTATTTAATACAGTTATCTCGATGCTATTTTTGTACGTCTTATTTTCCATAGGCTGGAATAAGTGATAAACAACTGCTGATCGCCCTGGAACCGGAAGCAGCATCACTGTACTGTAGACACATTCCTTTGGAGCTAGAGGAATCTGATGGTGCATCGTCCATTGTGCCTTTGTCTCCTGGAACTCGATATATAGTTGTTGATGCAGGAGGTAAAATATACATGTATGTATGTATGTATGTATGTATGTATGTATGTATGTATGTATGTATGTATGTATGTATGTATGTATGTATGTTTGTATGTATGTATGTATGTATGTATGTATGTATGTATGTATGTATGTATGTATGTATGTATGTATGTATGTATGTATGTACGGCTAGAGAAGGGGTGATGGTTCATTTACAAGACAGTCTTCCGATGTTTCGAGCTAATTGTGCACTTCGTTACAGTAAGAAACTACTTGCATGATCAAACAGTTAAGTGTGGAGCCGATAGAAGACTTGAACTGGTTACACGATTAAACTGCAGGAGTAAGCAAAAAATATATATGTCACAAATAAACAAAGGATGATCGACGTAATTGCGTGCTTTTATACAGAGAAGCAAATCTTTTACCAATACGTTCAGTATGTATGTATGTATGTATGTATGTATGTATGTATGTACGGCTAGAGAGGGGATGATGGTTCATTTACAAGACAGTCTTCCGATGTTTCGAGCTAATTGTGCACTTCGTTACAGTAAGAAACTACTTGCATGATCAAACAGTTAAGTGTGGAGCCGATAGAAGACTTGAACTGGTTACACGATTAAACTGCAGGAGTAAGCAAAAAAAATTATATGTCACAAATAAACAAAGGATGATCGACGTAATTGCGTGCTTTTATACAGAGAAGCAAATCTTTTACCAATACGTTCAGTCCAAGGACAAGGCACAAATACCATGCGTAGAGAAAAGGAATGCTATCTGAGTCCAGATACTAATATATCCCGGTATAGTTGTGAAAATTAACGATTGACTAAAACATACTAGTTGTTAAGCATTCGTATTGTGATCTTAATTAATCTAAATGATTACTAAAAGGAGTTGATAACAAAAGTTGCTTTCATTTTAAAATTTTTTGATAAATTATTATCATGATAAATTTGTATAAAAGTCAATAAAATGTTAAGGTTTTGCTTTATTCTACCTACGTCTTCATTAGCCGGACCATGCATAATTTCATCATGTTTATTATGAAAGTCTTGGAAAAACTCTACAGTACTATCATAGTTTACAACATTTGACCGTATAAGAGTTGACATCTCGCGTAATTATAATGTTATATCCAGAATACTTCGTTTTCAAGTAAGCTATTTAATATTCAGGGGAGAATCCAAAAATATCGGGTTGGGGGGAGCTAAAAGTATGTAGGCGAGACGCCGGTAATCGAAGTAGGGACCCAGTAACGAAGCCTCTTTAAGATCATTTATTTTAAGCGTTTCCAGAGCATATTTTTAGCTAACCTTTTTTAACAAAACTTATCTAGGAAACGTTCCGGTTGTATCGTACTTACTTTTGGGAGTAAGATCAATTAATTCATCCTCATTTCATTGGTCCTTAATTTTCTAAAATTGTAACTAACATTTTAATTTTTCTCTGAGTAAACGAAATAGTATTTAGGTGAATTATAAAAGGAAACATAAAGTTTCATTTGTCTCAGATAATCTTAATGCTTGTTTCTCTGAAAATATTAAAATGCATGAAAAATAGTATCCCACCAGATTCTTTTTAGCTTCTTTTGATTTTGATCTTACCATAACAAAGTCTGCATAACCATTAAATTTAACTGATCTGCACTTTCATTAAAACATTTAAATATTTTAACGCAGCTAATAAATTCAGATGCCTTTTCTATTTAAAGATCCCACTTAATCCAAATATATTCCATACTAAACATAGTTTTCATCATGCACATTTTGTAGACGTCGGCCGGATTGTATGTTTGTGGTGCAATAACTGCATCATTTGTGACAACATCAAAGACACAGTTGTAACTGACTATTATTAACTTGTAATATTTGTGAAATGTTTTTAATTCTTTGTTCTATAGCTTTATTCAAACTTGGGTAAATGTTGATACGATACTGTCTTACTCTCAGTGGAATAATCGCACATTAACATCAAGCCTGGAAGCCGAGTTTGTATCACCATTCTCTGTAGTGGAGCAGCAGAGGTGGTGAACAGATCGAATTTCGGAGGCGTCGATTCGGCAAACTGAGGCTTCCTCGAAAATGCTTTATAGAAGGGTTCATTGGCAAAATAGCAGAGGGGGTCCATCGGACAACTTTGTAGAGGCGTCGATTCGGCAAACTGAGGCTTCCTCGAAATGCGTAAAACGAAGCGTTCATTTGGCTAACCAACGCTTCCTCGAAGACGCCAGCGTCTTTGTCACTCACCCGCTCTGCTACTATGGGTTAACCGAATATTTGATTAAGTCCGATACGATATCGCGTTCGCGGGTCTGATAAATTTATCGTCACAAATCCGTGTGGGGTTTACTCAGCGTGACAAAAAAAATTTCTAAATCGATTAAAATCCATATCACTGCACCCAGTGTACCAAATATTTCGCTGTGTATGAATGTCAATTCCGTTAAACATGCATAACAAATTGCAGTTATCTCTGATCACTTTTGGTATTTGAGTGTATCGTTGAGTGACGTATATCACGTCAGTGTTTTTATGTCTACCCCTGGAAAATATCTTGGCAGGGTTCTTTTGACTGTATAACATCACATCATCGTATACGACTAAATTGTTAATAGTTCCATCGATATCATCAATGCTTGGTGATTATTCAATATCGGTTATAAACCTAATAACGCAGTCGTTGACAATCTCTACAGCTTTTTCGCAATCATCGTCATTGTTAATATTTCCATCGTTCTGTGCTTTCTCGATCTCGGTTATAAGCTCGCTGGCCTTCTCTATGGCTCTTTCGTTGTAGTCTTTTAACACCCGGTAACCTCGTTGATCATGTACAGTCGGTGCCACCAAGTGTAACTTGTCCCATTTCATCCATCTCATCATCATATCAATTAACAACTGTGTTTTACCACTCGCTGAAGGTCCGATGATAATCATTCGAATAGAGTTTGGTAACATGACATGATGTTTTATGGGTTCTGGTTCTAGTGTTGATGAATAATCAATTACAGTCATATCCATATATGGTTCTATCGTTGATGAATAATCAATTAAATTCATGTTACTATAAATATATTATGGATCTCTATTGTGTGAAATGTAAGGCCCGTGCTGGCACAAATGACTTGACTACGATTACAACTAGCAATAACAGATCAGCACTTTCTGGTAAATGTGTACAATGCATTACAAAGAAATTTAGATTTGTTTCTATGAAATCTGCAGATAATTTTCAACAAACGAGGAGGTGATATTGCAGCCAAGTTAGTAAAATTAGCAGGAACACCATGGGTAAAGTATCCAGGAGAAAAACATCTTCCAGGATATAGTTATTGTGGACCCGGGACTAGACTCGATATCAGACTCGTTGATCAAAACCAACCTCGACCGGGTGAATATCCAATAAACGCCATTGATAAGGCGTGTCATGCTCATGATGTTGCTTATAAAAGCAGTAATCTGCAACACAGATATCTCGCAGATGTAAAATTAATTCATGCGTTGGATTCTATCACTGATAAATCCTTCAAAGAAAAGTTGGCTTAATGGTTAGTAAAATCGGCTATGAAAGGTAAATTGATGTTAGGTGGCGGTAATTTATAATAACATGGAATCTATTTATTATTCTCCAAAAGGATACTGGAGGGGTAAGGCAGCAATCAGTAAACTCGCTAGCGCAGCAGCGGTAAAATATACTACAGCGGCTAATTGGTTATGCAAACAGGCGATATGGCAAATTTATCTTCCGCCGCCTAAACAAATTAACTACTCGCATTTTCATGTTACCGTTCCTAATGAAGTTCATCAAGCTGATGTATTATTTCTGCCGCATGATGGTGGTTACAAATACGCGTTAACTGTGGTTGATGTTGCGAGTCGATACAAACAAGCAGAACCGCTAAAAACAAAATCATCAACTGAAGTAGCTTCTGCGTTTGAAAGGATTTATCGAAGAGGTCCTCTGCGTTGGCCAAATCTATTACAAGTTGATCCTGGCAAGGAATTTTAAGGCGCGGTTCTATCAGCAATGAATTATCATAATACTGCGTTTCGACGAGGGCATACTGCACTACATCGCGATCAGGCAATTGTTGAACGATTTAATCGGACGCTTTCTGAGCAATTATTTGGATATCAATACGCGAAGGAATTTATTCAGGATAAACGATCTAGTGAATGGGTCAAGAGATTACCAGGTGTAATTACTGCGCTGAATAATGAGATTACTCGAACAATCAACATGTAACCTAACAACGCCATTAAAAAGAAGTCTATACCGGTAAAACCGCAAAAAGATTTTTCAAAACAACCAATACTCGGTAATGTCACTGTTAGGTATTTATACGAACCAGCAGAGCTCGAAGGTGGAAAAAAAGAGCTACTGATCCTATTTGAAGTGTCACCGTGCATAAAATATCCGGCATAACACGATCTACGGGTAGACCAGCAATCTATAGATTGGATTCAACTGCTCCTCAGCGAGGATTTACTCGTGAACAATTGCAAGTGATACCCGAGGATACCCAATTACCGCCGCGTAATCTTAACTAGCACCTCTTTGTCTGTTGCACTCAAGATAAGTCAGCATCACATTATCGCTTGTATGACCTACACGGCTATTCTTTCTGTCTACGGTAAATTGTCGAGGATCTTTATCCGACCAGCACCAGCGCATTACACAATTGCAGCTCGCGCAGTGATTATTCTGTTGTTGTTTCAGTTTAATTATTAATTCAGCATCAATCTCAAATTCTCTATTATTTTTTTTATCCTGCTGTTTATAGCCGGATAGTTTTTTTCTGATTATGTCCTTGATAGAGTCAAGGTTGACAATATCATTGATTGTAGTGTCATTATTATCTCCTGACTCTGTCAGGACAACTCTTCGAAGTTGATTTATTCTTCGTACTCTGGATACTGCGAGATAAACTAAATTCGACCACTCGATGTGATTATCTATGAGACAAACAATTGTATCTGATATAGTTAATCCCTGTGAAGAATGTATCGTCGCTGCGTAACCTAGTGTCCATGGGGATTTATCAGCACGTAATGCATCATCGACGACGCTGATATCAACTAACACAATATCATTTAACACTAAATTCTGCTTTTTTGACTCTGTCAAGCCTGGAATATCACCTTCGATATTCTGATTTCGTGTATCCTTGGGTCTATAACAGAGTGGCACTGGAAGTGTTGCAAATATTTCTTTATGCGTTTCAAATAACTTCATATGAAGTGTGTCTCTGACTATCTTTCTACTTGCCACTATCAAATCGTTTGGTCTCCACGTTTCCCAGAAGTCATTTAATGGTGTTTCTGAAATTATTTCAGGTGCTATTTCACATTGGATTCTATCCGGTTGTGACCTGATTAGTTTCTTTAACTCTCGTAATTGTTCATCAAGTGCTCTGTGGTCGGTACTAATTTCTTCATAATAGTCTACAAAATTCTTCAGCCATGTGTGGGGTGATAAACCGACAAATGGTGGTGGTTGGCCATGATCGCCGCACATAATGACTTTTGTATTCGATAGCAATAACCACTCGAGAAATCTTTGTAATACATCTAACGACACCGTGCATATCTCATCCCAAATTACGACTTCAGGAATACATTTCTCACCCATTCGATCAGGAGTCCATTCATCGCCTTTCCATCGAAAGAAACTGTGATCAGTGCTTGTATTAATTCCTCGTTGTTTCATCTCTCTTGCTAGTCTGTTGGTCGGTGTTAGCACAGTCATGTTTGAGTTGGAAACGCTAGCGTGAAAATCCGTAGGATTTTTCCCACGGAATAACTCAATCGCACGAGTCTTCTTTCCTGACCCGCCACAGCCGTTTAAATAATCCGTTTTATATATACACATTGGATCAGATGTCTGAAGTGCATTAGATAGTTCCGACATTTGATTATTTTTCAAATATTTATCTTCAATCGTAACATCTGCTGATTTGGAATAATCGTGCAACATCCCTCGCTTAATTCTCCATGATCCCCAACTCTCGTCAGAATTAGTGAATTTGGTCACTGCGCTGCTGTGTTTCATGACTATGTAAAATGAATCTTTGGCGACTCTAACTGCGGTGTCAGGAAATCTATTTATCATCGAAATAAATTGATAGAAACATAAGCCAGCATAGACGCTCTCAAATGTGTATACTGAAGATTGTATCCATCTTTGTAAGTAACAATTGTACCCAATTTGGTTCCATCGGACAAGAAAGCGTCTTTACGATCGACATATATACCCTTAGATGTTATATCCGCGATAGTAAAATCGTATTCAACGCTATCTATAATCATCCCTGAAGAATATCTTGTATTGTCGTATTTGCCACCCTGAGTGAATTTGCCGATTATTCTTCTACCGAGATCTGTTGTGTCTTTGTTTCTGATTTCAAATAGCTGTTTGGAACAATTCATGATATATTCTTCGTCGAGATCAGGGAATTATTTTTTGTTTTCGTTGATTATTCTATCTAGATTGGGTTGTGGTAACCAAACCTCAGTCTGCGCGTGATATGATATAATAGCTTCACCGATAATCAGCGATATCAGCATACTACAATCAATCATATAACGTAACAGCACTATTGGCATCCAGTGTTTTTCAGATATATGTCTACCAATCCATACATAACAGCACGGATGAAGTCCTTTAGCCAATTCATATGATACCACACGAGCGAATCCAGTTAAATCAAAATTAGGTAGTGGCCCATTAATCGCAACACGAGCCATCTCATGAGTGGGATGACCAAATCGCTTGAAGTACTTAGCACACTCTCCGTACCCGAGAAAGCTCCCGGGATAACACGCAACCATATCAACCGAAATAATATTTTCAGCGGTGTATTTTGTATTCCCATAATCCACCATGGTTATATTCGATACAGCTTGATTTGATGTCTGATAGAAACGCACCTCGCGTTGGTTTCCATGAGTTTCTCTTTCTCGCAAAATGAGCTGAAACTGACGGAATTGTAAAATAATTTGTTGATAATTGTTTGTCGAACCTTTTCGAGTTCACTGTTGAGAAATCACTAGCTAGTGTTTTCATTTTATCATGGAGGGCTTCTGTACGGTATAATTCTCCACTGTGTCTTACAAATTGATCGAATCTGCCCTCGGAGTTTTCAAAACTATGAAGTAATCACACTGACACAGGATCGTTTTTATTCAACTGGTAAATAAAATCAAATAATTGTTTCTCAGAGAATTCAGGAGTGAACTCCACTGGTATATATTTTTTTGTTCTATCCCGCGGAAATATTGTTACTGCAGATGTCCACACGTGTTCGTTATGATCAATAATTTTGATTGGAGCTCCTCTCGATTAATATCTCGCTTCGTATAATATCTCAACTGTTATCGTTGTTATCGATATTGGGAATTTAAGTATTCGTTATAACTCTGCCACATTTTGAATTGTCCCTCCACGCTGTTTCACTTTTAGCCCCAATTCATTTATTTTTTGCGTCTTAGATCAGTCAATTTATTTCCACGCAGCGCATTTGTGAAGTTTATATTATTCGTTCTGCTACACAATACAGCGATGGCAGTTTCATGGGTTTTAGTTTTTAAATACTCGGTTTATCATTTAACGGATAGATTCCATAAACAACTGCTATTACAGGATAAGATCTCTCATAGGATGGTTTGTCAATTCCAGTCAGAATTCCTGGTTTGGAAACGTGACTCACAGTGACAGTTTTTTATCCTTCAAGATGGGTTCAAATTTATCCCTGATAGTCCAATCTCCCGTGTCTGAACGAATAATGAATTTCACTCTAAAAAAATACTTTTCTCGCCCAAGATGTGAGATTATCACTGTTGCGCTTTCGTCGTTCATGGTAACATCAACGTTACCATCAATTCGAAATGTTGACCAACAGTGAGATGCTCCATCACGCTTGAATTCATTAAAACAATCACGGATTTTATTTATCATAGTTCTATCACTAATTAGACTCTTTGGTTTATCAGAGACTCTATCGAGATTAAATTTAGCATTTTTCCAGGGCTTAATTTTCGATAATCTCTCGAACTCCTTCATGCTATAATTAAGATAAGCATTTAAATAGAGAATTTATTATATAATGAATCATTGTAAATGAATTATGATTGGATCAGTAACCCCGTGTAACAAATCATGCAGAAATTAGTTCTGTGGGTATCATATGCAAAGCTTTCGGCGTGGAAGCCTTGGCCCAATTCCATGTATAGGACGTGGGGTAGGAGTGAGAGGAATATCACAATTGTGTCTCGGTTGTGGTGGCAAACGATATAGAGAGTTGAAGCGTTATTATGACAAAAGAATTTAAAAAAACTCCATCAATGACTGTGCCCCTGACCGAGTCATAAGAACACCCCAAGACTACATTGGAAGATTCTCAAGTAGTATTATCATTCGACCAAACAATGAATTAGACAAACAACAGTATAGTATATGAATGAACCAAGAATTTGAACCACACCCTGTGATAATAAATTATGAGGCATCCCCTGACGGTATTGTCAGAAACCGTAGATTGAAGATCCCAGTCGGTTTTGTGAGTAATCAGGGGTATTTGATGTTTGGCGCTGGGAAGTAGATATATTACTGCCATCGTTTCGTATATGAAGTGTATAATGGATTGATCAATGATGGTTTTGTTATCGATCATATAAATAGTATTAAGACTGATAATTCTTTATCAATTCTGGAAGCTATTTCACAGAGTGAGAATTTAAAACGAGGAAGGACTGGTACCTGTAAATCAATTGGGAAGAGACCTGTAAAATCATTTAATACAGTAACCATTGAAGAAAACATATTTCCATCTATGAATGAAGCCGGAAAATATTTTGATATTTGCTCATCCTCAATACAATTTGTAGCAAAAGGAATACAAAGTTCGGCTTTTTCAAATCGTTTTAAGAACAGCATTAAGTTTACATATGACTGAATTCCATTTTGCATTATTCGTTATAACACCAGCGGGGATAACTCGTCCGGGTATGTTCGGCTTTTGAAAGAGTTACAGATCTCAATGTGTTCTTTAAAACACCGTGTCATCTGATTGGCTGTTATAATTATCATGCTTCTCAGCGGGGATAATCAATTATCTGTTTTGTAAGAAAACGAATCAAACACGCACTGTTTACAAACACTATTCTTTTTTTAGTGTTTTTTTTTCTTCAGGTATTCGGTCTTGCTTGAATGCTGTTAATAATCATTATTAAAAACATGAAAGATATAGCGATCACACACCTTTGTGTTCGGCTTTCATGTACAACCAGCTTATATACTATATCGTCTGTTATATTATTGGGCTTTAGCGTCTAAGATCATATATGAACTAATCATACATCCCACACACTATTCGGTGTGTGGTTACTTTTTGTGTCCATACAACCTGGATTTTATCTGGGTTGTATGCTTGGTCATGTATGAATGTAGACCCGCCCATCATCCATCCATCATTCATTTCATCCCTCATTCATTCATTTCATCCATCCATCATTTCATCCATCATTCATTTCATCCCATCATTCATTGTAAATACCACATCATTGACATCATTCATTATATATACTGTATATACATCCATCAATTCATTGTAAATACCACATCATTGAAGTCATTATTGTGTATATACAGTATATATAATCCATTCTCAGACGCCCATTCCATTAAGTATATCTTCCTTGGTTTCTAACCCGTTATTTGACGAGTTAGGTTCCTTGGGGGTATGCTTTGTGTTATATGATTATGGACGTCAAAATAAACAGTAACGTAGATGTAGCTTTCCATCACTTTAGGGTAACCCTCAGAGGAAACGGTCATATGGTCGCAAAATCTCAAAGTGAGCAAAAAATACTCATTGTATATAACCATCTGCCATTCATTGTATATAACCATCTGCATAACCATCTACCATTCATTGTATATACCAAAAACAATAGAAAAAAAATGACTGTATATAACCATCTATCAGTCATTGTATATACCATAAACAACAGAAAAAATACTCACTGTATATAACCATCTGCATAACCATCTACCATTCATTGTATATATACCATAAACAACAGAAAAATACTCACAAATAAAGAACCCCATGAAAGATACAAAGACCTAATAAGGGACCCAATGAATGAATAACCGCTTATCACGATTACTGTTTATTTTTGAAAAATATATCAATGTATTTTTGTATTAGAAATATATTATATAATTATATATGAACTCTGAAGATATTGATGAAATTATAACTGAAATATCAAATCTAAAATCTCTAAAAATACAACTGTCCGATGGTTTAAATTGTGATAAAATCCTCTCTGATTATCAGGATATTAATTTCGCTTCTGTATGTAATAAATATGTATTACCAAAAAATATGCATTGATAAAAAAATCCAGAATTCTGTCCGTGACTCCCTTATATTATGTAACGATATTAGTGTGTTTGCCCAGTTATTTACCATCGTAGAAAGTGTTAGAAGAGAACTGGGCCAACAATATGAGATCAAAAGGCAGGTCAATGCAAAAATTAGAAATATACGAGCGTTAATAAATGAACATGAAAAACCCCGCTGGATAACGACCAAGTGATTGCAGGAATTTCTTTGTTTTTCTTACCCCCGGTTGTATAATTAACGATTTGACATGTATAGCGCGTTAGTAAAATTCTCGCTATAAATACTTGACTGCATGTGAACAGATGTTGCAAGGTATAACTGTAAATGTAATCAATACCGGCCTTGATCAATAAACACGTTGCTACGAGGAAGTAAATTGCCTGTAGTGAAACTGAAAATTGTTGTTGTTGTGTTGGGGGTTTTTTTTGTCATGTTTTGGGTGATTTTTCCATTGATACTTATCTATCTGAGTCTGGTTAAAACGTAGAAATCATTGATGATGATAAAATCTCTTCGAGATTCAAATTGGAAATTGCTTTGCTGTTTCAATAATGGTAAACGAAGCTTTAACAACTAGATTAGCGAGGGAAAGATTAGCGTCAATTAGAAAATATATTCCCGTGCGCAATGCCGTACGCGAAAAACTTCAAGCTAGACAGAATCTTCAGACCGATTTTTCTGTGGGGTCTGAACAGTTGAAGCAGCAGAGGGGGTAATATCAGCCACTGAGCGAGCTGTATACGGGGATATTCCCAAGGAAGGGAAAAGAAAAGAAGAGCCTCTTCTTCCTGTACTTGAAAAAATAGCAGAACGTTCCAAATAAACAAAACAAAATCTTTAAGAACACTTCCTGGTGATATATTTACTGCTGCAAGAAACGAGAACAACAAGAAGAGCAACTTCAAAGGGAATTTAAACGACTAGGTGATATTAGATCCCCACCACCTGAACTCCAAGCACCACTTGCAGAAGAAGAAGAAATTGAACTACCAGGTGATATTGATATTATACCCCCACCACCTGAATTTCAACAAGAAGAACAAAAGGATAAAAAGAACGAAGAAATCTTAACCCTAAAAGGATATTTAAAAGTGATGTGATAAATGATATTAAAAATTTTAAGACTGATAATGAATTTGCTTGATTTATCGTCGATTCATTTCCAAAGGGTCAGCGAGAACGAATATATGAATGAAGGATATGAAGACGCTATAACTAGTAGGGAGGTTTGGGGGAAAAAAAACTATATTTGGCAAAAATCGGTAGGTCTCAACTACTACCCAATGACAAAGAATTTAAGAGATTTGAAAAGTGGATATCTCAAATATAAAACCCACCGATACCAGTTGCACCTTTTTGTATCCCAACCCCTCCAGGAAATATCAGAAGTTGATTCTGAAAAAGGTGTAACTGGTACAACTAACAAATTTACAGCAAGTGGATTATGAGACTGGAATTTCAGGTAGTGGTCTTATTCAATGTCCTGGTAATGTTCTTGGTGATATATCACGATTAGAAGTTCTCATTGGAGGAAAACGAGCTGGAAATAACTCTCCAGAAATAATTAATGAAGAAGCTGATATCTGCATGCGGTTATTTCAAGGTGGCATCATGGATATCAAAACATATCGAGATTTCATTGACGTGTTAGTTGGGCACCTTGGTGATAACCATGGTGGTTATCATAGTGATTAATCTGATGACGAAGTCATTGCATTACATAAATATCATTTAAATAAGTTGATCATACAAAACAACCATGATAAATCAACCAGGGTCTACGTAGTAAATTCACGATTGCCTGATTATAAAGCGTACTATGGTGATGGTCTCGGTGATATCATTGCATGGTTATTTGCAAAAATGGCTCCAAAAGTAGCGCCTCTAGCAAAACAACTATCAATGAAAGCCATTGATGTTATTCGTGATAATGGTATTAGCGCTATTGCAGATCTTGCTGGGAAAGCGTATTCGGCCACGAAGGATAAACTAACAGCGTTAGTTCGACGGCGAAAAAAACCACCAGTGTCACCAGGACCACTACCATCTACACAAAACATGCATGCAAGTGTTAGTAAAATAATAAATAATGCAGTAGATCAGAAACTAGCGTCGCTGGCGACTTCGTTGACAGCAAGTGACCAAGATAATATAACCGCAAATATGATAGCGGGAAGTGGCCAAAACCACGAAGGGGTCGACGACGACAATGATTTAGACCTTGATAAATCAAGGAGAATATATAATAAAATGTTCAAACGGTCACTTGATACAGCGTTTGATATGGACGCCCCAGTGCTCAAGGATGATTCCGTACGTGATTATCAATTTTATTCTTATCACGCAATACAACCAGATCTCCGATCAAGAATCGAACTTCAAGTCCATGATACCAGCAAATATTTTCTACCATGTGAAGCTTTTATCGAAGTAGAAGAAGAACTCGTAACAAATGATGCTGCTCACAATGATCCACCATACGAAAATGACCAAAATGTTCGAGTTGGTTTTGTCAATAATGGTATCATGGCGCTATTTGAAAGTGCAATATATCAAATTGATGGAAGAGAAATTGAATCTATTGAGCGTGAAGTTGATGTTGCCACAACAATAATCGGGTTAGCGAGATATTCCGATGATTATACAAGATCAGCGGGTCCGTTTATGATGTTCTCTATGGATATTACTGACCACGCTAATCATATTCAGTATACTATATTACGAGCAAGACCAAATGTTCCAATCGATGCTGATCAACCAGTTGATCCAGAAAATGAAGCAAGACCAGCTGATGCATTTGATATCATAAAAAGAGTTAATGATAATTACAACCTAGGATTTGCAACACGCGTAGCAACATTGAAGAGGCCTCGTCGACAGTTTTCATGTGCGATTCCACTGCATTATATATTTGGATTCTGTAGAAATGTCCGAAAAGTTATCTATGGAGCAAAGCATACAGTAGTACTCGTGAGAAAGGGTACTGATGATAATGCAGTCTGGCGCGGTGCTGGTGTTGCTGCCGGTAAAGTCATTTTAACAAAACTATCACTGTGGATGCCAGTACTGACTCCATCAATCACCATAGAAGAACGATTACTATCATTTATGGATCAAGTAGAAAAGTCGTTGCTGAGTTGGCTAACAACGAGTACAGATACAATAGATTCTGATGTTGATGGTTCACTAACATGGCACCTGGCATCAATACAGGGCGTTTCAGCTCCGCGTAATATATTTGTTGCGCTACAGGATAGAAGGCGATTAAACAATCAAGAACGTAGCCATATGATATTTGATCGATTAGGTATCATTGAAGTCTCGCTGAGAATAAACGGACAACAGGAACCACCCGAGGATATACAACTTAATTACGATGCCAACCAAATAGCGCGTGTGCATCATCGTCTGTTGTCATATATGGGACGCGATCAAAATGTTGATACTGCTCTGCAAATATCACAGTTGGATTTTCAAAAACTATACCCGATCTATTACTTTTCGCTGGAACATATTGATTTAATAAGACAATCTGTCGTTGATATACACTTTAGAGCTCGTGTAACCCCTGCTGGTGTTCCTTATAGAGCGGTTGCTGTTATTCTCAGTGATAAATCAATGCTACTCGAAGGTGTTGCTGGAAGAATGAGAGTGGTAGATGCACCAGTGGACAACATGTAATAGTTCGATCAATCTGTTATTGTATAATGTCATATAGTCATAGTAGTGTTACATTGATTCCTGGTCAAATCAAGAAATTGCAAACAGAATCGGCTAAAAAATGTGGAACCACAATAACGCTGAAACCTAATCAGATGACTGGCGGGGCGAATAAATTGTCGCTGATTTGACGAAAAAAGGCCGAATGCGAACATCCTTCTTATTGATAGTTCCTAATATCTTAACCTTGATGCCCGTGATGCACTGCGCCCATTTTAGTTTGGTTTCCTGCTTCAACTGCTTTTGCTACCCATTCCGCTACACATCTAAATAATAGGGAAAGACGGTTTTTCCTTGTTTTCCTAGTTCCTAGTGTTTTAGTGATAACACAGTAATAATATAAAGTGTTTTATGTTTCTATTATATATAACTGCATGATAAATCACCACGATACATTTGTCAGTGATATCTGTTTTTACGGCAAATAAAAAAGTTCTTTCCTGCGGAATCCTTCCTTCATCAGATAATAAGCTAATAACTTTCTCGTTTATTATTTATACTGACTATTGTAACTAGGAATGTTTCATTATTGTTTATTTTTTCAATAATAAAAGTACTGAAAACTCATTTTCTTCATAGTGAAAATGCAATCGAGAAGTTTACTCTTTACTTGCGTATAGAAACAATTTTCACCAAAAGTAAAAACAGACAATTGAGGAGGATAAGAGTGTAATATTAAAACCGCGTAACCAAGCAAAATAATAATCGATGGTATTTTGTGAACGTCTATAAACTGGAGCGTTGGTTTTGTTGTTATTGTTGTTGTCTGTTGCTACTTCCATCCTTTGTCATGCATCTATTGAATGGATACATTATGGGTCTATTTTCCAAGTTATCTTCCCATTCTGTGTGCAATGTTTACATCCAGGCTTTCTGTGGGGATGTTATGACCTTATGTTGGCAAATCTGTTCCACAGCCTCTGTTTTCTCCTTGGAACGGGGTGGGTGGTTGGGAGATAGAGGCGTCTCAACCTTATTTGCATTCTCAGTGCCATATATCTTTAAATTATCAATACGACTGTATTCCAATGCTCCATCGCGTTCTCCTGTTCAATTGCATCATTTTTCTCTGCAGACCGTCGTTTCCCGTTTTTATTTCTTTTTCTTTCTCCAATCTCTCGATCTTTGTAAAGTTTAATTTTCACTCAACCATTTGTTTCGCCTTGCAACTTTTGTATGTCCTCAACTAATAAACTAAAGTGTTTTATGCTTAGTATGACATTTCTTAGAAAACAAAATAGTTTGTCGAAATCTAGACGTATAGAGGCTCATGTCTTACGTATATTTGATATAAGTCATTTATATTTATTTTTGTTTCAGTTTGTTAGATTTAAATTTGGCATTTTAAGTTTTAAGATTCGTTCATTCAAGGGGGGTTTGCCTGTACTTTACAGAATAAACACCAGGTGGTGACCTCATTTCTGACCTGGTTTCAGAGTTGTAAACAAGCTTTTAAATGATTGGTTGGTTCCAATGACAAAATGGAGTTTTATATAAACATCTTTCTAATTTTAGTTGGATCATAAGTGATATCTTGAATGTAAATTTGTTCTGATAGTTTCTAGAAGATCACGTGACCCCTTGTTTACGTTAAAACAACTATATAAATTATGTTTTGGGAGCGACCTATTCAGTAGAAGAATAGGGCTGTTAGAATATTAAGTTGTGTCGTTTTGAGTTACCTTGTATTGGAAATTATTTCAATTCGTTTGGATTCAAGAGGATTTATTTGTTATTTATCTGGAAAAGAATATGTGCTCATATTAACAAGAACTGACTTCATCAAGTGACGTCGTCTTTCATATTGGATACTTCGCTGGAATTCGAATTTGGAATTATTTGGACATTTTGTTACCAGGTCATTTGCAATTTCTCTAGTGGATAATATTTTGAATTATTTTTGGATTAATTTTGGAATTGATTTCTTAAAACCGTAAGTTTATTTTTCTTTTCTGGAAAATATTTGTGCTCAATAAACTGTTTATTAAGTTTTTACAAGCTTGTTATTTTCACTATTTCTATGTTACTGTTTATTCGAGCCTAAGCACGTAACACTTGAAATAAAGGATAACTGGTTTCTTTATCTGACTGTTTTCGTCAATTTATTGGATCTTTTCAGACCAATGAATAATAATGGCAAAAAAACTCGTTAGAGTCAGCTTAAAGAATCAATGGACCACAGGCTATATTTCATTATCAAGAAATTCCCAAAATTTCTTTTGTCGTGTATTTGAAAACTAATAAAACTATGTTTTAGATCTGGTGGAGCGACAATTTGCAACGATTTTTTTGTAATCATAATATGTATTAGCACTTAATGTAAAAAAAATATTTTACATTAGTCAATAAATCAAATATAACTTACTGTTTTCATGGCTGATGATCACTTTAGCTTGCTTTTAGGTGGCCTCGAAATAAAGCGAACAGACATAAATATAGAGGTCGATATCTGTCAATACCGTAAGATGGTTAATATAGTGGTTTCAGAATGTCTTATTTGACGACTGCATTGATCATCTATACTGTTTTTCCTACCAGCCACATTAATAGCAATGTAACGTATTTACTTATAAAAACGTCTATATTAATATTGTGATAATGTAAATAAGTTTGTGGGGTTGGGTAAAATGTCAACTGTTTAGGAACGCGTAGAAATCATGATAAATACATTCAATTTAAAGAAATATGGTGTAATTGTCTGATCATCTAACTATAATGATACATCTTTTGATGGTAGAATTTCTAATCTACCTCGATAACGAAGCAAATGAAAATCAATACCAGGCTGAGCATTGGTTCTCCTTTATTAAAGTTTTCCACTTTGTCAACATGAATTGTTAATCGAGGCATAATTTCTAAATCAATTACCTCCGTGCCTGCTTAGACATAAATATAATTGTCCGACAATATTGAGAAATAAAATGCATGGCAAGCATCCTTTCATTAGGTAAAATATGAACTATGAATGATTCCTCTTGATCTGGGATAAGCACTTAAGGGTTGAGTCGACACTTATATACCTTTCGCAAGGAAGACGTTTGGTATCGCTTTGAATAGATACATACATGTAAATTATGTTTGACCATAAAATATGGTAAAAACGACCCAATCAGTTCAGGGTCTATACATTTAAATTATGTTTTCCATTAGTAAAGTATTCCTCTATGTTATTTAAACCGGTTCATTAAATTTTGGTGGTTGGAGGTAACTTTCCTTAGGTGTTGGCATACAAAGTCATAAAGAAAACTGCTTTTATAGGCACTTAATCGTCAGATCCCATTTTCATGTATTAAATAGTATGCCATATGTTGTTCATTTCCCAAAACTGAAACAAAAAAATATTCAAGCTCATAAAGACATGCCTTTCCGTGATATCCCGTTGATGTAAAAATAATATATTTTATATGTTACTTTGAGGTTGTGAGATATTGGCTTGCTACGCAAAAAATAGTGTTTCGTCTCCACTACAGGTGGCACAATTGACATAACGATCCATGAAATCTTAGAGGATGGAAACGTAAAAGAGATGTATAAGGCAACAGGCGGCGCATGGGGTGGGCAAGAAGTCGACGAAGCTTTCAAGCAGTTTCTCATCAAAATATTTGGAAATCCTGTTCTACAAAAATTCAAAGTGGAAGCGATGGAAGATTACGTTGGACTATTTCGGGAGTTTGAACTGAAAAAGAGAAAGGTTAGCCCAAACGGTAAAGAGGATGTAACATTTTCTATACCCTCATCTTTGCTAGAAATCTTTACGGAAAACACTGGGGAAACCCTGACGGAAGCAATAAATCAAACTCAGTTTGCAGCAAACGTTCAAGTCATTAAAGGAAATAAACTGAGACTGGATCAGTCCATTATGAGAGGCTTTTTTGATAGGTCCCTCAAAAGTGTTTCCGCTCATCTACAGCCATTTCATGAAGATCATGACAAATACGGAATATCCGTGGCCGTTTTGGTTGGTGGTTTTGCTGAATCCTCGATGCTAAGTGGAGCGATTCGAGAAAACTGTTCTTCCTGGAAAGTCTTAGTACCAGACGGTGCAAGTCTTATTGTGCTTAAAGGGGCAGTCCTTTATGGCTACGATCAATCAATGATCGTTTATAGAGTAGCTAGATATACATATGGACTTAGTGTGACAAGGGATTTTATTGACGGTGTGCATCCAGTAGAACACCTTTTTGTGAATGATGATGGAGAAAGAAAATGCAAAGATATTTTTGCCAAATTTCTAACGGAGGGTACATTAGTAAGATATGATCAAATTTTGTTCGAGACAAAACAGTTTAGGCCTTCAAAATCGAAGAATGATTACGTGAATATTCGAATTTACGCGAGTACCGATAAAGATACAAAGCTCATAACGAATGATTGTTGCTGCTTCCTAGGGAACGTCGTTGTTACTGGCATCGACACAAGCATCGCCCGCAGACAACGAAAGGTACATGTCACCATTACACATAAAGGCACTGATCTCCATATACATGCAACAGATACACAGTCTGCCAGAAAACTCGACGCATACATCGATCTTCTAGATTAAGCTGCCACTTTGCTGTAAAAATTACAAATTCAAGGATATTATCAATGCAGCTTTATCTCTTTTTTCATCAAATATATATATATATATATATATATATATATATATATATATATATATATATATATATATATATATAGAGAGAGAGAGAGAGAGAGAGAGAGAGAGAGAGAGAGAGAGAGAGAGAGAGAGAGAGATATTATGTACCCTGTATCAATGATCTCACCCGAGATGTAACTTTTTTCATTGAAAGGAAGCGAGGTTTTTGCTGAGTATGCTATTATGTATGCTGTATCAATGATCTCACCCGAGATGTAACATTTTTCATTTGCCGAGTTTATTTTTAATGAAACATGTTTAACACCAGTGGTATTTTATTTACAAGAGTTTTCATTTTATATGGGAGAGAAAATTAACGGCCATATACCGTGCATATAAGAGGAGTGAACTCTTCATAAACCCTCATATTTTCGTACGCTTAAACAAGAAGTCCTGTAGTGATTCATAATTTCCTGTATATTTCATTCATGTTATTTGCTATGCTTTCTTTAGCAACATGAAATGTTATCAAAACACAAGGCTGATAGTTAACATTCAATTTTTTTTAAATAATGTTCATGCAAACAGCGTTTTCAGCGGTCGTTGTCATTAAAAGAGTAACAGGGCGGCCATTTGCATCTATAGCAACACAACGATTCGAGCCAGAAACATCAAAATAATGAAGGAGCAAAAGGTAATTAAGGACGTCAACTCTAACTACATTTCATTGATATCGCTTCTGTCTATATTTCGTTATTCCTACTGACTGTCAGTGTCACTTTCAATAATTATCATACGTTTCCGTTGTGTGGGCATTGTTTGAGAATTCGCCTGTTGAAAGAAGTTGACCCAGTTAGGGATCTCGTTCACCTTTTGCGGGATGTCCATTACGAACATATTTTGCACGGTGATGTTTGATTCTTAGAATGTTTTTTTTTTTTATATAAAATGATTCTGTTGAATATTACACGTTTGGGAACTTTATATACTACAGTCTGTTGCTGTGCAATTTGAAATGTGTTTGTTGTGGGGGTGAGGTTTTTATAACATCGCTACTTGGGTGGGTGGTATTAGTCAAATAATTGGAATATGTATGCTGTTGTTTGTCAATAATATTTAAGTAGTTGTTTATAGACTGTACATTTTTGTGGCCTGACATTTGCATGATAACATTTGGGGGAGTGTCTCTTATCTTTTGAAGTAATTAATTTCGGCTACTAGTGTTTGTTAGTTTCTTTCTTTCTGTAATATTTGCTTTTTCTTTCTTTTTTCATGATGCATCTCAGTTTGGTATTTCTAACGACTTATTTCCTAAGCCATTTTGGGTTTGTCGCTGAGACTGGCATTGCTTTGGGCGCAAAATAGAAAGGATCTTCACATTGACAAAATTCTGCTTGTCTTAGCTCAGCATACCGATTGTAGATACCATGTCGATCTATCTCTTTTTGTTGTTTATGTTTGCATACATCTTAGGATTAATATACCTGATCTCCTTGACATTGACTCCTGTTCTTGTTTTTGTCTGCTTTTCATTGAGTTCAAGATACTTGTCGCCAATCACATCTTTCTTTACTTTAACATCTCCTATATCAAATTGTAATCTTAAGTCACTCCCATCAAACCAAAGTGCACACAATTGTTAAACCATGTGTTAACAATAGCTTCATGTGTTTCAATCCCCATTATTTTATTTATTTTTTTGTTGTTGTGCTATGCAAGGTATTTATCTCTTCGTCTGCGATCGGTTGACTCCGATTGGTTTTATTTCCTTTTCCTTTAGATTTGAAATCGTTTTGCTAAACTAGAAGATCTTCCCTTGATAATGCAAAATTTGTGTCTGTTCCTCTCATGAATGATCTTGATTATTTCTTGATTTTAAGATGGCGATTAATGGAGCTGATGATATTTCTTAAGCTGCTTGGTTTCAAACTCAGATTCATTTTTTCTCCTAACACTGAGTATATAACCTGCCAGGTGCTGATCCAATGCTGATGGGTGTATCTCATGTAAATTACTAAATTCATTTTTTGACTGCAAGAATTCTTTCACTAGCTATATATCATAAAGTGTTATTTTTAAAAGTGTTTGTTTTACGAGAACTTTTGAGGGATTGTTCTCATAAACTCATAGACGTATTGATTTTGGAATACCGGAATGAAGGAGACAGAAGAAGAATGAATTTCTTAGAGAAGGTGACACAGAGACGATGAAACACGTCTGGTGCAAAGGTACGGATCTGCAATGTTTATACGTTTGTTGTGAGATTTATCATAATCTTCTTCTCTTGTTGCGTAAGTTTTGTAGAAAGTTATCATAATCTGTCTTCTCATCTTGTTGCAATGAGAAGGAATTATTCATAAGTTAAGGAATGACAATGTCCATGGTGTGTGTGTGTGTTTGTGTGTGTGTGTGTGTGTGTGTGTGTGTGAGAGAGAGAGAGAGAGAGAGAGAGAGAGAGAGAGAGAGAGAGAGAGAGAGAGAGAGAGAGTTACTTAAAAGAGGTGTCGTTACGATGAGAAGACACAGCTACGACTGGAAATGAAGTATGGAATCTGTAATGAGAGAGACATATCGTTTCTAGCTTCAGTGTGAAGTAAATAAACTATCCGATTTTGTGCTACTTTTTTATATGTAATCTAGGCGCACCGACATGACCAAATATGGCCATTCCTCGGTATACCGGTGTATACTTCATCCTAGCTAGAAAGATGCTCTCATTTCCACTACGAACGTCCATATTGTTCATTCGACAGAACGCTAGCTTTTGTTTCTTAGTCACTAGATTAGAAATCTACCAATGTATATTCTTATAATCTAGGGCTTGCTTAACATATATTTCTTGCTGTGTTAGCGTGTAATGTACACTGTCTTTTGCTTGTAACGGCATTCACTTTTATTCCATTAATAGATAGTTGTGATTTAAAAATAAATGAAATTAATCTTAATATATTTTAGAAACTTACTTTTACATAAACTGGTGAAAACATTACTTGAATACAATTCAGAGAAAATGTCAATCTTATTACTTTTACTAAATATTCTGTCATAATATTTGCATTCTGTTTACTTTCTATAAATGTCTGTTTTTCATCAGGCTCATCAATGAACTCACAGTTTCATGGACTAATTGTTGCTTCATCATATTGCTCCTTATCTGATGTCAATGTTTTCTTTTCTCCACAGAGTTGCAGTGTTTGGTTTGTGTTTGTTTGTTTGTTAGTGATATCACTTTTTATTCTGTCTGGTGTATTTCTATATTTCTCTATAGTTAATCATATATACCTTGAATCAATAATTACCATGTATATAGAAGGCAATTGATTGATTGATTGATTTTTAACGGCGCACCATCAATTTTAGGCTTATATTAGATAATTAATTATTAGTTTGTCATGCGATTGTGTATGCTTCGCACGAGTGCATATAGCACCTATTCATTTGTATCAATATTTGGTGATTCGTGCTTAGTAGTGATGGGATTGTGATTCGTTGTTTTTTTTAACGACGCAACATCAGTTTTAGGCTATTGAATAGGTCTTACTAAAAAGTTATGTGTGCATGTTTAAAAATACTAAAAGGGTTAATATCGATCAGCGATATTAAAAACCAAATAGTTCAAAGTAAAATGGTAAGATGTTAGTAACAGTAAAATATGAAGTTCCCCAATCAACGGGAGATGTAAATGATGTTAATGGGTGCAGACGAAATATGTTGCAAATAAGGGTCAGAGTTTACATTAGATAAAATTGCTCTAGGTGAAGGTATACAAGTTATAGTTTAAAAGGCAAGGTGATGGTGCCGTTTAGATGTGTCATTATGTGCTGAAAAATAAATAATCATTTCGGTGGAATTTATTAGTCTTAAATCATGCGATTCTTAATATCGCTATCAGTACTCGCTTGAAGTATATATCGCGGTTTCGAAGTTTATCTAATTATTTTAACATTATATATGTCTACTTTTAACAGACTGTCATATGTACATATGTTATCTGACTTGGTACTTAACATTTAACTCTTTTGGGAGTAGAAACAATGATAACTAAACTTTTGACGGATAAGTAAAATTCATACGCATTTTAGTTTTAATAAGGTGGCACAATTTCCATAAATGATATATCCTTTTTATTATGTACTAAACTTGCTTCTGAAACAAAGCATCGAATGCACTCTTCAATTTACAAATCCCATCCTTCCTTGTAAGTTCACTTATGTTTTAAGAGCATTCCAGCATTTATTCGTTGGTGCTAATATAAAATTTAAAAATAATCAGCTATCTGAGAACACGGTAGGTTTGAGATAAAATAATAGTTTGCAATAAGTTAAGGTATTGACGTATTATTATGTATTTCACCCTACATTGTCGCACAAACCAGATTGAGTTATGTTGCATATAGGATATTTTATACTGAACCTTGTCAAGATTGTAAAATAGACGTAACTTTGTAAAAGAACAAAACAATAAGGAGTCAGATAGATTCAGAAACAATAATATATATGTCTGAAAGTTATGTATATATGTCTGAAAGTTATGTGTATCTATATTATGTGTATTTTTCATGTATATAGTTTTTAAGGGTTATTTATTCAATACCATTTTGACTAATTCTCCTATCAGTCTTAAGTTCAGACTTTAAAGGTGAGTAATTCTGCATTTAGCATAAGTTGATTCATAAAGTTTCAAGGTTGAGTTGCACTACTAATCCATAGTAAATATCACGTGATCTAGCTTCATTACATATGTTTGGAAACTCTGTGTTGGCCTCAATCTTGATTAGTTAGTGTTGCCCATATGACCTTTTTGACAGTTAACATTTAATCATATGAAGCTTTCTATATTGGGTATTAGCTTAAGAACTGTTTACTGGATAATAAGAAATTTGAAGTGGGAAACACCAGACGTGAAAGCCATTCAGCCAATTACGGAATTTACTGGGCATTCATTTAAAATACATTTTGGGGTTATGTCATTGTAATTCACCTGTACTGTTAGTACATCAAGCCAATAGATCATTCGGAATAACATTGGAATTCATGAGGATTACTTTAACATTTTGGAACTAATGGAACATTTAGGACTGTTTAGGATTTTATCAACCATATTATTATTATTTTTGTTTGTTACTGTGTATTTTATGGAATAAATTGTATTTTATAATTCTATATTTTGTTCAGACTCACAAACATGGTCATTTTTCTTGTCTCAACTTTCTGTTTTACAGAGGCAAGCGTCGCATGACATGGAGTGAAATCCTGTATAAAATCGTGTGAAAATATTAATTCATTCGTATTTTTTTGTTCAATATATCTGCTCAGATCTCCATATCTATTTCCATCTATAAGTTTCACCACTTATATTTACTTGAACAGGAGTAATTATATCGAGGGTGGTCATCTCCTAGATATCGAGTACCAAAAGGGCTGGGGTATAGTATATTTATTATATATATATATATATATATATATATATATATATATATATATATATATATATATATATATATATATATATATATATATATATGTGTGTGTGTGTGTGTGTGTGTGTGTGTGTGTGTGTGTGTGTGTGTGTGTGTATATACAGCCCCAACCATGGAAACACCACACCACCCCGTGACAGTGGGCGCTTTCGTCCGGGATTATAACTTTTTATTCGGGGAAAGGAATCTGAGCATATATTGAACACAGGCATTACAGAGACAGTAAACATTTCCTTATTATTGTAACCTTGGAATGTCATTACAGAGACAGTAAACATTTCCTTATTATTGTAACCTTGGAATGTACATGAATAAGGTCAAACTAAAGAATTGCTGCTAATAATGATAACGAAGACTGTACGGATATTGAATGTTTTAAACATAACAAACAAATTCAAATCTGAGTAGCACTTTCATTACAACAGTAAATTGATGCCATTCAAAAGCGAAAACTATATATGAATCTTCTGAATATGATAGTCTGTGAAATTCTACCTGTTGAAATCTTTGCTTGTGAGAAATGATTATCGCCGAGACTTTTTTTCATTTAATTGTTATAGGCATTACAAGGATTTACACAGAGATGCAACATACACATTGAATATCAACGATAAATATGAAGCTAGGAACATTATTGCGTGACTATAACAGATATTCAATTTGTAAATTCCGTAGCGTTTGAACGGCGACAAAGATGTCTTTGTCCTTCGAGAGTTTTACAACACGGTAGATGTTGAGAATGAACGATTAAAAGAGGGCTCAGTCAAATAAATGAAGAACTAATTTATAGCATTGGTGTATTACATGCAAAATGAATGAAAATAAATAAATTTAATGATTAGAAGCAAAACTCATCAAAATTAACAGATGCATTAATACTTGAGTCTTAGGCATATGTTTTAACAAATCTTGCACTACTAACATGTAATTATTATTTCAAGATTAAGTCAGTTTATAAGTAGTGATCCAGGATACAAAACTTATCCAGACAAATGGTTTCCAATTGAATCGGCATTTGAGAGAGAGAGAGAGAGAGAGAGAGAGAGAGAGAGAGAGAGAGAGAGAGAGAGAGAGCAAAATCTGGCCATTATTCACCATTATTCACCAAGTTTTGATCAATTATTAGGATTGTGAATCCAGTAAGTATACACACTATTCACAACAGTGATATGTAACCCAATCGAATTGCCTAACGTACTTTCATACCCATTCTAAATGCATTTCTTTTACGTAATGTCAGTGAATTAAAATCCTTGGTGAAACTTGTTTGTTGTCTTTCAAATGAACAAAATGAGGTTATTTTATAAAACAAATCTCTGTCCAGTTCTCATTTTGTTTTCCCAATAGAAGCTCATTAATTAAATAATTATTCATTGTGCATTTGTTCAACCTAATGACAGTTTCTTTCTCCTATCTTTTCTTTATTTCAAGTCTTGAATAAAGAAAAGGTTATCTAGCATACTGATATCAATATCTTATGTCATGATTTTGCTCTCTCTCTCTCTCTCTCTCTCTCTCTCTCTCTCTCTCTCTCTCTCTCTCTCTCTCAAATGACGATTTGATTGGAAACCATTTGTCTGGATGAGATAAGTTTTGTATCCTTGATCACTACTTAGAAACTGTTGAAATTCTCACCGTGTACAATATATTCGTCAGAAATAGCCGGACACAGGTGATGTGTAGGTATATTTGTAATGTAATACAAATCAAACAATACAGCAAGCATCCGAGAGGGTGAGCACACCTAAACTAGAGGCGTCCATTTGCTAAAATAAAGCTTCTTGCTAAAACGAAAACAATAACGTCAAAAAAGGCAAACCAAAGTTTCTAACCAACTGAGAGTTTCTCTAAATGGGTTAGTTACTTCTCTTACTTTATCCGTCGTTTCTGTGTTATTTGTATTGTTATCCGTTAGATGTTTACTACATGGACACTTATTAGAGGACACACCTCTCTGCTGCTGTAAATCAGATCATTGTTGTATCAATAAGTTTTAGTGAAGCATTAACCACTCGGTAGGCTACGGAGCCCCAGAGAGGACACGAGGTAAAAAATATTATTTCGTTCCCTCAAATTAATAATTTGTTCCCTCAAGTTAGCATTTCGTTCCCTCAAGTTAATAATTTGTTCCCTCAAGTTAGCATTTCGTTCCCTCAAATTAATAATTTGTTCCCTCAAGTTAGCATTTCGTTCCCTCAAGTTAATAATTTGTTCCCTCAAGTTAGCATTTCGTTCCCTCAAATTAATAATTTGTTCCCTCAAGTTAGCATTTCGTTCCCTCAAGTTAATAATTTGCTCCCTCAAGTTAGCATTTCGTTCCCTCAAGTTAATAAATTGTTCCCTCAAAATGATAATTCGTTTCCTCAAGATATTAATTCGTTCCCTCAAATTATTAATTCGCTCCCTCAAATTGCCAATTCGTTCGCACAAGTTATTATTTTGTTCCCTCAAGTTAGCATTTCGTTCCCTCAAGTTAATAATTTGTTCCCTCAAGTTAGCATTTCGTTCCCTCAAATTAATAATTTGTTCCCTCAAGTTAACATTTCGTTCCCTCAAGTTAATAATTTGTTCCCTCAAGTTAGCATTTTGTTCCCTCAAATTAATAATTTGTTCCCTCAAGTTAGCATTTCGTTCCCTCAAATTAATAATTTGTTACCTCAAGTTAGCATTTCGCTCACTCAAATTAATAATTTGTTCCCTCAAGTTAGCATTTCGTTCCCTCAAGTTACTATTTTGTTCCCTCAAGATCATAACTCGTTCCCTCAAATTAATATTTCTTTCTCTCAAAACTTATACTATGTGTACTTGATTAATGCATTACAATGGCGGATGCTGGTGTTTGAACTGAGCTTATTAAGTTCTACTTCAAGCTAGGACTTCTTTATCAAGACATCATCACTGTTCTTTCAGTTCAACATGGGATTACCATCAGTGAACGTCATCTAAGACGTATACTAAACTTTAATGGTCTTTCAAGGCATAAAGATTACAGCGATGTAGCAAATGTTTTATTCTTTATATCTAATGAACTCAATCATTCAGGTCAATTACATGGATATCGACGGATGCACACAAAATGTTTGGCTAATGGCTCAAAAGTTAGAAAAGAAGACGTGCGACTCATTTTATCTGCGTTGGATCCTAATGGGTGCCAGGCTAGAAAAGCACGACGTCTCAAAAGGCGGGAATATTTTGCCAAAGGACCAAATTATATCTGGCACATTGATTCGTACGACAAGTTGAAGCCGTACGGATTCTGCATAATGGATGTATCGACGGATTTTCAAGAAATATTGTATGGCTTTATGTGTATCATAATTCCAGTGATCCAAGAATCATAGGTGGTTATTTTATAAGTACTGTTGGAAAATTAAACGGAGTACCCACTCTCGTAAGAGGCGATCTGGGAACTGAAAATTGTTACGTCAAGAGTTTCCAGCGTTTCCTGAGGAGAAACAGGCAAAATGAAGAAGTTAATGAAAATGCATTCATAGAAGGTGCTAGTACTCATAACCAGAGGATAGAATGTTGGTGGGGACATTTTCGGAAACAATGTGCAGAATTCTGGATTGATCTCTTTCAACACATTCGAAATGATGGCTACTTTAGTGGAGACATTTTGGACAAAAGCATTCTACAAGTTTGCTTTATGGGAATGATTCAGGTATAACTACCTTTCGTTAGAATTTTTCTTTTAGAATATAGATGACTGAGCATAATCATAAATTATCAAAAGTTGAGTACAATGACAAATCCGACGAGTCCGGCACTTATCCCTTCGGATATTTCAGCTCCGGCTATTTTTTTCTTGCACTTACGCTGTGTACCCTCACTGAAATCTCTTTGCGTGTTTTAAAGCATATATTAGAGATAAGTCGTGTCTTTCATATGGTTAACTTTTACATCTAATTTCAATGTTAGTACGAAAATTTGCACCAGAAAACCAAAGATATTGTTGGGTGAGATATATTGTTACGCGCACATGGGTATTACTTGACCGAGAAGTGCCAAATCCTGGCGCGAATCCAGCAAGAAATCATGTTTCCCCAAATTTACAAAGACTTCCATACAATTTAAGTTGTTAATTAGAAAGCCAGACGTGTATGTTTTGACTCTAATCAATATAAAACCACAGATAAAACAACTTGCCAAAAGTCCATCAACCGCATATTTGCCTGGTTTCTCTTCATCATCATCAGGTTTCCGTACCGCGAACCAGTTACACCATAGAAAATTCACTGGGAACTATTTTAACTCCGCCACCTTAGGCCAGTCAATGAACGCTTTTCCAGGCACATCATGCGAATATAACTTCACCCATTTTCCACTATGGACACATACACGGTATTTGCTAAATCCCTTCTTATTGATTCCACTGTGTAATTTACCGGTTTCCTACCGTAAATACTGCCACCTCAGCCACACCATTATTGTACGTCACTACCGGTAGATTTTAATATGGACTATCTTACTCCAGGGTCAGTCATTCGGTTTTGACCTGAATTCACTACAAGCGAACCATGACATCATTCAAACTCACTAACACTTGACTCCGTGACGTTTGCTCCTAGTAATTGGATAATTATTTCGGGCTAAGAATATTTCCATGGCGCCGAATCACAATAATCACACAATCTAAGAATTGCTTAAAATGGGGCGCTATCAAACGCGCATACTCCAAATTTATTACAATATTATTCTCACATATTATTTCAATTTTCAAGTACGCTAGAGGTCAGAGCCTCAGCTTCGAATGCGGAAGATCGCGGGTTCTAAACCCATCCGAATCGTACCAAAGACTTATAAAAATGGTACTAGCAGCTGCCTCGTTTGGCACTCAATCAATCAATCAATAGTATGTGTTTAAAGTGTCTCGTCCCTGGGGCTCTTGACACTGGTTTGCCCCTCAAAGAGGGTTGTTTAATTTTATCCTGAGGGTGGGAATGGTGCCGCGCACCCTTCAGGCGTTTATGTACTCAGAGAGTACTATTTAATTAGGCCATCACCACGGGACAATTTTTGAACTGCCTCTGGGTGAATGTAAGGCCGTAGGGTGGGTAGGAATAGAACCTACACACACCCACCCAATCAGTATTCTATATGCCTAGCCAATCTGCAATAGCAGTGAAGCAAAGCGAGAGTAAAATAGTTTAACTCGTATCGCCTTTGTCTGCAAAGTAAGGTCGTGCAAGCACGAGTAATTACTGCAGCGGGAAGCAGTGGTGCGAAGAGCCAAGCACGCTCTTTTTGATCAAATTCAGTCCAGTTTTACTAATGGACAGCCTAACAACCAATAATGTGTAAGCCACCTGTGCAATTTACCAAATATCTGAGTTAAAATATTATTTATCATCCTATAAGAAATAGGGACTAGTACAAAGTGTACATAAGCAAGTCCCTATTGTATTTAAACTAAGTGTCTAAGCGACACATAAAAGTGTAGTCAATGGTAGGGGATTTTGGTTATAAGTTTGTTGCAGCAATGCCAATAAAGTCAAATTATTCCTTTCAGGGCCATAGAGTTAGTCAAATAGGGTTACTCGATACCAAATGAGTACCCTTTTATTCAGGCAAATGAACGTCAAATGTGTCTTCTGTTTCTACATCGTGTCCGGCAGGTAGCGGGTGTAGCACGTTTTTCACGACTCCATGGTCTGCTACTCGTCCATGCTACTGCAGTACATTTTCTGAACTGCATTTGTTGTTTTCTAGAAGTTCCGGCGTGATGTTCAGGAGACGTTTCGCTGTCGTGTAGTTCCGCCATTTTGGACCCTACATTAGTGACGCCTGCTTGGCCTCTTGTAGTGTCCGCCATTTTGTTCCACGCGGCAGCCGCCATTTTTCCTGTGAGCCCAGTCTTGTAGAAATAGCCTACAGGTTGCTGTAATGGTGTCCAGCTTGAATAGCACAGTAGTTTTCCAGCATGGCTCGGTTTCCCGTCGCCCCGGCTCGGTTTTCCCGTCACCGCTATCTGGTTACTTGAAGCTCCTATGGTTGCCTTTATTTATTTGATAAGCACGCCTGTGGTCTTCTTATTATTTCTGTGTCTCTGCTGTAGAGCACCGGTCAGCTCTGTGTAGTCCGGTCCTGCTCGCTCCGTGTTCTCTGCCTGAATGAAATGAATGATAATGAATGCGTTTGGCACTCGGCTTTAAAGGGTTATATATAACTGGTCAGCCTGGTATCAGGATAATGTGACCTGGTGGGACCTGATATCACATGTCTGCGGCACAACGCCTCGGTGCTGGAATCACTATAAACTGCCACAATGCAGACATCGTAGGGATATGACTGCAAAAATTTTAAAGTTACTTTAAAAATCCAAAACACACACACATACTCACAGACATACACTTAAAATTGTGCGACTTTGAACAACTACATAGACAGACACTGCACAAAGTATTTGGAAAGCTAATCTTTTCAGCTTTCAGAAGTTAGCACGAAAACTATATATCTTAACAATGTTTTAGTGGTTTTACAGGATCGCGTGTATATATTGATCTCAGGCATTCCTGCGCATGTAAGGTTTCTGTCAATAGTATTAACGCAAACCGAATACCGAATTCGACAGATCGATGAAAATAAATTATGCTTACCATTTGAAAAGCTTCAAGTGTTACTAGAACATTGTTCAACATAGTACCAATTTTGGACATATAGGATACCACACCTGTGTTTTCGTGATTCGCGATGTATTGGTCTATATTCTGGACATGGCTTTGAAAAGATGTAATGCTTATGCATCAGGCTATGTAAATGAAATGCATTACTTTTTAAAAGACTCTTTCTGTCTGCATTTTAGCCAATGAACAAGATCAGATCAGATCGCTGGTTTGACAAAATTCAATGTAACAATGCCATTAAATGGCAAGAGATATTAGCAAAATAAACCAATTTTGTAAAAGAATTTGTAAAAGTTCAACATTTTATAAAAGTATGTTGAAGAGAAACAATAATGAATATAATGCAATGTGTTTACGACGTCTCTTTTATGGGAAAAAATAAAGAATTTAGAAACAGACCATCAAAAATCAGCAAGTTGACAATTTGTCACTTTAATGGTATGATAAACAGGGTCATATTTGGTAATCTGAGATACATTTGTCACCCTGTATGATTTTATTCCTTAAGATTATTGCCTTTTTTCAAACATCAACCTCGCATTCAGTACCTGTTGTTGACCATTAGAATTCACATTTTCATATGTACATGTATTTGTAATATAAATATGAAATATTTTTTTATGCTTTATGAAAATCACTTTCCTTATTTAAACACAATCATTCTTTCAAATCGGATTGTCAACCAAACACAAAATATGATCCACTGTTTACACAAATGACGTATTGTTGCGCAGAATTATATGATGAATAGGCCAACATGGTGTGTATATATATATATATATATATATATATATATATATATGACAGTTTTATTGAAAACTGGATAGACTAATGATATATGCATTGTTATTGCTCCAAGATGAGACTGTGAGTAAATGCAGACCTTATTTCACATGGATATTTAACACATATTGGCATGTGCACGTTCATTTGTTTTTGCTTTTGCTTGTACGTTGTGCGGGATATTGTGCTCTTGATATATATCAATTTGCTGTAGATATGCAAATCTCGAAAGTCTTTAAACTTCATAAAAAGATACAAGCAATAACATTTTTTGTTGTTGTTGATGATGTGAACCTGTGGTGGTGGTGATGATTATAATTTCTTGAGATCTTGTTTTTGTTTTCCCGCTAGTTTAGTCTGAGGGATATAGAAATGAGATAAATGATGAGAGAAAATGAAAGACTTGGTATCGTTTTATCATTTAACATCCCTATTGCTTTTGTATCACTGACTTCAAAGTTACTTGAATATATACCAGTTGTTAAGAATCTATGATGTCTGAACTTCATCATATTTTAATAAATATGTAACAGACCACATTTTGGAATAATGTAAGTTTCATGAATTGAAGATGATCCTCTCCGTTGTATCCCATCTGCTATGTTTACATAAAAAAATGTGTGATAATCATAAAGATTATTAAAATCTATTATTAAAGTTTTGTAAAAAAAAAACAAATCAAGTCTTTGCTTTAAGTAAGACTATTTCTTTATTCTGCCCAAAAAAATTGTTTCAGAATTGTATTTTTTTAAAATCATTAGTTTCACCTTAAATGATCCTTTAGGCGAATTAAGAATTTGGACATGTAGGCAATTGTTCTTAATTCATGCAGCAAAGTCTTCAAGACTTATTACATTCACAAAATAAATATTTTAATGTATTTTAAGAATTATGATGATGATGTATCATCCAAGAAATTAATCCTAAATATTCACTGTAAAAGCGTATTTATTCCAGATCAAATTAAAAGAATATCATCTCTGTCTTACAAATAATATCTATAGACTTAAAAAAATGATGATGTTATGCAACAGAGTTCTAATAATATTGCAGGATGAGAAGGATGAAGTTGTGAAGGTGTGAAACATGCATCTCATTAGGCCAACAAGAAACTCTGTTATGCCAAGTGGACGCCCCGAAGTTATGTACCAAACTCCTACACTGTACGGAACTCAAAACTATCAGACATTTGTCCCAATGGAAGATATTGACACTTGCAGAGCTGAGTGTCTTTTTAGAAAAACATATCCTTGTTACAAGGAAATATTTGACTTGTGTGCATTCATCATGGAAGAAGAGAGACTAGCATTCCCTACTGACCCATATGAAGGCCTAGATTTGTACCTTTTTCTAAGGAACAATATAAGGCAGGATCTTGAAAATCTACAATGATATCTTATTTTGTTGCTTACTAATCAAGAGCATAACAAAGGCTGTAGATCTGCGACATCTGACCTTGATTAGGAATTATAATTTATCAGCTCTCTCAAACAATAATTAAAGAAATGTAAATATTCTTTTAGTTCCATAAATCTGTGGTTTATTTTAAAATTTTATATACTGTGTTCAAATGGCATAACAATTATGGTAATATCTAATAATATGTCTTCTTTTTCCTCAACCAAAAGGTAGCATATACAGTTTTATTTTTTTTTTAAATAAAGAAATCTGTACATATTTCAACGTCTATTTTGAAAAAAATTCCTGAAGTAACACAATTGTACATTTTAGCATATAATGCCTATTTTATCATCTTTCCATTTTCTATTTATTCATGGATGCATGAATAAATTTTAAAAAATAGATGGATGTGGTAGAAACAGCGATGTCATAAAGGAAGTCATGCACATGGCAAGTTCGGATAAACTATGGACACTGTTGATTTTGATGTGTCAAACTGCTTAGGTTTTAAATTTACACAACTCTATAGTTTTGATTGTCTTCTAGCACCAGCTATATAATACTCATGATATATCAAACAAAAAGCAGCTGCATGAATGGATGGATACAAGGAAATACTGATTGATCATATTAAACAATCAGTAAAAAGGTCAATTCAAGTTTATGGCTTCTCAGTAGGATAAGACATTTCATCCCTGAAAGGCACAGAAAATTATTTTATAACAGTTACATACAACCGTATTTAGACTACTGTAATACAGTATGGGGTAATTCAAATGATAAAAACATATCAAAGTTGGAAAATCTTCAGAAAAGAGCAGTTAGGCTAATATCAAACCAGAAAGACAGCAAGGAAAATTTAGCTGGTAAGTTAAAAATATTACCTATTAAAGACCAAATATGTTTAAGAAAAGCCAAATTAATGTACAGGATATCCAATAATAGTGCTCCTGAATATTTACAATCCCTATTCCAGTATAGGCTACCTGGTAATACACCCTACCTGCGATCAATATCTACAAAACAGTATAAAATTCCCAAACTAAATAAGGAATTATTCAAGAAAAGTTTCCAATACTCTGGAACTTTGCTCTGGAATTGTATTCCAGTTGAGATTAGAAATACCCACTCTATTTCCATCTTCCAAACCCAATATATCCAGTGGCTCCTGAGATGCTGCTGAATTAAATAAATTCCTTGTGTGAGGGCCTCAAGGTAGATTAGTTCTTAGCTAATTGTGTTACCCTCTTTAAATAAAGTCATTATTATTATTATTATTATTATTATTATTATTATTATTATTAAAAAAACTCCATTTCAGACAAAGCACATTGTGGATCAAACATTTTCCACCACAGCTGATCAAATGAAATGCATAACACAGAAAAGAGATAGTAATGATTGTAGATTCCAGTCATTCTCCCTTTATAACATTTACTGGCTTTTTTAAACTTTCAGTTGCCACAGCACTTTACACGTGCACATACAGACCTAGTTAGGTACATGTTGACAGAAAGACTAAAATAAATGTTCTTGCACAACTCAAGTTTATTAGTAACATTATCAAAAAATAAAAACAAAACACATTATCAATGCACAATAAGGTAATACTGTTTCTTTCACAAAATGCATTTCCTTATGCTATGAAAGAAAAAACGTTTTGAACAAAATGAAAATAAGCACAAAGATGTGTTTTAAAATTGAAAGTTCATGTAAGATAATGTTGTTGAAAATGTTCATTGATATATCTCTATGCCTGATTTTTAATATAGCAACATATAAAATCATTTCTTGCAAACATGTGTCCATATGTTTTATTTCAAACAGTTTTAGCATTCCTTTATGCTATCTATGGTTTAAAATCCTAAGTCCCTTGAGGGGCAGGTACTCAGATGATATTTACTAAATATATTGCTCTATATCAGATGTACAACATAACAAATGCTTTTCAACTATCAAATTTTTGCTGTGACTTTGACAAGTGCTACATATAATGGTCCCATGTTACAATGGATTTGGATATAAGTAAAATGTTCATTGGAGTGAGGTTTTCATTATGACAAAGCATTTATCAACATATTTGTATATATTTTATCTAATTATGTCTGGTGAATTGTAAAAATGTGGTTTAATATTGTGAAATATCAACCTTTTGGAGATCATACTATAAAATATCACACTATACTTTTCAGCCAACTGTTTGCAAGAAAATAATATTAAATAAATTTAAAAAACATGCAATCAACAAGTAGCCCAAGTGGGCCTGTTATTGCTATCCTTGTATTGGCCTTGAGACATACCCCATTAAAAGTATCAGAATGAGGTTTGACCAAAATCTCAGTTTGATCCAAACATTAAGTGTCATCAATACTGTATCCGTTATAAAGTCTTTGTGATGGTAGCAAGGACATCTAATCTAAGCCAAGATTAAGTCAGTTATTGGCATTTGCTTTGTAAGTAGCAAATTCTAACAAGATGTTATTCACATAAATTCAGAACAGCATGCTTAATCATTTTCTTTATAAATAACACATATAGCATATCCACCAGGTCAAACAAGATCAAGTTTCCCTAGAGGTGCAAGACTGAAAGTAAAAAGTCATCTTTATGTTAGAAAATGGATATAAATTTTACTAAAATAGAAATATCCCTTTGGTTTCAGAATTGTGGGTGAAATATAACATTTGGGGATTTCTGACAAATGAGAGTAAAGAGAAAACATTGTGATCCAATTTCACTTTTATAGAACTTTTCAACTTGAGTACATATTTAATTCAAACTGTGTCTACAAATTTTTCTAAGGTCAAATTTGTGGTCAGTATCTTTGTTTAATTCTTAATATCCAAAATAAGTAGGTTTAATGCAATTACATGCATTCTAGTTAAGTTTACTAATAATCAACAGCCAGAATGTGAATAAGTTTTAACACACTTGTGATGTATGAAAGTAGAGGTAGATGAACAATATGCACAGATTATACTGGTATTCTAAATTTGTAAAGACCATAAAGTTAGGCCAATGAATTAATATCATTTATCAAAACATGGAATTTGATCAAATTATGTCACCTGGTTTAAGAGTAGTCATGCTAAGTTTTGTTTCCATTTTTAGTAATATAGGTAAAACCCATGATAATGAGATTCATTATAATGCAATTCTGCTTAAAATGTGAAGGCAGCATGGTTCCCATTTTATAATTTAAGGTGACCTCTCTTTTTAACACACTAAATATATGATCTCAGAAAAGCCGATTATATGTATAACTAGCAGATTATATGATCAAGAGGTTATTTAAAACTGATGACATTGAAATTTCAATGCATTTCTATGGGGAAGTTTTTTAAAAAATTTGTTAACACAACCCCACATATATCGCTATGCTATTCTTTGGACCCTGAGCATCATTATTATAGGTTGTACCTACAGTGATAATATTAGGAAAAGCTCATTTTTTTTATAGATACTATCCTCAGGATGCTGCCTGTTAAATTTGTTTAAATGCTGAACAGATCTAAAATAAATATAGAAAACAACTAAATATGATGCATGACAGATGGAAGTCCATACCATATTAAGCAGATTAGCTTACAATTCAGTGAAGTCGCTCTATATCTAAACATTTAAAAAACATATGAACAGTTTGTCTATCTTCAGAATAACATTTTGTCCATTCTTCATGTTATTTTCAACCAATGATAGTTCAATATGAACAAAATTTTAAACTCAAACTTGTTTGTATTATCTGCATACCAAAAATGCATTTCAACCAACTGCATGAACTGCATGCAGTTTTGAAACAGATTTCTTCATTATATACAAGTGAAAACAACTACTTTGAAAATATATTGAAGAACAGTTTTGCAAGAATACTGAAAGCAATAATACATATGATTCTTAATATACTCCACACTATCCTTAACATTGTAGCATAACATTTTCCGTTAAAAAAACATGAATGACTACTGCATAAAATTACTACATGGTTATATTATATCCATGATCCAGATGCGTGATTCCAATATACCATTAAATTCTCTGCGGAATTCGACAAAGCTCTCATAATTTGATGGTAATTCAAGAACACAGCCACAGGTGTGAGCAATTGGTCTCCTGGAGAATTCAGAGTCACAGCACACTAACCGAACAAATATCCTTTGTACAGTCAGTAGATCAGCACCTGCAATAAATCAGTATAATGTAATTCAAATATATGACATTTAGATGTGCTTGAAAGATTAACACAAGATTAAAAGAAATATGGATTTCTGGGGAAGCATAAGTATTTGAATTTTGGGGAAGTATCTAAATAATAGAGAACTATACAACAAAGTTCTGTATTAGCGAACAGTGCACGCTTTCAAAGTTATCTCCATGCACATCTGCATACTTTCACAGCCTGATTATCAGTTGTTTAATGCCATTTTGTTTTCAATTTCTGGTATGTTTGTTCATATACTGGAAAACTCTACTTCCATCTGTATGGTGACTTTTCTAATCATCTGCTTATTAGCTAATCTTAGATAATAAGATACAGGCAAAAATTGGCTTGTGCTACCTTGTACATCAGGGCTGTTTGGAGGATCATGCAAAGTTTGGATGATATTTTCCTTCAAGGAGTCTGTCAAGATGGCAAATTTATGTGTGGATGCAATGTCATGGAGTAAATTAACATCTTGGGTACCAGTTGACAATAACTGTCAACACTTTGAAGGCATACAAATGTCCAGTGATACTAGCTGAATCAGTCATCAGTATCTGGTTGAATTAGCCATTTGCATAAAACAAAAATGCATTTAAAACTATCTTGACAATCCAACTATCTCAAACAATTTGAGATCTTTGCTTGTTTCCTCCAATCTAAATTTTTTATATTTTTCTCTTGCTTTAGGTAAAAAAAAAAGTAAATCCATGTTTCTTATACTTTGCATCCTTACCTGTGACAAATCTCAAAAAGTTCCTCAGCATGTCTTCAGAAAGACCTTTAATATACTTCTTCAGGTACTGAATAGTTTCCCTCTCTGCATTGGACAAGTTATCTGGAACATCCAGGATCTGCAGCACTTTTTTTGTTGAGGGAGCCAGACATAAAAATAATTCACTAAGGTCTCCTGGTAGCAACGGTTGAAGATCCAAACAGAAAATATCATGCCAACATTCAGCAACAAAGGCAGGTGCCTGGATGAGTTCCTTGTAGGCCACCTGTTTCAGTATTGTACTAATGTTATCTTTGGTTGGTCTGTGACGCACATCATGAGATTCACAAGCTTCAAGTATATTGTCAAAGTTTACAGATTCGAAATCAGTTGAAGCTTGTATAAATACGTCTTTTTCCATGTCAGAAACATACTCCATAAATATACTGACAAGACTGTCACTGTCAGTATGACTGTTGCCTGGACCATCCATTGCACTTGACAAAAAAGATAAAGCAAGCTGAATGGGGAAATATCTCTCTTGTTTGTACCCAAGAATAATTATTCTAGCACAAGCTTTCCAATGTTTGTCAGTCATGATGTGAGAAATGGCTGGAACTTTAATATGATTGCCAACTGTGCATGTTTCATAGAATGTATGCCAAAATTCTGATAGTGCATCACGTAAAATACCACCTCTGTCCTCCCCAGCCTCTTTTTGACCATTGGGTAATATCATTTCTACTTCAATGTTTGTGCCCCTTAAATCCAAACTACTATTTTCCAAGAAGAATTCAATAAATTCTTTGAAAACATGTCCTCTATGGAGCTGAATTACTTTCACACATGTCCCAATGGTCTCATTTAGATCAGAAATTTCTGATGTTGGAATTAAGTATGAGAACATAACCTCACTGCTATCATCTTGAGAGTGACTATAAGTTGCCATATCATGGGAGAAAGGAATTTTTTTCTGAGGAGAGTTGTAAGGCATTATCAAATGAAGAATCATTTGAAACTTCATACATGTTAGATTCTCTGCCAAGTTCTAATAGTTGTCCCAAGTGTATGTCTCTTTGAACTTCTGATGCTTCTTTATTGGTGGCAAGGTCTGAGGATTCATTATCTTTAGTCTCAGCATTTCCAACTGAGGCGCTTCTCCTAGTTGTTGCCATATATACACGCAACAATTTCATTTTTGTATCATTATATACTTCCTCTAAAGTTTTTTCTTGAGGAATGGAACATTTGCTAAAGTCACTGATATCAAATGTAAACTCATCAAGCTTGCCTCGCATTGATTCTCCATTAGGAAAGAATAATATCTTTGCTGTTTCCAGTAATTCTGTCATTGTAATGTGCAAGTCAAGTTTAAGCTGTCTTGTACCACCACCACTAGCTGTTTTGACCTGCTTATAAGACTCGGTTACTGGATCAAAATCCAACCATCCAACTTCCAACCTTCTCTGTACCTTTTTTGCATTTCTATTTCCAATTAAAGAAAGATAGCGTCCATGAGACTGATTACTGTCTTCACCTACAGCAATACTACGTTTCTTTGAACTGAGTCGATCTTTCAACCACATCAAAAGATTGCGCTTTCTATCCTCACTTGAACTTCCTCTCTTCATTGACTCGGAAGATACAATTCGTCTAGCGAAGGCAAGCACTGCTATTCTGTCACCATACTTAGGAACATATTCCTTTAAATCCTCATCTGTCATCAGAGCAATGACAGACTCGTCAACCTATAATGTTGGAATAATGACAAGAATGAGGAAAAACAGAAGAAGAATGGGTTGCATTTTAAATGTACATTTTCCCCCTAACCATCATAACAATTGATTTTATTATGTGATGCTGGCACTTCACAGAGTGAAGAAAAACAAAACAAGGTGTAAAAAAAAGTTTTAAAAAAAAGATAAATATGAAAACTGATATTTGAGATTTTTCAGGTCTCTATTTAATCTTCCTCTCATGAAATACAACAGTTCAGTCAATGTAAGAAGCATACAAAAAGTTACACTTTTCAAAACTGAAGCTAAGCTTGACATTTGTTAAAACAATGGACCAGAAGGCAGAAATCATGGATCTCACTCCACAAAAGAAAACCAAATGTTCCAAAAGCAAGCCATTAACATGTATAAAACCATGCATGCCAAAAATGTCAAGTACAAACAAAAGTCATTCAATGTGACTTGTGCTCTACTGGCAGAACAGAATTTCTGCAGTGTCAAAATCTTTATTCCCCAATTAAACCTTTATTCAATTAGCTGCTGTGGTGGATATATTCAGTGTCAGAATGAGATTGGTACCCATTTCATTTAGGACAATCAATATTTTATTTAGGACCAACACTACATCATAAGTAGTCTTCTGGAGGAAACCAAACATTGATATGATTGTCTATTTCAGAGGTGTAACTATAAAACAAGATTTTCAAAATGGCTGCAATGGTGGCCTTACTGGACATTACATTCAAACCATTTTCATGTAGGACCATCTAGACATAAGAACACATTCAGTAAAAAAAAAAACATGTTGATATTTATTCAGGATAAAGACACACTTTTCAAGATGGCTTAGACTGACATTAAACTGGCACATGTTCAGTTCATGCCAATTAGACATGATAAGAAGTGTTCTGGTGAAAACCTCATGTCATTGTAACTTGTCATTCTAGCGAAGTAATGATAAAATGTTTAATATGACTACTATGGTGGCCATATTGGAAGTCAGATCAACTTCATTTTCTTTTAGGACCAACTATATTTCATAAGAAGTCTTAGTGAAAATCCCATGTATTCAGCAGGATTAGTGACAGTATGGTGGTCATATTCTTTTGGATGTCCAAGTGACATCATTTTAATCAAGTCCAACTTGACTATATAATTAATGTGCTTGTAAAGTTTAATGGCAATCCTTTAAGTAGTTTAGGAAGAGTAGGAATACTAAATACACTAATGGTCATTTAGATGATAGACAATAGACCATCCTATAAGATTTTTGGTCTATGAACAGATACAAATATTTCTTAAATGTGTAAATTGCTAAAATGGTCTGAAAATCGAAATAAGTCATTTACATAATAATATAAAAATATAATATGCCCACCAAATTTTAGTCATGAATCTCAAGTGACATTTTATGTAAATGTGCTAACAATGTCTGGTCAAAAATGCCTTACAATGGTTCCAATGAATGTCTAAAAAGTTTTAAAATAGGTCACATTCAATGGAACCTAATTAGGTCTTGGAATCCAATCAAATTATTTAAATGTCCAATATGGTCTGACCAAGCTCAATAGATTTTTATTTTCAAATATCTCAAAAAAGTGTGATGGACAGATCTCTCTCTCCAATTGTTGTCTGCGTGCATGCATATGTATGTGTGTGATAAACTAGCAATCCTGTGTAGCTGATCACTGTAAGCAAATGCAGCTGTTAAATGATTCTGAACCATAAGAAAGATGTCTGACCTTTTGAACCCCATCTCCACAAGGAGTTACATTTACTCCAAAGAAGTATAAAATTTAAAAAAAAATAATAAACACAAATGTTACTAAGTGCACCAGATAACTTTTGAAACCTACTGAGTATTTCACTCATTAAATTAAATTTAATTGAGTGAAGTCCCCTCCCTATTATAATTAGAGAAGGCATTAGAACTAAACATTTTGATTGAGATTGATTTGTATTTGAAATGGCACTTGTACATATCAAATTAATGACTGCTAAGAAAACAGGAGTAAATTGCCACTGAAGCTGGTCTAGACAGGTTTCAAACAATCAATTGACTCTGAAACTAGCTTGCTAACTATGTCTAGCTACAGTAGTTCCCTCTAATGGTATCTATAGTCAATCACAGTGGCTTCCTCTAATGGTACCTATAGTCAACCACAGTGGCTTCCTCTAATGGTACCTATAGTCAACCACAGTGGCTTCCTCTAATGGTACCTATAGTCAGAGCCTCTAACATTTAGATAACATGTAAGAAAATATATGACCGTGAAGTCATAGGTAATATATATATATATCTAAAATATATCTAAAAATGTTGCTAGATCAGAACTGTAATTTTACCTTTTTCCCTACCATATAACATTTCAATCATAGACAAGCCAGTTTTCATGTAAGCCAAACAAGTATTCTGACTATTCAAGATAAGTGCATCACTTATAATCGGACAAAACAGTACACAATTTCTTCATTTGCCAAGCTATGGATATGTATTCCTTTATTAATTAGAATATCTCTTTTAATCAGCTGTTTGGACAATTTTATTGCTGGAAGTAACAATGGAAGCTCCTGAGAAGACAAAAATAGACAACAAAAGAAAGACAAGTGTATCAACATTTCCTGAAGTAAATGTGTGACAAACTTTACAAAGTACAGACTATACCTACTTATTATGCAGTTAATTTCTTTTGAACTTCAAAGAGTCTAAAGAAGTAAAATCTTCAAAATGTTTGATGCATGTTTTAACTATTGTCAATGGTTGAAACCAATAAACTGAATAACAACACAACCCTACCTTCTCTTCCTCAATTTTAGTTGTATCCACACCTCTTCCCTTCAAAAAGTCATATAGCTCTCTGCCTGCCATTTTGGACTGTATTTAAGAGAAATTGTAATGCTTATTTCCATTTCATAATTCCATAAGTCTGTTCATTTTTTATGCTTACAGTTTAAGATTTGTGTAATTATCCATTTTATCTTAGGTACATGTGCTTTGTAATTTAGAGAATCAATTAAATTAGTAAATAAAATGCATTTTTTGCACACCTTTATAAGCCCCCTCTACAAACATGTTAAATGTTGTACAAGTTGCAATAAAAAAGCTGTAACTACAATGGGATTATTAAACTTGCACTATTGCTGATACTGGTAAAGACTTGGTACTGACATTACAACCTATTGATGGAAGTATGAAGTGTTGATACTGTGAAACCATCTGTTTTCTAGCTATACTACTGAAGTAACAATCACCTTGGCATTGATATTTCTAGTTGGTTACCAATCCTGCATGGTATTAATAACAAAGGTGTAATCTTGCATGATTTTGATAACAAAGGTATTATCCTGCATGCTTATCATAATACACATGTATACTCCTGCATGATTATATTAACAAATGTATAAGCATGCATGCTTATAATAACACAGGTATAATCTTGCATGTTTATAATAATAAAGGTATAATTCTGCATCATTAAAATAACACACATGTAATCCTGCATGATTATAACACACACACACACACACACACACACACACACATATATATATATTTGTAATAAACCAAATTTGTCAAGTGCTGTTATCAAGTTACATTATCATTTCCTCCAAAGGTAGTCAATCAGAGCAAATATATCATAACATTCCCTATTTTTTATCATTGGTATACAATATAAATTGATTCTCACATAATCCTGCCACAAAGGACATGATTTCATTCTGCAAATCAAGAGACTACATAATTCACATTTGTATGGTTCTCTTCAGTGCACTTCATCTATTCTATATTACAAAATTGGAATCTGAAGTTAATTTTAAACTTTACATTTTGTAGAAAGTTCAATATCTCTGAATCTACATCGATCTATACTTTGTCTTCTGGATGTGTCATAAAGTTGAGACTACTATTCCGTGGGCACATATACAAAAGATTTCACATTTGTATTTTTGTTCTCTATTTATATTTAAACACTGTATTATTGCGGGCTCTAAATTATCACAGCAAACATGATTTTCCAATTAATTTTAGACACATGCTATCTAGCGGTAGATTATTGATGTAAACTCTTGCCAGTATGGATGCAAATACATGTATAGCAGAATTTTAACTCCTCTAAAATGTCAATATTTTTATATTTTACATTATTTGTAAAGTGCATGCAATTCTACTGTTCATCATATACAAAACTCCAATTTAACTTGCTAGACCTGCATTGGCTTTGATTAAAAAACTTAAGATATTCAGCATATCATCTGATGTTTGATGATTATAGGTCATTTACTGATGGTAACATGCATGTCCTTACAGATCGCTCAGGTGGCCTAGTGTTTAGAGAGTCTGTCTCGGATGCGGGTGGTCATGGGGTTGAACCCTGACCGAGTTGTACCAAAGTGGTTAGTGTTACGACTGATTGGTCTGGTGCCAGGATAATGTGACTGGATGGGACATCATGCTGCATGTCTGTAGCATGATGCCTCAGTGCTAGACATTACTACAAACTGCCACACTGCAGACATCGTAGCAATATCACTGAACATTAAAATCTAAATCACACACACGTGTCCTTACAAGGTTACGGTCTTAATTTTATTTCATGGCAGCCAATGTGGGCAACACTTGACAACATGCTGCTTATGATCATATTTCTCTTATATAAATAAGAAACAACAATAGTTAACTTTCTTGTAAACATTAACATTTCCATAATAACATTATTAATAATATTAATATAAATTTTTTATATATTTATATTTGCTTTCCCACAATTCATATAAAGATAAAAAATAACTCTTTTTAAGGTGTAATGTTGTTATTCATAGATTTCCACATTAATTACATGTGTGTGTTCCATTTGATCATTGGATCCTTTCATTTATTGTTGACATTTTTTGCTAGTACAAACATGGACATTTGGTCTCATTGATCAGTTGCAATTTAGGTCTCACTGGATAGTTTCGCATTTTGACACCTAATATTTAAGGTAGAAGGCATGAGCCTAATTATCACAATCGTAGTATTTGTCACTTCACACATAAGCTAAATCTGTAATGTGGTTTAGAATTACTTTGAGTTTGGCTTGGAAACTGGTTGACTTTTTGTTGACTGCCTGTCACAGTCAGACTAGCATTGGAGATCAAAAGCCTAACTTGGGCTTGAAATGAGCCGCCGACTTGGCTTGCGTATTTTCATGTGTAAGCTACAGAGGTAAATATCTCAAAATATAGATGGTTGAGGGGTGATGAAAAGTGGAGCTGGGGGCAGTGTTGATTCAGTATAAAAAGCCACTAGTTGCATAAGGAACTAACTTTAATACCTCGATCAGAATCTTACAAGCATCATTTCAACAAAAATCATTATTTAATTTGTATTTGTGTCCTTAATGTAATATTATTATCACTTTTCTGCTATAGGTCATTGTCGCACAAAAAATTGCCAAAAAAAACTGTCCAGTGAGACCGTATGTTTATTATATTATATTACATGCATGCTATCATACCCAAGTTAGGCAAATACCATGATAATACTGTAGAGTTGTTTCCCGTGTTAGGTCAATCTGAATCTGGGACAGATACCACATGCTGTTTTATTCGAATTTACGACAAAGATTTTTTTCTTTTCAAAAAAAAAAATAGAAAGAGGGAAAGTTATTGAAACTTTAAAAATTATAAGTAAGCAGCAATAGGAAAACAGATTTAATATGTACCGATAAGAACATTAAGGACGGCGATAATACGTAGCGTTCCGGGCTACTGTATATTTGTCAGGCGAAAGTCTCTTTCGTATAAGGTATTTGACGATTAATTTAAATTCATATTCAATCTACAATAAAAAATATATCGATCGTTCAGACATTTTAAAGAAAAGAACATTCCAATTCAAAACAACAACAACAAAATCCAATCCTCAATGGGCCTCTCGAATTCATCGTACATCATTACTGTACAGTATAACTCCAATTCTGACATGTAAAAGTGAAGGCATGAAGTAACCATTGAAGAAGATTTATCACAAAATATCATATTATAATTGCATATCTCGCATAAAATGGCATTCATCATCTAAATTAAATAGTAACCTGATATCCACACCTGAACAAACCTTGCTGACAAGGGTCTCTCTATTTGCGCTGCAGACGAATTCAATGTTTCTATTTATAGAATATTAATTTGAGGGAACAAGTTAATAACTTGAGGGAACGAAATAATAATTTGAGGGAACGAAATATTAATTTGAGGGAACAAATTATTATTTTGAGGTAACGAAATAGTAATTTGAGGGAACGAATTAATTGTTTGAGGGAACGAAATGATAACTTGAGGGAACAAATAATTAATTTGAGGGAACGAAATGTGAATTTGAGGGAACGAATTATTATCTTGAGGGAACAAAATAGTAACTTGAGGGAACAAATTATTGATTTCAGGGAACGAATTATTATTTTGGGGAACTAAAAGTAGTTATAGGAGATACCGTAGGGACTATGGGAAAATAAAGTACAGAGATCCAAACCCCACCCCATCCCACCCTACCCCGAGTACGTTTAAGGTCAACATAAAAACTAACTGGTATAGAGATTTGGGGCCGACGAGAAACTCTTATTAATGCCCTGGACGGTACCAAGTCAGGTATTCCTGTTCTCCGCAGTAAGGACATTGCAGAAAGCGACGACGAAGACACACCGACAGAGGCCTTCACACCCATATATATATATATATATATATATATATATATATATATATATATATATATATATATATATATATATATATATATATATATATATATATATATATAAAGACTAAGAAAGGTAGAACCGTTCGAGACTTAGATGTTCTTTTAAAATAACCAGAGACAGAAGAATGATGCACCGAGCCTTGCGCTGTTCCAAATCGGAAATGGATACTTCTCCACCAACACCAATACCCCCCCCCCCCCTCTCCCGCAACTAGCCGTCAGCATCGTAAGAACATTGCTCTTCACATGGGCTCGTTGAAGAGCAATACACATCATATGGGTTCATTGAAGGTGTTTAATGTGTTTAATTTAGATGCATGGACTCCAGTTATTTAAAAATTAAAGTTATAAAAAAAAACAAATTTCTCTCCTCTACATACTTGATCTATACTAACCAACTATAACCCTAATACCAAATTAGTAACTGTAGATAATTAATAATAACCCATTCACCATAATTAGGTCACAAAAATATAATCCAAACTTAGAACATATGAGGTGGTCTAAAATCCAGGACCATCAAGCCCAGCTTGACAAGGAGGCACCAAACTAACTACGAAAATTAGTCAAGATCCCAAACATTTAACTGTATAAGATGGTCTAATATCCCAGGACCGTCATGCCTGGATGCACAGTGCGGCACCTAAATAGCTAGGAAAATTAATTATGACCAAAAATGTATTTTTTTATTTTAAAAATCCCACCTTATTTATATAAGGTAGTCTTACCCAGGACCAACAGGCCCGGCCGCACAAAGCGATAACATAAACAAATAAACAACTTATGAACTAAATACTTTAATTAGTCACTAGCAGTCACTGGCGTTGTAATAATCTCTTCTTAAAACAGCACAGAATATTTTCTCAAAATTCAAAATTCAGATACTTGCGGAAACCAATCTATTTAACCAAAAATTAAAAATTCATGCATAACGCCACATTAGACCAAATCACCTGGAAACAGCGGACAAATCTACAGTGGACAGTCATCTGCCTTCACGTACCCTTCATCCTTTGCCTCAGCTGGAAACCATATATCAGCGCGCTGGGTCCATTCCCACTCATGATGGCCCACCATTCGGGTCATAAAGGGCCTATATGTATCCATGAACCAAGGCCAAATTAACAGTGCCCCATGGGCACATAAACGTCTGGGGGATGACACTGATTCCTTCCCATATGAACAATAAACAGACCGCTGTGTAGTCATAAATTCAAGGTACATGTACGTAATGTGCGCACACCTTGTTAATTCAAATAAAGAAGAAGTCCGACCATCCATTCTTGATCCATCATCCTATGAAGATGTGCTCAAGACCAGCTAAGCTGAACGAAGTTTATGTTAATTTACACCGTGTCAGACAAAGTCCGATACGGAAAACTGAAGAGATAAAGTCAGAATGTTAAAAGTGACCTAATACATAACAGAAGACCTCTCCAGAGCGGAAATTAAGGGGATAGAAGAATGGACGAAGAAGTATAGACTTCAGTAGCAGCAAAGAGAGAGAGAGAGAGAGAGAGAGAGAGAGAGAGAGAGAGAGAGAGAGAGAGAGAGAGAGAGAGAGAGAGAGAGAGAGAGAGAGAGAGAGCTGCAGTAACAACAGCAGGAACCGGACAGAGGATTTGTGGACTGCCGTATCGACAAAAAAGCGTTCTCTCCTTCTCTTTCAGGGCTACGCCATTATTCTAGAAAAGAGGTACTAATTTAATTGCCAAACATTGTATGTTTATGTTTAAAAAATAGAAGTGTTTCTATAAGAACTTAATTTGTTTGATATTGTTAGAAGTGTCTCTATAAGCTCTTCTTTGCCCCAACTTTTCAAATAGTCTCTATGTGTTTGTAACTAGTGTTTGAAGCTATAAAATAAGTGATCGCATTTTTGGTGATCATATGAATAGTTGTGAATTTTGGTATATTGGGGATGTTTTCGTTTGCGCTTATAGTATGTTAAGGAAGAGCTCGTCAGTCTGGCTACCCATCTTTGACCTGTCAACTGTAGAATTGAGCAGTAGAATTTTAAAATTTATCTCACTTTAGATGCACTTGGAATATATCACACTTATCCTGGATGAACTGGCTACGTAGACTATAGCCAAATTAAACAGAAAAGAAGAGGAGGAGGAGGAGAATGGAAAAAAGAAAGTAGGGGAAACGTTAAAGCCTATCCTGCCTCACCTCATGATGTTCCCTGTCTGTTAGGTCAAGCCTGAGGCGATGACACCTCCACATCAAGCACTAACAGTACGACATCCACAGCCACAACATCCTGTACCAGCACCACAATCAGTACCAGTAATGCATCCAAAAAAGTGGAATTGAAGAAGACAGGGGGAAGTCTTCACTATCATCCAAAGAAAAGACTGGGAGAATGAAGCCAGTTAACTCCCATCTGCACTGTGAATTGAGAGCAAGAGTGGAGCAGACGCAGCGTGTGTAGGGCACGGCCTGGGAGATAACCGGGTGCATCTGAAATTCTAAAGAAAATCCTAGCCCTTCTCATTTCAAACCAGATCTCTAGAAAAGAGACTATCCAAATTGCCAATTGGTGTATAAGTGGAGTAGTGTGATTAAAACACTCATTGATTTACGTTTGTGTGTGTGTGTGTGTGTGTGTGTAATCGAATATATTGTTTTATGCGTTGGCGTATCATTTGTGGGAATAGTATATATTGGGGTTTGTTTTCCCTCCCTTCTGTGTTGATAGTATATTTGTGTTTTTTGATAGTATATCGTGGTTATTTTCTCCTTGCTGTGTGTGGATAGTATTTTTGTTGTGGTTTGATTTTTGCTCTTCACCTTAAAGTTGATAATATATTTGTGGCTTTTGATAGTATATTGTGGTTATTGTTTCCTTTCTCAATGTGTAGAGTATATATTGGGGTTTTTGATAATATGATGTGGTTGATTTTTTTTACTATTCAACGTGTGTCGAAAGTAGATTTTTAAAAATGGTATATAATAATATTTATCTTTCCTTCTCTATGGATCGTAGATAAAATGTAAAGTGAGAGCAAGGGTTGTTTTCCTTCACGTCCGTGCTTTACATTATACTCAAGCGCTCCGTCATAGTTTTACCAAAAAGCCTGGCAGCCATTGATATTAAAATAATCAACAAAATCAGAACAGGTAGACTTATTTATGTCGCTAAGACATTTTAGCAATTAAATTTGTTAAGGACCTACAACATGTACACTATGTACTAGAAATATTTATTGATAGGAAAGATGAAAAATTCTATGACTATATGGATTTGATAATATCAAATGGCCATAATCATAGCCATCCCAAAACCAGGCAAAGACCCTACTAATGTAACCTCCTACAGACCTATTTCACTAACTAATACAATCTGTAAGGTAATGGAAACAATGGTTAACAATAGATTAAAACACCACCTAGAACAAAATCAACTACTGGCTGAAACCCAAAGTGGATTTAGGAATAAACGATCTACACTTGATCAATTAATCCGTCTGGAAGCCAACATCAAATTAGCATTTAATGCCAAAAGGAAAAGAGATAGACACCTAATAGCAATATTTCTAGACCTAGAGAAAGCCTTCGACCTAGTCTGGACCAATGGCCTCATATCTCAACTCAACCAATTTGGCATAACAGGAAGAATGCACCGCTGGATAGCAAACTTCCTTACGGGAAGAACCTTTAAAACTAGAGTAAGAGAGGCCTTGTCCCAAACATATACACTGGATAATGGAACCCCCCAAGGAAGTATGATTAGCCCAACCCTATTCAATCTAATGGTCAACAATCTAACCAACTATCTCAAAAATTGCCCAGTTGATCTGTCACAATTTGCTGATGACAGTAGTATCTGGAAAGCAGGAAACCCGAATAGTCAAAAGAACATCACTCAAATTCAGAAAGGACTAGACATCATCGGCACATGGGCCAACAACTGGGGTTTCAAAATATCCCAAATAAAAACAGTTGCCATGCTCTTCTCCCCAACTAATAAACAACCTAAATACCCTAAACTATATATGCAGAATCAGCCCATCCAATTCCAAAAGGAGACCCACTTCCTGGGAATGCTACTAAATGAAACAATCAATTGGAAATCACACATACAACAAACTATTCAAAAATGTCAAAAAGATCTAAACATACTTAAAAACATCAAAGGTACTACATGGGGAGCTGATCAGCAAACTATGCTAATGATCTACAAATCTTTAATTCGAAGTAAGATAGACTATGGCTCCCAGATCTATTCCTCAGCCAACAAGGAAACACTTAGACAACTAGATAGCATCCAATATAGAGCACTTAGACTTTGCACTGGTGCATTACCGAACACTTCCCTGGAAGAACTACAAATCCTCGCATGTGAACCACCATTACAACTGAGAAGAGAAGAACACATACTTAGATACGCCTGTAGAATCTCAATACATAAGGAGATTAATCCCACCAGAAACATAATAAGTAAATGTCAAACCACCTTTAGCTCAAGACTGGTACCACATCCTCCAGCAGCTAACAAAATACACACACTCTGCAAAGAACTCAATCAAATAGAACTCCAAGCAGAACAACTACTTATCAAGGACCCCACACCTTGGAGAAATAACCAACCTAACATCAACCTAACAGCACTCCAACTGGTACATAAGCGCGACAACCCCAATATCACATTAACACAAGTACAAAGCCTCATCAACAACAACTATGATGGATATGTAAAAATCTATACTGACGGCTCAAAATCTAAAGAACTACATAGAACGGCTGCAGCGGTAGTGATCCCAGTACATCAGATCACATTTACGACAAGACTACCGGATGACTGTTCCATATATACCGCGGAATTCTGGGCCATCAACCGAGCCCTAAAATGGATAGTAACACAAAATCAAAAACAGTACGTAATCATAACAGACTAACTTAGTGTACTTGAAAGTATTGAGACAGGTAATTCCAAAAGTAGACAAAATCTTCTAGAGGACACTATGCTGACCATCAGGGAAGCAGATAAATCACACCAAACCATACACTTCTTGTGGGTGCCATCTCACATCAATTTGCCTGGAAATGAAAAAGCAGACAAAGCAGCAAAAAGCAGTCTGATGAAAGACCAAATTGAACCCGTACAGTACAACACTCAGGAACTATATAGTCAAGTCAGGGACAGAATTAATAATAAATGGCAACAACAATGGGAAAACTCCACAAAGGGTAGACATCTATACCAACTACAAAAAGAGGTCACTAGAACCCAACGTTTACCAAAAAGCCTTGCAGCCATTGATATTAAAATAATCAACAGAATCAGAACAGGTAAAACACTACTAAATGGCAGCTTTATGAAACATATAAGTACAGGACCCACGCCGGATAAATGTCCACACTGTCCAGAAACTGAAACATTGGAACATGTATTCAATATATGTCACAAATACCATCGACAACGTACCGTCTTCCAACTACAACAAAGAAAACTTGACTCAGTTACATCATTTCCCCAAATTCTAGATAAAAGGTATAACAAAAACGTAAATGCTACCTATATAAATATACTTAATTACCTAAAATCAATAGACATAAAACACAAAATATAAATATCAAAACCATCAAATAAGTAAATAAACATAACCATAGCCAAAGAGTTAATATTTATCAATCAAGGGGTCAGAGCAGATAATAACATCGCTAGCTCAAAAAACAGACCCACGTAACAATGCCTTAAATAAACGGACAAAAAAAAAAAAAAAATTATAACTATCAAAATAGATAAATAATTAACGAGGCCATATCGGTTAAAGGGGCCAGAGCGGATAGTAATACCGCTAGCTTAAAAAAGCAGAACAACTTAACATTACCCTAAAATAAATATATAAAATAAAATAGAAAAGGGGAAAGGAAGGGAAAGGGGGGTTAATATAAACATTGTAATGCGAGGAAAAAAGGAAGAAACGGGAGAAAGGGAAGAAGGAGAAGGGGAAAAAAAGAGAAGATTACACTAAGTGGCACAATGTAGGTACAGTAAAACCAGTCAACCGGCAAGTGGCAAGATAAGTGTGATGAGAACACCGGGATCAAATAGTGATAGCTCAAGGAAACATAACACCAACAAACCGACAAGAAAAAGTAAAAGGAAAGGGAAAAGAAGGATGGAAGAAGGAAAAAGAAAGAAAGAGGGAAGAAGGTAGTAGGAAGAAAGTGGGAAAGAAAAAAGGGAAAGGAAGAGAAAAAGAAGGAAGAAATGAGATAACACCAAACTCTAATTTTTTTTTTTAATTTTTAATTTTTTTTTTTACTTTTCTTTTTTTTAAATTTATATATATATATATATATATATATATATATATATATATATATATATATATATATATATATATTTAAATAGTTTTAATTTTTAATTTGTTTTAATTTCTTAAATTTTATTTTATTTTATTTTATTTTTCTCCCTAGGGTTCTAATTTGGTACGAGAACCCTTTTCAAACAATCTCTTTCTCGAAATCTAACTTGATCAATTTTGACCACCGCTCAAAATTAACAAGCTAAAATACCTAACAGTGACTACACTTATTTATGTCGCTAAGACATTTCAGCAATTAAATTTGTTAAGGACCTACAACATGTACACTATGTACTAGAAATATTTATTGTTAGGAAAGATGAAAAATTCTATGACTATATGGATTTGATATAATTGCACAGGTGGCTTACACAACATTGGTATTTGTTCTGCCTTCCTGCTTTGCCGTGACCCGACATTTTACTCTAAGGCGAGACTGCCATTTAATGCGGGAGCCGGGGAGACTGCGACAACACAGCCTAGTGTAGTCAAAGTTACCTTTGGTCCCGACCAATCAAATAGCCCGACCCTCGGGCATTAACTGGTCGCGAAAGCACATAGTTGCGCATGCGACCTTAATTCATATTAAAAAAAAAAAAAACATCGACAAGGAAAGGGAAAGGGGGGATAATATAAACATTGTAATGCGAGGAAAAAAGGAAGAAACGGGAGAAAGGGAAGAAGGAGAAGGGGAAAAAAAGAGAAGATTACACTAAGTAGTGGCACAATGTAGGTACAGTAAAACCAGTCAACCGGCAAGTGACAAGATAAGTGTGATGAGAACACCGGGATCAAATAGTGATAGCTCAAGGAAACATAACATCAACAAACCGACAAGAAAAAGTAAAAGGAAAGGGAAAAGAAGGATGGAAGAAGGAAAAAGAAAGAAAGAGGGAAGAAGGGAGTAGGAAGAAAGTGGGAAAGAGAAAAGGGAAAAGAAGAGAAAAAGAAGAAGGAAGAAATGAAATAACACCAAACACACCCCACTCCAACTCTAATCTTTTTTTTTTTTTAATTTTTTTTTTTGTTAATTTATTTTTTTTATTTTTTTATTTTTTTTAATTATTTTTTTTTCTTTTTTTTTTTCTTTTGAATTTATTTTTTATATATATATATATATTTTTTAAAATATTTTTATTTTTAATTTGTTTTGATTTTTTTTTAAATTTTATTTTATTTTATTTTATTTTATTTTATTTTTCTCCCCAGGGTTCTAATTTGGTAGGAGAACGCTTTTCGAACAATCTCTTTCTCGAAATCTAACTTGATCAATTTTGACCACCGCTCAAAATTAACAAGCTAAAATACCTAACAGTGACTACACTTATTTATGTCGCTAAGACATTTTAGCAATTAAATTTGTTAAGGACCTACAACATGTACACTATGTACTAGAAATATTTATTGATAGGAAAGATGAAAAATTCTATGACTATATGGATTTGATATAATTGCACAGGTGGCTTACACAATATTGGTATTTGTTCTGCCTTCCTGCTTTGCCGTGACCCGACATTTTACTCTAAGGCGAGACTGCCATTTAATGCGGGTGCCGGGGAGACTGCGACAACACAGCCTAGTGTAGTCAAAGTTACCTTTGGTCCCGACCAATCAAATAGCCCGACCGTCGGGCATTAACTGGTCGCGAAAGCACATAGTTGCGCATGCGACCTTAATTCATATTTAAAAAAAAAACCATCGACAAGGAGAGGGAAAGGGGGGATAATATAAACATTGTAATGCGAGGAAAAAAGGAAGAAACGGGAGAAAGGGAAGAAGGAGAAGGGGAAAAAAAGAGAAGATTACACTAAGTAGTGGCACAATGTAGGTACAGTAAAACCAGTCAACCGGCAAGTGACAAGATAAGTGTGATGAGAACACCGGGATCAAATAGTGATAGCTCAAGGAAACATAACATCAACAAACCGACAAGAAAAAGTAAAAGGAAAGGGAAAAGAAGGATGGAAGAAGGAAAAAGAAAGAAAGAGGGAAGAAGGGAGTAGGAAGAAAGTGGGAAAGAGAAAAGGGAAAAGAAGAGAAAAAGAAGAAGGAAGAAATGAAATAACACCAAACACACCCCACTCCAACTCTAATCTTTTTTTTTTTAATTTCTTTTTTTTTGTTAATTTATTTTTTTTTATTTTCTTATTTTTTTTTTATTATTTTTTTTCTTATTTTTTTTTTCTTTTGAATTTATTTTATATATATATATATATATATATATATATATATATATATATATATATATATATATATATATATATATATATATATATATATATATATATATATTTTTAAAATATTTTTATTTTTTAATTTGTTTTGATTTTTTTTTTAAATTTTATTTTATTTTATTTTATTTTATTTTATTTTATTTTTCTCCCCAGGGTTCTAATTTGGTAGGAGAACCCTTTTCAAACAATCTCTTTCTCGAAATCTAACTTGATCAATTTTGACCACCGCTCAAAATTAACAAGCTAAAATACCTAACAGTGACTACACTTATTTATGTCGCTAAGACATTTTAGCAATTAAATTTGTTAAGGACCTACAACATGTACACTATGTACTAGAAATATTTATTGATAGGAAAGATGAAAAATTCTATGACTATATGGATTTGATATAATTGCACAGGTGGCTTACACAATATTGGTATTTGTTCTACCTTCCTGCTTTGCCGTGACCCGACATTTTACTCTAAGGCGAGACTGCCATTTAACGCGGGTGCCGGGGAGACTGCGACAACACAGCCTAGTGTAGTCAAAGTTACCTTTGGTCCCGACCAATCAAATAGCCCGACCCTCGGGCATTAACTGGTCGCGAAAGCACATAGTTGCGCATGCGACCTTAATTCATATTAAAAAAAAAAAAAAATCGACAACGTACCATCTTCCAACTACAACAAAGAAAACTTGACTCAGTTACATCATTCCCCCAAATTCTAGATAAAAGGTATAACACAAACGTAAATGCTACCTATATAAATATACTTAATTACCTAAAATCAATAGACATAAAACACAAAATATAAATATCAAAACCATCAAATAAGTAAATAAACATAAACATAGCCAAATAGTTAATATTTATCAATCAAGGGGCCAGAGCAGATAATAACATCGCTAGCTCAAAAAACAGACCCACGTAACAATGCCTTAAATAAACGGACAAAAAAAAAAATTAAAAAAAAAAATTATAACTATCAAATAGATAAATAATTAACGAGGCCATATCGGTTAAAGGGGCCAGAGCGGATAATAATACCGCTAGCTTAAAAAAGCAGAACAACTTAACATTACCCTAAAATAAATATATAAAATAAAATAGAAAAGGGGAAAGGAAGGGAAAGGGGGGTTAATATAAACATTGTAATGCGAGGAAAAAAGGAAGAAACGGGAGAAAGGGGAGAAGGGGAAAAAAAAGAGAACATTACACTAAGTAGTGGCACAATGTAGGTACAGTAAAACCAGTCAACCGGCAAGTGGCAAGATAAGTGTGATGAGAACACCGGGATCAAATAGTGATAGCTCAAGGAAACATAACACCAACAAACCGACAAGAAAAAGTAAAAGGAAAGGGAAAAGAAGGATGGAAGAAGGAAAAAGAAAGAAAGAGGGAAGAAGGTAGTAGGAAGAAAGTGGGAAAGAGAAAAGGGAAAAGAAGAGAAAAAGAAGAAGGAAGAAATGAAATAACACCAAACTCTTTTTTTGTTTTAATTTTTTTTTTCTTTCTTTCTTGTAATTTTTAATGTTTTTTTTTCTTTTTTTCTTTCTTTTTTTTAATTTTTTTTTCTTTTAAATTTATTTTTATATACATATTTTTTAAATATTTTTAATTTTTAATTTGTTTTAATTTTTTTAATTTTATTTTATTTTATTTTATTTTTCTCCCTAGGGTTCTAATTTGGTACGAGAACCCTTTTCAAACAATCTCTTTCTCGAAATCTAACTTGATCAATTTTGACCACCGCTCAAAATTAACAAGCTAAAATACCTAACAGTGACTACACTTATTTATGTCGCTAAGACATTTTAGCAATTAAATTTGTTAAGGACCTACAACATGTACACTATGTACTAGAAATATTTATTGTTATGAAAGATGAAAAATTCTATGACTAAATGGATTTGATATAATTGCACAGGTGGCTTACACAATATTGGTATTTGTTCTGCCTTCCTGCTTTGCCGTGACCCGACATTTTACTCTAAGGCGAGACTGCCATTTAACGCGGGTGCCGGGGAGACTGCGACAACACAGCCTAGTGTAGTCAAAGTTACCTTTGGTCCCGACCAATCAAATAGCCCGACCCTCGGGCATTAACTGGTAGCGAAAGCACATAGTTGCGCTAGCGACCTTAATTCATATTTTAAAAAAAAAGTTATACGAATCCATATTGATTGGTACATATGTTCTCCTATTAAAACTAAATTGGTCTAATAGGATAAACTGCATTACTCTTCGCATTCTGATTGGAAAAACTATATTACTCCTCTCCGGGTGTCTTTCTGCTTTGTTGCGACCAGACATGTATCAAATGCGACATTCGTAATGTTTAACATGGCTTGCTGCGGTGGTTTTATTCACTACAACACCAACCAATTAATTAGTCCGACATTCGGACATTAACCAGTCGAAAAAGCACTTAGTTTGCATAAGCGACTTTAATCCATTAATTTATTTAATCCAACAACAAATTCGCGCCATTCAACATTAAATAGTCTAAGAAGATGGCAATCGATTTGTTTAGTAATTTAAGACACAGTTTGTTTTTATTGATGGATGTAGAATATGTGGTATAAAAGCTTGAGAAATTGAAGTATCCAGGTAGCCTAGACTTTGTAACCAGTTTAAAATTAGCGACAGATTTGCTAGAAGGTATGATAGTGGAGTAAGTAAAGAAATTGAACATATTTATTACACCCAAATATGTGAGAGTGGGAAGCTTGAAGGAGCCACCACTTGACAGTCACAAAAGTCTAGAAGATACATTGTATTGGACAGAATGGTCATTGTTGAAGTGGGGGAGTAGACCAGCTAAAGAAAGCGGAAGAAATGATGAGAAAACTGTTGGATGTAGAGGTGAAAAAGATTAGATACCTGGACAATGGAGACAAAGGAACAAGACAACATAAAGGAAAAAGACAGCAGAAAAAAGAGGAGTTTGAAAGACTGAATAACAACTGGATGAAGCTAAAGAAACAAGTTAGATCAATGGGACATCCTGACTGGATTCCAGAGACTGAAAGGAAGAAGAAGAAAGGAATCATTTAGAAAGTCAGGAACTGACGGAACAAAAGAAGAAGAAGAAGAAGAAGAAGAAGAAGAAGAAGAAGAAGAAGAAGAAGAAGAAGAAGAAGATGATGATGATGATGATGATGAAGAAGAAGAAGAAGAAGAAAGAGACAATGGTCATTTTCAGGACCACTCATATGCCTCGAAAAGAATTGCTTTCTTGCGTAAACCAATGTTTTTCTTTCAGTCCTTTATAAAATTGTGAATTGTTTGTGACGGTATATTGCATGTCGTATATGTTATATAAGCCTTTGCATATGTCCTGTGTTGTAGCATTGTTACCCATGTTCAGTACCGTGACGTCACCACACCTGTTCCATTCCTATTGTCCCTATACAACAACTCGACTTTCCCTAGTCGCGATACAGTCCTAATATTCTCCATGATAAATTTCCACTGAACCTAAACTCTCCCAGCGTGATTTAAAAAGTGTTGACCCAAAAAGTTCCGGGGTGGGGCTGGGGAGTCTGTTATGTATTTTTCCATATAGCATACGGTATCCCCTATAGCTACTACGAAACGCTAATCTGAAGGAACAAACTAATATTTTGAGGGAACAAATTATTAATTTGAGGGAACGAAATGCTAACTTGAGGGAACAAATTATTAATTTGAGGGAACGAAATGCTAACTTGAGGGAACAAATTATTAATTTGAGGGAACGAAATGTTAACTTGAGGGAACAAATTATTAATTTGAGGGAACGAAATGTTAACTTGAGGGAACAAATTATTAATTTGAGGGAACGAAATGTTAACTTGAGGGAACAAATTATTAATTTGAGGGAACGAAATGCTTACTTGAGGGAACAAATTATTAATTTGAGGGAACGAAATGCTAACTTGAGGGAACAAATTATTAATTTGAGGGAACGAAATGCTAACTTGAGGGAACAATTTATTAACTTGAGGGAACGAAATGCTAACTTGAGGGAACAAATTATTAACTTGAGGGAACGAAATGCTAACTTGAGGGAACAAATTATTAACTTGAGGGAACGAAATGCTAACTTGAGGGAACAAATTATTAATTTGAGGGAACGAAATGCTAACTTGAGGGAACAAATTATTAACTTGAGGGAACGAAATGCTAACTTGAGGGAACAAATTATTAATTTGAGGGAACGAAATGCTAACTTGAGGGAACAAATTATTAACTTGAGGGAACGAAATGCTAACTTGAGGGAACAAATTATTAATTTGAGGGAACGAAATAATATTTTTTACCTCGTGTCCACTCTGGGGCTCCGTAGTAGGCACTAGAGCTACTAGAAGCAATTTAAAAGGTTCAACCCGTCCCTGATTATGTCAGGAGAGAATTACAAGAACGCCAGGAATCTCAGGTGGTTTCTGAAGAAAGTTCTCAACAATTATTCAAACTTGCTACTGAAACAACGAAACCTCTACTTTCTCAACGTGAAATAAATAGCTGAAGAAACTGACGAAACATACAGACTTTTACACGATCTTCCTGATCAAATGCCACAACTAGCAAAGACTATTACTAAAACAAACTAATGAAGATATCATCGAAGAATTACTTAATTAATTTACTAAAGATTCTTTAAAAGTAATCAATAAAACTGATCCAAATGAATTTTCAGCTCTTGTTGCTACACATTATGAACATAGAAAACGAACCTTGAGACCAACATATGGAAAATATAGTTCTGTTTTATAATACTGACTGATGTGTTTTATAAAATTAAAATTAACACAAGTCGAATCGACACAAAAAGTGCATCATATATTAAATACATTAATACGGTAGAAAAGGTGTATGACCAAAATGAAGAACAAAGACGACAAAAAAATTGTAGGAAAAAAAACAGCGAAAGAAAGAACAAAAAATGTAAAAATCACGTGAGAAGGAAATTATTCCATCCGTTCAAAATTTAATACATTTGAACCAGGAACTAATGAAAAAAAAATGAAAGATATGGATGATGATCAATTAGCTAATTATACTCCAGATGATTCAAATTAGTCGTCTGATATGTTACAAAAATATCATGGACTTAATGAGATGATTTTCGCAAGATGATCTTTAGAATTCGTCATCATAAGGATGGTATTAGTATGGATGATCCAGTATTTTTCATGTTTCCGGAAAAGTAGATTAACTAAAATCATAAGAAAATTGTTATGATGTGCCTGGTGCTACTGGTAGTGTTTTTTCTACAGGAAGTGGTCGTATTGCCTGCCCTAATGATATTCTTTCCGACATAGCATGATTAGAAGTTCTCATATGAAGAAAGCGGGATGGAAATAACCGACCAGAAATAATTAATGAAGCCGCTAATATTTGTCGACGATTATTTCAAGGCAGTCTCATGGATATCACCGTATATCGGGAATTTATCGACGAACTCGTTGATAGTTATGATAGTGACTAATTATCACTAGTGACTATTTGTCTAATTAGATATATAGCTTGCAAATAAAATTATCATACATCAGCAACACCATTGGGCTGTATTGATCCGAGCAACAAATGCAAGATCTCCAAGCTATAAAGCAACGGTAATGTTGTTCAAGGGTTATTTGCGTGAATGGCTTCCAAAATAGTTCCAATATAAAAACTAGTATCGATGAAATCTATTACTGTCATTGGTGGAAAAGTTGCTGGTGTAATTAGTAATATTGCATGCAAGGCCTTTAGTGCAGCCAAGGATAGACTAGCGAGATTAATACGAAGAAAACCACCGTTAGTAAAATTACCATCTACTGACATTATGCCATGAATGTCAATAAAATAATAAATAAAGCCGCAGATTAAAAAAATTAGTACAGTTAATGAATAAACGATCTGAGGAAGTACAAATATATATTACTGCAAATTTAATAGCAGGAAGTTGTTTGACAAGGTCAACGAGATCTCGGTTTAGATCGAGATATACATAATAAAATGTTCAAACGTATACCTGATATGGACGCACGGGTTCTCTAAGATGAATCTGTACGTGATTATCAATTGTATTCTTATAACACAATACAACCAAATTAACGAGGAAGAATTGAACTTAAAGTTAAGGATACGAGTAGATATTGCTTACCCACTGATGCGTTTATTGAAATAGAAGGAGAACTTGTAACAAATGTTGCAGCTAATACGCCATATGCAGAGAAATTGCGAGTTGGTTTAGCTAACAATCGTAGTATGGATTTATTTAATAGCTCTCTCTCTCTCTCTCTCTCTCTATATATATATATATATATATATATATATATATATATATATATATATAGTCGTTAATCGTAAGGAAAAAGTCTGAGACTACCAGAGACGATTTAATAACGCCGATGTCAACTTTTTATTTAATCGATGCTTCAATCAAATTTTTAAAAAAAATACTTCAGATGTGTTATTATGCGACAGACCAAACAGCGCTGAAACCGGTATCTCGATAATGCCGGCGCACCTGGAACTCATTGGACCGCATACGCGATTGATCCACGTGAAATCGTTTATTTCGATTTGTATGGGTTAACCCCGCCAAAAGAATTTACCGCGTATGTCAATCCTGAATATATTCCGATCTGGTATTCAACATTGCCAACACAGACAATAACTGACCCACCAATATGCGGCCGAGAAGTAATTTCTGTACTTGATGCTGTGTCAAAATTAACCAAACCACCCCATAAAGCTGTACACGAGTAATCGCCTTTAAAAGAGATATTAAAGTATTATGGTAGGTATTTACGAGATCTATCCCGGAACAAAACACCCACTAGATGAATGTCACAAGAGAGTGTAAAGAAATCATTAACGACGAATTACCCGAATTACCAAATCTTGCAAATGTTGATCCAAACTAAATTGTTATATTTCATTATAAGCCAAGGAAATTAAAAACTAATAATCTTTCGTTGAAGGAAGTTATCGTTAGAATTAATGGAGCACTTGAAATCTCGATAGCAGTGTTTGATAATAACGGAGGAATTAATCCCAGTTTTACTATGTAAACTGTATCGGACAATATTCGTGCGCGAATAAGTCCGGTGACACAACAACAGGCGAACTCAACATGAACGGGAACAAAATAGCCGTACTCGGGGATCTAACATCTGAAAATGATGCGGCAACAAAAATGTATGTAGATGTCAACTACATCACCGTAGAAAATCAACACTTCGGGACGAGTATGATGTTTACATAAGTGCGTTTGCAAATCTCCTTGAAAACTATAGAAAAATTGATGAAATCACAAATAATTTATTTGGTACTCTGTTGAACATTGTCATAAAACTTTTTTATATCAAGACGAGCATTGACACGAATAAACAAAGATAGGATAATATTATTAGTGATTTTCCTACAATCACTGAAAGGCTTGATAAGGTTAAATTACCACATAAACAAAATATCAATACCGTTTACTCAATACAGCAGGGATCTTTAATCTGGACACCTCAAAATAACACTGTTAAAGTTACTGCATCTGTCCAGGATAAATATAAATTAACTGTGATTTCGCCGTTGCGGTTTAATATATCAACAAGTGCATCTACTTATGTAAATAATGTAAGTGCAATGATAAAACGCATCCACTGAAACATTTAGAATAACCCGTTTTAGTGGTGGTTTATCATAAGCGGTACCCACATGATATGTATAATTTGTAATTAATTTAAGCTCATAATATAATGAACGTGCAACTGTATAGATACAATCAAGTGCGTGAATTATTAACTAAACTAAAAACTCTCATTGACTTTTATAGTTGTGTATTCGGTTACAGCTATTATTGTTGGAACTGGTTTATTGATATCAACAATAACACCATTAAAGATTGCACCAGCATTTGTCACAATGTGTGTTTCAGCGGCAACATCTACTACTGGTGTTCTTAATAAATTTCAAACAAATATCTACATGCAGTCAGAATAAACTACACGAGTATATAATAACGTTGCATACCGCCGATGCTGCATATTCCCAATTATCTTCGCCGATATCATCAAGCCTTAACGACGGAATAATATCAGATGAGCAGTTCTCAGAGATGATTAACATTTACTATGAAGCAACGACGTCTGATTTAGAAAAACATAATAATTAAATTGTCTGAAGAGCTACTGCAACATATCGTTACGAAGACAACCCCATCAAAGACAAAAATGATCTCAATAACATCCACCAACCCTGATTTCAGCGTGAAATTTCCAACTACTATTCCAGTAAAAGAAATTGCCCTTGCGCAATTTCGAGTGTACTACAGTTCGCCCAATATCCTGTCAAAATAATTCGTTGGTTAACAGTCAAATATTGCACTGGCATTTGCAAACAAGCATAAACCAGATGGATCCCCATTAATGGCCTTTTCTATTTTAGGTGGGCTAAATCGCTCCAATGCTCAGCAGCATCGAGAGCTATACAGATTGTGATAAGAATAAGAAAACCTTTATTAATGTTCCATTTTGTAACATGTCAACATTTTATATGCGATATTGGTATTACTTTGAAATATTATTTTGGTCATATCTTCTGTACAATAGTATAACATGATAAGATAGACGTAAGGTGTATCGAAATGAATGACGTACAATACGATCTTCACGACCTAAGAGGTCGTCTGATGAAAGTTTGTTATAAAGACTACGAGGGAATGTATAATTGTTATTACTGATCCTTACTGTGCTAAGAAAAACTTATGTTTACAAAGTAAGATATCACTAAGAAGTAAATTTCTTAAACAGGTGAAAGTAAATACTTAAGTGATTCAAAACTGGGATTGATAAAGACGGACCACCCTGATTCAGCGTATTCGTTTTGTTTTCGTAAGTTGCTAGAAATCACTGAAATCTTTGAGAAAGCAAATGGTTTTGCAAAACGATTACAACGTCTTTGCTAACGTACACCTAAAGAAATGAGACTGAAAGAATTACAATATTTATCGACACAAAAGAATGCCATCAAGCTTAGTGGGGAACATTAATTATTTCTTACAAAGGAAAAACTTGACAAATTTAGATCGCCATCTCTTTTCATGATGCCTTGCTCTTCTCTAGTATACCATTATGATAACAGATGGGACAAGAGTTGGACAACAAAGAGAATACTGATGAAGCTTATATTTGCATCGTTGCGAAGCCCAATCTGTATGAAAAGTGCATATGATGTAATTGTAATATGGCAGGTGTATAAACAGAACATACCAAACTTGTAACAACGGACATAGCGTTTGCCATGCAACAAACTACATAATCAATTAGTAGTTGGCAAGATACAATGACGCAGAAGGAAAGTATATCAAAACACTTGCGAGCAGCTATTAACAGCTTGCACCAGTCATGAACAGAAAATTCATAACCAAAAGTCTGAATATAGCGCATGCAAGCAGCCATTTACAATAATGCAGGCGGAAAGTAGAACTTGCAAACTGTCACGCACAATTTGCATGAATGAAGATTACAATATCCATTGATATAATTTTGAATGTATCACTTGCAAGAAGCCATTTATAATAATGCATCTAGGAAGATTGGAAAGTGAACGCATATAATTATGGCGGCAATACACATCCGTATATTGCTCTTATTAATACAATGACCAATACGAGAGTGTAAGAATAGAAAACAGAATAAAAAACACTTTATATCGCACATAGCTGTTGAAACGATGATAACCCAGGAAATATAGCAGTAGAATGTAAAATTACGAGAATGAAGAAATGCTATGTTCTACGGTGGGGTGGGGTATTTAATGGTTTATTTTGTTTAAATGTCTTTTTTTACCAAACAATAGACCAGTTTTCCTAGCAACAAGTGTATAGAACGCGTCTCATCAGTTCTTATAATTAATTACAGGGCTTCAAGACAATAAAACATGTGCATATTTGATTCATTCTCCTACGTCTTGTATTTAATTGTGTCTCCATTCCTTGCAGACATTGATATAAACAAATATAACATGATTAAGGTTATATATTTGACAATGCTGATTTAAGATAATCCAGTATCAGTCTTTTAAAGATAGTTCAGTCAATCCAAATTTCTTTATCTGTATCTCGGTCAAGACATCTTTCTTATGCTATAAACATGAATTAGGCCATTGGCCGTCATTATGAAATCTCGCTTAGCATGCGTGGATGGATACCATACATTTCCAAATGTTTCTATTTGTATTTTCATTTCTGAAGCTGCCAGATTATATATTTATTGTTTCTTGTACACGTCAAGTTTTGGTAAATGCTATGTACATTCAATTTGAACATTTCAGTACTTAATCCATATTGTCACGTGATCAAAAACAATGACCTGCTACGAATTTGATATCTGGTGATGTTCAACAGCCTCAATATACCCAAAGGTTACGGCACAAATATCACCCCTTGTTTACGAAGGGGTGAGAGTGCATTACTTCATATTAACAAAACATCGTTATATCTACCATTTTCTATCATATAATATCTCCATTTGAGGCCATTTTATTTATGAAGTCATAATATACTTCGTCGGCGTTCATTTGACTCGTAAAGCGGATTGCAATGCACTGAGCATGCGAAGCAGGCAAACAGACTACAATGATGACCTCAGTGGATAGCTTGCTTAGTTTGTACGATACCGTTGCTGTCTTAGTGATGACACATGGAAATTGTTTTGATGAGTCGGGGAATTAGCTCACATGGAAGAGCGATGACTTAGCATGTGAGAGGTACTTGGATCAATACCTAGACTCTTCAAGGGAGTTTCAAATCATTGTTTAAACTTTCATTAACTTGTATCAGTTGTATCACTTATATTTTTCGGGGGATGGGTTAGCATTATTGCCTTAATCTAAAATACCAAGTTTTCAAAACGAAAAAAATGTACAGTTATTTATATTGCTGTGATATTTGGACTAGCATCTAAATATATCTCTCGTTTTATCACTAATATTTTCTGCGGATAAATGTAAATACCATGTTTTAACTAGGAAGAAAATTACAGTTAATGTTATTGTCTCATGTCGACTAGGAAGATTCATTTATATCCACATTTATACATATATCTCTCGATCTCTATCAATATCTCGATCTCGATTTGTCTCGTAATTATTGTTTGGCTGTCGTTAACAGTTAAGCTCTTCCCTTTAAACAATATCATTTTAAGAGTTGGTGGAACATTAAAGCAATCGAAGATTATTTAAACTATGTTCATCCGATTACTGTTTGGTTTAAATGATTCATTGTATGGGAAATGTATTAAACACTTAGAGAGAATCTTTCTGATTGAAAGTAAATATATAGCTTGTACATAGTCGACTCGGAAAATTCATTTATAACGCATTTATACATCTCTCTCTCTCTCTCTCTCTCTCTCTCTCTCTCTCTCTCTCTCTCTCTCTTGCATTAATTGTTTGGCTGTCATTAACAGTTTAAAAAAAAGTTTAAATGCTACATTTCTGTATGTATAATGAATATATCTTGCTTACGGTAGATCTCTATCTTTCAGATTAAGGAGTTGAATACTAATATTAACAGCGGTGATAAATTTTGTTGCTGGGCATGGATAATAATCAGCATTTGCTTTATGGAGTTCTTGAAAGAAGAAGCGTCTCACCGGATAGTATTATCATTTGACAACGTAATATATATCCATTAACATCAAAATATCTCAGTATCCTGTTATTAACCTTGTTCCGTGTAATAATTTCATTTGAAGGGAATTATATAACATACCTGCTGTGAAAGCAATCCTTATTTAAACATTCTTAACTTAAATATTTTTTAATTGGCTGTGCGTATACAATCTTACATTCAAAAGGAGATTTATGTGATATTATCCAATGATTGCAGTGATGGCATTTATTCATATAATCTTTTATAATACACATCAGCAAATTCCTCATAATCAGTAGATCATGCTCTATGACCGTGTTTTGAATACAGTGGATTAGTCGTACAAGTAAACTAACATTATACACATCCTAATCAGCATCTTTAAACTCAGGATCATCATAGACGTCATCATTGGTGTCAGCATGATTAGAATCAGGATTATTATAGTCGTGATCATTGAATTCAATATCGTTTGTATCATTAGTCATGTCTTCATAGTTAGAGTAAGCATCATTGGTCAGGATCATTATAGTCGCCATTATTGGAGTCAATATCATTAGGGTCTGGATCATTATCTTCGAATGATTGCAGTGATGCTATTTATTTATATAATCTTTCATTCTAAGCCTCAGCGAATTTCTCATTATCAGTAGATCATGCTGTATGACCGTGTCTTGAATACAGAGGATAAGTCGTACAAGCAAACTAACATTATACACATCCAAATCAGCATCTTGAGTCAGGATCTTTATAGTCGATATCATGGTAGTCAGCATGATTAGAGTCAGGATCAATATAGTCGTCATCATTGAAGTTAATATCATTAGTATCATTAGTCAGGATCAATATTGTCTTCATAATTGGAGTAAGCATCATTGGTCAGGATCATTATAGTCGTCATCATTGGAGTCAATATCATTAGTTAGGGATCATTATAGTCATCATCATTGGAGTCAGTATAATTTGGGTTGTGATCATTATAGTCGTCATCAGTGGACTCAGCATCATTAAGGTAAGTAAACTGAGCTAATGGCTTTTAAACTGACGTTATTACCACTTTTTGGATACCAAACATGTATACTTATATTGGCAGGCAGTACGTTGTTCTCACATGTGTATATTTAAGCCTTTTGTGTTTGAGTGGTAATTTGATATAAGTACATTAAGTACATCAGAACACTGAACGCGGTATTAGACACAGATGTAGATTTAGCAATATTTGCAAAACCTCACAGTTGTAGACTCAGTTATATTCCAGCTGAGGTTACATATATACACTCAGTTACATAATATCAGTTACAGTAACAAATATTTACTCGGGTATAGATGTTTTGGATAATAACTTTAGGTAATAATTCTTTAGTCACCATTTCAGATAATGTGTTATTAACGTTCGGATTCAATATATCAGCTTTTTTAAGTAGCATTGCATTCAGTGTATATTTTCTATTAGTCGGTACATTTATATTTAGTACATCTTGTTTTCACAGATGCCTCGATTGCATCTCTATAACTCATGAACTATGTAAGTACATCCAATTAGTATAGTCAACAAGCATACCATATAGTCAATATATTAGTATATTTCGTCATATTAAAGTTAGCATGTCAGATTTTATTACAAATTATTTAATACAACTCATCATCATCAATTGTATTTACTCTTTTCACCGATAACGATACTAACATGGGAAATATTAACACAGAAAGATGAATACAAACATAGCATAAAGAAATAGAGAAAAAATGTATTAGCTACAAATATAGGAAAAGAAAGAGAGAAAAAAGCATTAGTTTCCATAACATTAACATAGCTGAACACTTACGAACATGACAAAAATCTCTTGAAAACGCATCTTCCATTTTAACATTGTCATACTACTACAAAATCAGATATAAGAGATAGAAGTAATTACGCACTGGGAAATCGAACGAATAGAAAAGGTAAAAGACCCCGAAGTCAGAGAGGCACCTACAAATCTAATCGACAAACAAACATGACAAACGTCTCTTTAATACGCATCTTCCATTTCGTGATTCTCATATGAGAGTACTATATTTATTATAAATCAAAGCGTACTCCTTGTGATACAATACAATTGAGGGTTTTATACATATGTTATGACTTCTGAATCATTTGTAAGATATGTCAATGGTATTATCGCAATAGTTTAATACAAACAAGCTATACCCATACGCGTGCTTCCAAAGGGAACAATAAACATTAGTGCAAACAGGATTGAAACAAAGGAAACAAACACTGCAATCTCACGAGAAGAAAGGCTAACACAACATTAGGCCAGAGAACCGCACCAACTACTATAAAGAAAGATTTAAGCGATTACAAACCGGGCAATAGAAAGAACATACAAGGGAAAAGTCAGAGAGGAACCTACAAACCTAACCAAGAGACAACCAATGAAGAAATACATGTCCAGAGAACAGCACCAACTACTACAAAGAAAGATATAAGCGATATAAGTACTTACAAACCGAGAAATAGAAAGAAGAGACAAACGAAAAACATCGAAACCAAAGAATCACATACACAAATAACCGACAAACAACCAGTGAAGACAAACAGATGCAGCTACCATACATCGAGCACAAATCAACATTTCAAGGTGTGGTAGAACAGAGCAGAGAATAAACAAAGTAAAGCACAAGGAATAACTATGATGCAATGGAAACAACAACCAATTAGACACTGAAGGAATGATAAACCAACAAAACACCTAGGTCAGTCCTTTGCCTGAACAAAGGCCTTCTAAAAGGAGACCAGGAGTCAGAGAGTAGTGCCACCAAAGAGACATGAGAGAGATGCACAATCGTACACACAAACTGTAACACAAAAAAGGTTAAAATTAGAAAGACAGACTTGAACGATTTGGAACATCCATAGCAAATAATATTATAAACAATAACATGTAATGTAAAAATACATTGTATGTTTACAAAAATGACTATTGTCAAGAAATGCAAATAATTAAAACCAGGAATAGTGATAGGGGAAAGAAATCCGGCCAACAGTTAAAATAATAGGAAAGACGTGCGTATGGAACCAGAAAATCCTAGGATTACGACCATCTGAGAAACAACAAACAAAGTATAGTCACCATAAATAACGAAACCTTTGGTTATTCATAACAGTTTTTACCAGGGGACGCCTTGAAAATGATGACAACGCCAATTATACTTAGGATTGAACTTAAAGAGGTGCCAGCAAAAACAGCGCGCGCTTCCATAGAAATCAAATAACATGTATGACTAATCAGTGATCAGATTTCATTCACAAACGTAAAAGCATATTTTAGAAAATGGAAAATTACAAGTTTAATCATTAATTTAAATTTGAATTGTATTATTTTTAGAATATAAAGTTATTAATTAATGTGATTTTTGTTGCTCATGATTGGCTTGTAATATACATATAATTTGGATATCGAAATCAAGAATGTGCGTCTAGCAGATGTCGATGGCAATCACAGAAAAACGACCAGAAAATATTTTGTCACATATATTTGTATACGCTGCATCTGATTTCCATGATTCAGTGATTTTGTGCGTGATAAGCGTTTTTGGTAGTTTCCAACATCAGGATTAACTTGTACTGATATCACTTGATGCCAAGCTACTAAAATTATGTTCATCGGAAAAAAATCGGAAGTTGACAAATGTAATGTGGGAAGGGTAGAATTGAGCTAAACGTCCGGGTCCCAGCTTGTTACGTCATCAATGCGTGGATAATCTACCTCTTTTGGGAAGCTTTCACAATCAAAATTACTGGTATCAGCTGGGGATTCAACCTGAAGAACGAAACAAAGACGGCTTAGGTTAATATATAGTTTGTAATCAATCTGCGACGAAACAAACAAGAAACCAATACAAAATTAAAAGAGCGAGACAGACGGACACAATGAATCAAACAAAGAAATGTCCTGAATACAATTCTCTCAGTTTTCGATGAGATTACTGGAAAAATTTCCCACAATAACCTGTCTAAAATACTGGAACCAACTGAGGATTCGGTCTGAAGAACGAAACACTGACGTCTTGGATATATAGTTAGTAAACAATCGACGACGAAACAAGAAAACAAAAGCAAGAAAAATTAAAAGAGCGAGACATATGTACAAGACATATAAAACAAAAAAATGACTAAAATACAATTCTCTCAGTTTTCGATATTACTCCACGCGACCCACACTAAACTGTCTTTAGATGGGGATAATGTATTTTAGTGTAAATAGAGCAAGATAATTGGGCCAGAGTGCATATAAAAGTAATGCCCTGTGTTACATTAAATTATGGGATGCATGATTAAAAATACCACTAATCCGTTTTTTTTTCTTTCTGGTACCAAAAATGTCTTTGCTTGGTTTTTATAAACTGTCGTATTAGCCGATGCTAAAATGTTTATACACATCGGATGGCAATGACGGTCCAATTATCTCTGTAAATGCTTCGTCAATCAGTTGTTTGAAGCAATCGCGTAATCCAATAAAATTATCGCAAGATTAACAGCGAATTCGCAGCAATTTATTATCTTGCAGTTTGCTTTTTTCCGCTTATTATTGCAGTGTTACCGTTTTTGTTTGCTTGTTTCTTCGATTAGGTGGTGGAGATGGGCAATGGAGAGAGAGAGAGAGAGAGAGAGAGAGAGAGAGAGAGAGAGAGAGAGAGAGAGAGTTACCTTTGGAATAAAAGGTGGTTCCATTGTTCTGCCTCGTAGTTCCTCCCATTGGAATCCATTAAACCATCCATGAATTGGTATTTCCTGTGTGGTGAGGCGGTTGACAGGATTATTCCTTGCAAATAAAAGAAAGGGAATAAAGCCAATGCTTGAATGAAATTCATCAATGTATCATACATCAATTATACACATGGCGGATTTTTTACCTTAGACATGCATTTTTTGGTTTTAAATGTTTAGCTATGTGTTTTGTTCATAAGCAGCTATAGAGTCATTCCTTTGATCATATTCTACACTGTACCGTCATGCAACAGACAAAAGCATTCTATACCTAATATTGTTTGCACGTTTTCTTTAAAACAAATGGCTGATGCCCTTGTGAGGCTTTAGGAATAGTGCAATCTCTAAATATCTTGTATGAGAGAGATGTGTAAAATTTCAAATATCGATATCTCTATTTTTAGTTTAATCCAATAATGTTCAAAGCATGCATATGGAGCATTGGAACACACACACACACACACACACACACACACATATCTCGGGAGAATGACAGAAAGACAGACAGACAGGAGCAGTGAGACATTCAGGCTAACTTTCACTTTTATATATATATATATATATATATATATATATATATATATATATATATATATATATAGGGAAAGAGACTGACCGACCGACAGACAGACAGACAGAGTAGATAAAAATGTAGAATAGGAGTAATAAGATAATAATGAAATAGTGGCAAAATTCTTATTTACTTTGTCTTTGTATGGACAAGTTTGGCTACAGATGTTCAGCCTACTCGTTATTTGCAGCAATAAACAAGTGAAAGACAGTATATATTTCTCTACACAGAAGAAAGACTATGGTGAGTTTTACAGTTTCATTAGCATTTAAAATCAAGCGCTTTATGGATTGTGATATGATCAACTGTATAATACCCTTTTACAAATGTTTATAAAATCTAAAATAAGCACAGAGAAATAGTTATACAACCACTGAAACCCGTGAGGCAGAATTCAATATCTACTGAGGTACCTAAAAATCTTATTATTTTTATTTAACACAAAGTATGTTTAACCACTATCCAGCGAACACTAAAAATGTCTTAAATACCAATCGGGTAGGTTTGGTTTTGTGAACCTGGAGGTTAGACATTTGTTGTCTTCATTTTGTTCTCGATGCCTATATTAGTCAGAGTACTGTCATCGTTCAACTCCTTTCAAATACGATTTCTGGCAGATAACAAGAACGGTGAAATCGACGACAAAAAGATATTCTTCCCTGCATAGATTCCATATAAAAGCTTTAGTGTTTCTATGTCAGTTCGAAGGATAACAGCATCGATCGATTTTGTAACTGTTATTTTCTTATATACAAAAGACACCTTCGGAAATGTTTCTTATCTTATTTGGGAAGACGGCAGCATCAATCTCGTTCTTACCTGCATAATTTCCGTATGAAATCTTCGGCCATCTTACTAATTTCGTTTGGGAAGACAACATCATTGATCCCTTGTAAGATATTAAAACATGTATGCTAGTCATTATTATCCTTGTCTGCAAAGAGGGAGCTGGAAGACGAAATGCATTTGTTGAAAAATACATAACTTCATAATAACCCATACGGACCGACACACAAGTTATTCTCAACATTAACTTGAGATAATGAAAATAAAAGATATTTGTTGAAATGTTTAGGAAAATATGTCATGTTTCCATCATGTGCCTTCTTCCACTTCACCGAGTTATCCCACATAATGGAAATAAATGATCATATATTAGAAATAGAGCTTGTAAATATTTCACAATTGTATTTGTGAGGTTCATATGATTGCGCACTATGTCAAAGGTTAAATACGCATTAGTAATTCGTTGCATCCGATGACGGTAACTGAAAACGACAACTGACAGATGCATCTGTCTAATGTCGAGGTGGAATGTAAAGTAGTGCATGCCATCATTAGTCAGAATAACTCGAGTACTATCTTTTTGTCCGAAGCAATTTCGCTGTATCGGTCTCGGTTGAAAGTACCAAAAATGCATCAGATAAAAAACAGCCACATTCTCACATTACATGTTAATGTAGATTCCTGCGTGACTGGGTTACTTATCATCTGTATGACTTATCATCCACGGTGGTATATTTTTAATCACATCCGTTGGTATATATTTAATTAAAAAAAATTATATAATGGATAAATTAATGTTCAGTATGTTTCTTATGGTTAAGACAGAGTATATGTATGATTAAAAAAAATCTTAAAATCGATGTGATTTACTTCTTGTTCAAATTTCAAATTTGTCAAATGTTATAAGAGAGGACGAATTTAGATGATTATATTCTCTATGTTAAGCATACCTCTACATAATGATATATTAATAATGATTTTAGCATAATCGCAACAGTTCCATTTTGACATGTTAGCTATTGTAACTTCAGCTGCACACAAATATATTTTTGCGCACTTTTGGAATGCATGTATTACACACACACACACACACATACACACACACACACACACACACAATGACGTGTTGGTATACTGTAAACCGTTTGTAACTACCGTATAGAGTGTTTGTCATTCTTACCTGCCACACACACACACACACACACACACACACACACACACACACACACACACGAAGTGAGGTGCTGGTGCAATGTAAAAAGTTTGTAACTACCGTATAGGGTGTTTGTCATTCTTACCGGCCAGTAAGCATTTCAAAAACAAGAGCTCCCAAAGACCAAATATCTGCCGCTGTGTTGTGCCCTTGTTTCAAAACTGCCTCAGGGGCTATATAAAATGCCTTTCCACATAGCGTATGGGTCAGTTTTCCCGGTATCACCTTCTAGGCCATCCCAAAGTCAATCTTTAGAGACAAATTAACGCATAAATAGATACGTATTATATGTAACTGAAGGTTAGAAACCTTAATTTGACAACTACCCAAAATAAATTATGAAATGTGAAATGTTAACGTAACACTCCCATGAATGAGGAAGGGAATGGAATATCAATGATTCACCCAATGCGATTTATATCAATAGGAGATGTGTTGCAAATTATTTGTTTATTTTTAAAACGTTTTACAAAAGTGTTAGTTTGTATATGGCACCGCGCAGTGAAGCTAAGACTATAAAAAGAAAATTTGCAAATATATGGCTGAAAGAACAAGCAATGTTACACAATGTTTTCGCCTCTCAAAACGAAATTATATTTGTTAGCAAAAAGAAAGAATAAAAAAACCAATAATAACAACGCGATGCATACATTTAAGATTTAGCGTATCATTCTGACACAAAAGGCTAAAAGAGATGGACCACAAGTGTATCAAGGTTAGAATATGCCTTCCCACGACATATTCGAAATAAAAAAAAACAAGTTATGTCATATAATGTTATAAATGGAGGGTCGAGGGCAATAATTTATATCATTATGGGCATGAAACCCTTTACGAGTATTGACGAAAATACTTTTCGTCATTTCGCTGTATACAAATTTGTTGAAATGCAGTGTATTATTTACAACGCCAGATGACCTTCATATTTGTGTTCCAAACTTACCTGGTCGCATTAACTAAAAAATTCATTTGAGATTATGTGGCATTTTCTAAAAATAATTCCCTAGAATGAAATGTTAGTTCAAATGCCCTTCTCGGAATCAGGCGGACAACAAAACGTTGCTTAATCACTTTGCTCAAAATTCTTGCGACAGACATCAACACACAATTTATTTTCTTTTTAAATTTTAATACTGTTTTGACTTAATGCAAGCACAATTCCTCACTGGCTCGTGAAACTCCAGGAACAATCATAGAAAATAAATTAATGATTTCTTATCGACTACAATGGGGAATAATAATACCTGATTCTAGCAGTCAGTATTCCTAATCCATTCTAAAGCAGACTGTCAGATTCGTGTGTATCGAGTATAGTTTAAATACAATGGGGTAGAACAACATCTGATTGGAGCAGTCAGTCTTCCTAATCCATTCTAAGGTGGACAGTCAGATTCGTGTGTAAAGATTAGAGTTCAAACATGTATCTTGTAAACTGTTGTTGACTTGCAGTTATTAAAGGAAGAATCAGTGTATGAATATCCTACTATAAAAATAAGCAACTTATGTTAAGATGCTTACTGTTCATGGTTTTAATTAAGGGTATCGTTTATATTTATCATAGCAGCGACTTCGTACAGCCAAACTATTTGTGTGGCACCTAAAATGAAACGCGGTTCAACTCGTGATATATATTGTTCGTTTAAAATTGGATCCGCTATAAACAAATGAAGTCCCTCCGTCTATGTGGAAGTTATAATGATCATATGAAAGTCAATCAGACAGAAGAATGTAAAGTGCCTCAGTAAAGGGGATAGTACTAGTCATTGTGTATTTAAGAGTAAAATCTAAAATTATACATACTAGATTTACACGTTAACTATAGTCTAGAAAAGTAATATTGAGATACATACAAGTTTTGCATATCCTTTGGAGTCCAGGAGTACATTCTCGGGCTTTAGATCTCTGTGGATGATTCCTCTAGAGTGCATGAAGACGGATGCCTTTACTATGTTTTAACTCAGACAATACAAAAGGGAACATTTTGCCAAGGTCATAGTAGTGATTCCTGATCATTAATTTGATACATGTGTAAGGTTATGAATTTTGTGAATTCACGGATTTTGTTTCCAATTTAAGTAGATTGCATTATTGATCTCCCGCAAGGCACTGCCACCCGAGAAGACAAATAATGTAAGGCCGACTTTGATTTTTATTTCTCGTTAACAAAGCCGTCTCTTTTGACATTTTCTCCCCAATATGTTTCTTTGTTTATTAAAAAACTCGAAATTTCTGAAATATAGTTTAGTACTTCCATCTGACACGGTATTCATCAAGTACTATTTCTTCCTTGCACTTTCTACTTGTCACAAGGTCTATCAATGTTTTGGGAAAATCCAAATAATTATATAAGCAAACTTGTACAACATCTGCAACTATTAAAGTCACGTGGTATTAGTTTACAAGACTTCTAATTAATACTAATGTGTTAATTAAGCCAATGACGTGGTCGGTCAAGTCGTAGTACCGTAAATTGAAGAAGTGATAAAACAAGAGGAATAAAAGTAGATAATATCGTCATTTTAACTAAATGAGTGTTTTATGTAAATAACAATTATATAAATTGTCTTTATTTGGATAACTTATGATCAGCTTCAAAAATATATTTGCTGCAACGAATGTAACTAATTCGTGGAGATCACTAAAACAACCGGATCAAGATTAGATTTGAAAGAAAAATTTAGTTTCTGTATTTAATTAATTCCATTGATTGCGCTATACGTTTAATGAAATCTCACCAATAATGTTTATATAAGATGAATCAAGTGTACAATAGAAACACAGCAAGTACAGCAAATATAGTCTTAAACATGAGGGATAAATACCATTTTTTTTTATCTTATTCGAATAAGGAATCACTTGAAAGTATCTGAATGTAACACGCACCCAGTGTTTATGTTAACTGGAAACAAATGGTAAAAACACTAAGTAAGGAAGAAAGCATAGCTGTTACATAACACAGTTTACAAAATTTGCGCCGCCGTCTATTTCATGTATACATGCACAAGTATTGTGGTTGCAAAAATACTCGTTCGAAAGTTTTGATGTTTCTTCTTTATATATTGTTAGATTTCCAACACCCTACTGCAACATATTTCTTTATTTAGTTTAAGTGCTATCCTTATTGCAAAACATGCAAGCACAAAAACAAAAGTTGAATCAGCAGTGTATACAATTACTTAACTTACTCTTCATATAACAACGTTAACAGCTCGCCTCCAAGACACGGCTCCATTAACAGATACAGATGTTCATCATCCTTAAACGTTGTATGCAACCTGGAAAATTAAAACAAAATTGTCAAAGAAAAATAGTTCCAGATCTGTTGTTTGAACATGTCTACATTATAACTAACATCTATGATAATACTATAATTTAATTAACATATCCAGCTGAGGATGCCTTAATTACAAATAGTTTTGTTTACAATAGCTACTGAATTTTCGTCGAGTCAAAATGTTGATTAGAATATTTAACGTCTGCAAGACGCTTTTGTCATTTGTATGAGTTTGATTATTCGTTTCTACTTTTCACATGATAATGGATATCTTATAGAAAAGGTACATTGGTTATATCACATCACACCTGACCTTTTGTAAAGTCTGCATATCAAAAGAATTTCACGGCCAACTTGGAATCATTGCATTATTGTTATTGTCTCTAAATCATGTTGAAGTTATGGACATTACGGTGTACATTTAATTTTGCGACATAATTTTTCTACGATATATATATATATATATATATATATATATATATATATATATATATATATATATATATATATATATGTGTGTGTGTGTGTGTGTGTGTGTGTGTGTGTGTGTGTGACACATGTTTTGTACTCTGTATTCATTTGTTTTAAATTCTGTCTTAACAGATTCATAATAATTAATCTAACCTAATGTTTCTCACGTTGAATAAATGTACTGTTTATTAATGAACACCTTTTATCTAATATCCCTATTTAATTGATTGAATATTTTCTAAAGCAAATTGCCACGAACTAAGCATAGAAAATACAAATTTACCGTTTTTCATAACTTATAAAATATAGACCTCTGTTAGAGTACTCTTTGTTTTGAGAAAACCAAATCGTATAACTCAAAAGCTGAGTAGTCCAAAAACGACTGCTCACTAACTATTTTGTCCAGCTCAGATTGACAACCATAGTTGGATACCATAGAGTGTTGATTGAAGTGCAAACCTTAATATAACCCCAAACCTTAATGCAATCTCAAAACTTAATGCAACCTAGCAACCATGAATGAAGTTCTTGTATAAATAGGATCCGACGTGAAATGAACTCGGCTTTCGCTTGGATAACACGCAAACCAATACATTTATTGACCAAAGCACTTCAAACCAATTTAAGTATAGACCCAAGCACTTCAAACCAATTTAAGTATAGACCCAAGCACTTCAAAAAAATTTAAGTATAGACCCAAACACTTAAAGCCAATACAAGTATATTCACAAACTGATCAAACCAATACAAGTATATACCGAAAACGTTCATACCAATACAAGTATCAACCAATACAGTTCCGTCTATTACAAGCATAGACACAAAACGCTCAAACACCCAAACGTTTCAAACCAATATACCCAAACTAATTCAAGTATTGATTCAAACAGTTCAAACCAATACATTTATAGACCCAACTTGCTCAAGCCAGTACAACAATAGACTCAAACAATTAAAACATTACCAGTATAAGCAACGATAGTTCAAATCAATACAAATCTAGACCAAAGCAGTTCCAAGCAATACAGCTATAGAACCGAACAATTTAAACCAATGCATATATGGACCCAAACCGTTCAAACCAATACATTTATAGACCCAAGCAGTTCAACGTAAGTAAAGACTCAAACCGTTCACGCCAATACAAGTATAGACCCTAATAATTTAAATCAATATAACAATAAAACAAACAGAGTAAAATAATACACATATTGAACCAAACAGTTGAATCAAATACAAAATCTATGCCTAAAGAGTTCAATACAGTTCAAACCAATGCAAAAGCTAGACCCGAACGGTTCCAACCTATACATATATAGACCCAAACAGTTCAAACTTTAAACGTATAGTCTCAAAGAGTTTAAGGCAATATAAGCATTGACCCGAACAGATTCAACCAATACAAGTATTGACTCAAACAGTTCAAACCAATACAAGTAGTAACCCAAAACGTTCAAACTAATTCAAGCATTGATCCAAACAATTCAAACCAATAGAATAATAGACCAAAACGTTTCAAGCAAGTACAGCAATAGACCCAAACAATTAAAACATAACCAGTATAAGAAAAGATAGTTCAAATCTAAACAAATCTAGACCCAAGTAGTTCCAAGCCTATGCAAGTATAGACTCAAACCGTTCACGCCAATACAACTGTTATGAAAGTTTTCTGTTATGTGGGTCATGATTAGCTTTTCATAACCTTCTTCTCATTTCTTGCTATGAGAAGGAATTACTCGTAAGTTAGGAAGCGTCGATATTCATGGTGAGAGAGAGAGAGAGAGAAGAAAGAATTCAGGCTCTCTTAAAAGCGTGCCGTCACGATGATAAGCCAGCTACACTACATCTGAAATGATAAGGCGAAGATCTATTTCCTCGTCGATAGGAACTGACCTTTATTTAATTAAACAACACAAATATATTGACTACATTCTAGAAACACATCTAAAAACTTTATAATAAAAATTCATGCAATACATATTATATTTTCCCTTTTCAAGCTTACCAACTTCATTTATTCGTATAACTTCTGCATTTTAGAATATTATACAAATAGTTAATTCTCAATCAATTTCAAGATAGCCAAGATATAAAAATGTAATGACCATAATTAGTGCAACAATTAATTTAAAGAAATGCATTTAACTTATTTTAAAATAGAATATAGATTTAAAATATATTGCTAGATAATATTCTTTCTTACTTAAAGAATACTTTATTTCAATCATCAAATCAAAACATGAAGTTGGTAGCAAATTCAACCTTTACAATAAAAATTACATAAATATAATTAAGTAATAATTCTTTAGAACATTTAAACATTCCGTTACAATATATGAAAAATAAAAGTATTAAGTGAACAATGTTGCTAACATAACAATGTTACTATTAAAATCTCAACATTAAAAATACTTATTCCTAAAGAAGTTACGACATATACAATTGTTTTACCTGAAATGATAAGGCGAAGATCTATTTCCTCGTCGATAGGAACTGACCTGACCCTTTAATGCGCGGTCTATTTATACACATCTTGTGTTAGGTTTTAAGGCATCGACGAGAAAATATTTCCGCTCTTTTCAGGTAAGGGTTAGTTTCTCCCGGTCAAAACCGGCTTAATTTGACGTCATCTGACATAAGGTACAACTCAGATTTGTAGTTTATCTATATTCGTTTGGCACTAGTCAGATCCAAATATGATAATTCCTTAATATTGTAAACCAGGAACATGTTTAATATATTAAGCCAGCCGCAATGTCTGTCCATCTTTAGATAAGAACCATTTTGTAGCGACGACTGTCCATCATTAGATAAGAACCATTCTGTATTTACGTCAACACGGAAGTTTGTTCTACTTTTTTATTAACCGAATTAGACTTTTGCCAATGCCTGGTTTTAAGGAATATATGTTTCACTGATAAGACTTAGAAGCTGACTGATTTTTGCTTTATAACCTATTTCCACACAATAATGTACATGCACTGAAACTATTTTCATTCCATTTATATATAGTTGTGCTTTGGAAATAAATGAAATTAATCTTAACAAACTTTAGAAGTTACTTAATATAAATGAATAAAACATTACTTTAATACAATTTAAAGAAAATAGTAATCTTATTAATTTTACTAAAAAATCAATTCCTAATACAAGTATAGACCCAAATAATTTAATTCAATACAACAATAAACCCAAACAGTGCAAAACAAAACAAATATTGACCCAAACATTTCAAACCAATACAAAATCTAAACCTAAAGAGTTCAAAACAGTTCAAACCAATACAAATTCTAAACCCAAAGAGTTCAAAACAGTTTAAACCAATACAAAAGCTAGACTCAAACGGTTTTAAATAATACATACATAGACCCAAACAGATCAAACTTAAAAGTATAGTATCAAAGAGTTAAACCCAATATATGTATTGACCCGAGCAGTTTTAAGCAATTCAAGTAGTAACCCCAATAGTTCAAATTAAAATATATAGACTGAAAGAGTTCAAGCCAATACAAATATAGATTCAAACAGTTTGAAGCGATACAATCATAAACCCAAAACAGTTCAAACCAATACAATTATATACCCAAACAGTTCATAAACTATTCGAAAGTTGATCGATATTTATTGACATGAAACTCGAAGCTTGTCGTTCATTTTGCAAATCGGCATGCTTGCCAAATTTCAAAGCCGTTCATTTATTATGGATAACAACATGCCAATTAAACTCAGAGCCGCATGTTAGTAGTAATATGGGGCACTCTAGCGTCAAGGGAAAATCCAGTCAAAAACAGCTTGGGCTAATCTAGCGTCAAGGGGAATTTAACATGGTGGGCCTATCTAGCGTCAAGGGGAATTTAACATGGGAACTATTTGGGCCTATCTAGCGTCAAGGGAAATTGAACATGGTGGGCCTATCTAGCGTCAAGGGGAATTTAACATGGGAACTATTTGGGTCTATTTAGCCTCAAGGGACATGGAACATGGGGAATATGATTTGTATGGGTATAGGGAAACTGTCTAGGGACAAGGGAAAAAAAGGGTGGCAATGAAAGCTACTATCTTTTCGAGACTTATGAGTGGCCCTGAAAAGAGCCTTTGGATATTTCTTCTTCTTTTATTTTCTGCCATTGTTCCACCACCTTTTGATTTTATCAATGATTCCCGTTTTCTTCTTCTTTTCTTCTTCGGGAATCCAGTCAGGATGTCCCATAGCTCTAAACTTTTCCTGAACTCTCATCCATCTTAGATTGAGTAGATCAAAGTCCTCTTTTGTCTTTTTGTTCTTTTTTTCCTTTCTCTCCTTAGACCAGTTTTCTTTAATCTGGATCACCTGTTCTTCCATCACCATTCTCATCATTGCTTCTGCTTTCTTTAGCCTGTCTAGACCCCACTTCACATATTCCCACTCTATCAGATGTAATGTTTCTTCTAGAAAACACCTGACTTTGATGACATGATCAAGTGCTTGCTTCAAGTCCCCTATTCTTATATATTTTCTTTTAATACGTCTTCTTAATTTCTGGTCTTCCTCCTCTATCATACTTTCTAATAAATCTCTTGCTAATTTCAGTTGGCTTACAAAGCCATGGTTACTCTTAAATTCTTCCTCAAGTCTTTCCACTTGATATTCTGCATCAAGGATCCCAAACCAGCTGTCTCGGAGTTGGATAAACAATTCAAAATTCATCTTGATGTGTTCAAAATTGAATGGCTCCAAGGACCGACGATTGCGTATATATATCTTAAGCACGGACGTGAAAGTAAACACCCCTACATTCACTTGTCATATTAGATACTTCTTACAAATCCTATTATATACTATCCAAAATCACACCCTATACTAACCAAACACACGGGGAAGCAGCCAAAACAAACCCTACTATATACTATCCAAAATCACACCCTATACTAACCACACACACACGGGGAAGCAGCCAAAACACACCCTATCATATACTATCCAAAATCACACCCTATACTAACCACACACACGGGGAAGCAGCCAAAACACACCCTATCATATACTATCCAAAATCACACCCTATACTAACCACACACACACACGGGGAAGCAGCCAAAACACACCCTATCATATACTATCCAAAATCACACCCTATACTAACCACACACACGGGGAAGCAGCCAAAACACACCCTATCATATACTATCCAAAATCACACCCTATACTAACCACACACACGGGGAAGCAGTCAAAACACACCCTATCATATACTATCCAAAATTACACCCTATAGTAACCACACACACGGGGAAGCAGCCAAAACAAACCATACTATATACTATCCAAAATCACAACATATACCATCTAAACAGAGTCAGTGTTTATAATCACACTACTCCTCTCTCATACTCATTGGCAATTGACATAGTATTCTTTTCTAGTTATTTGGGTAGCCCTGAGAAGGGCTGTTTTTAAAACTTCAAATTGCACCTGGTTAATGCTGGCATCTCCCAGGTCTAGCCCCACACACACATCTCCTACTCCAATCATTCTCCCAATTCACTCTTGTGATTGGGAGTGCAGAGGGAGAATGAGTGGCTTCACTATCCCAGTCTTCTGTTTGAGGGATAGTGAAAGCCTCTTCATATCTTCGCCTATTCCGCAACTGTCGTTGTTGCGGCTGAGGCTGTGGTTGTTGCGGTTGAGGTTGTGTTTGTTGCGGTGGGGCTTGTGTCTGTAGTGGACGAACTGGTTCTGGTGGTGAAGGCGTCCTCACCATAGGAGTAACTTGACTTGTTTGTCTCATCATACGGTGAGGCAAGATAGGTCTTCTCTTCTCCTCCTCTTCTTTCCTTTTTCTTTCCTCCTCTTCTTTTTCAATCCTAGTCTGTTCTTCTAAGGCCTCCATTGCCAGTTCGTCCAGGAGACGCCTCGCATTCTCCAAGTGCATCTGAAGCTCTCTTAGCTTTTGAACTCTACTCATCTTTTGTGTTGATGCGTCAACGATAGGTAGCCAGACTGACGAGTGCTTTTTTATATATAGTTCAAGCGCGGACGTGATGGAAAACACCCTTTACGTTCCAAAATCTTACAGTATCCTTATCATTACCAAAACACGCGGACGTGATGGAAAACACCCCCTAGATCCAAGAAACTTACATTATCCCTATCATTACCAAAAAAAACAAAACAAGCTGACTTTTAAAATAAAACACTCACTCACTTTTATACTTGACTCATATTAATTATACATTGAACAAGTTATTTTGAAAAAATACGTTGTGCTTATAGACGCACTTCAAAACAAAAGTTAAAAGAGACAGTGATTATAGACTCACTTCTATTTTTTTCAAACTTCCTCACATACCATAAGCAAATTGAATAATTAATTCTTTTCGAGAATATTGGGTAGCCCTGAAAAGGGCTGTTTTTTTGTGTTTGTGTGTACGAGGAAGGATGATAATCTTTTATCGTCTAAGATTGCGTCCTCGTTTGGCTACACGATAGGGTCTGCTTCTTCGGAAAGAGAAAGAGAACTCTTTTGTGTCCACACGACAGTCGACAAAACTTCTGTCTGGTTCCTGCTGATGTTGTTGCTGATGCTGTTCTCTCTGCTCTCTCTGCTGCTTTTGAAGTCGATACTTCTCAGTCCATTCTTCTTTCTCTTTTTGAATTTCCTCTCTGAAGAGTTCTTCTATGAGGTCTTCCGTTACTTGTAGCATTCTTACATTCTCAATCTCTTCAGGCTTTGGCATCAGATTGTGTCTGATACGATGCAGAGTGACATAAGCTTCGTTCAGCTTAGCTAGTCTTGAGCACATCTTCGTAGGAGGATGAGTCAAACAATGGATGGCCAGACTGGAGACTACCCCTGCTTTATATGGTTCAAGCGCGGACGTGATAGAAAACACCCCTCTGCGGTTTAGGGTTTTGAAACGTTTAGATAGTTTGATGTGAGGGATAGAAAGAAAAGTCAAAGAGCATTTATATGAATACAAATGTAAAACAAACGACAGACGCATTGGTTTTCAAAACACAACATTTTTATTCAAATAACAAACATTATTTCAAAGAACAAACATTATTTCAAAGAACAAACATTTTTTTCTTCCATAACACCAATACATTATCTTTGACATGGTTGACAACGTTGTGAATTAAATTGAGATTTCCACTGTTGGAAATCATTGGGCGATTGATGTACACTACGTTTCCTAGCTAAAGACAACAGATAACCATAATGGTCACAAAACCATCGATCTACTTTGTCATCGTTTCGAGACGAATGACGATCAAAATAAGTCACTAAATGTTCTAAAGAATATCCAAGACTGCGATGATGCAGATAATAGATACAATATTGTCCACACACCATAGAATCTGTGCTTTGTAATTTCACATTATTGAATCGTGTCGTCTGAGCATTTCTTCTCATAAAGTCAATGATATCATCTTCGAAAGGAGGCAATCCATACGAATCAAAATACTCCGCACAACCCTCTTGAGGAAAGTAGACAGCTACCCAGTTAGTTCCTGGAAGATGACTGTCATCTGTGTTGATGACATAAGCTTGATTCTCTTGAGGTTTGCGATGAGGTAGTTCATCTTTAGCACACACGACAGGATTCCAAGAAGCAGTGTACGAACTACGGTTCAAAAGATAATAAAGTTCCCAGGTATCCATTTTTTGTTGTGTAGCCTTGTGTTTTTATCTCCTTTCTTCACAGGTGATGATAAGTCATCAATTCAATCCAGACTTTTTGTTTGAAACGGTCTGACAAGTAACTGATGGTTTGCTTCGTCTCTTTACTTTTGGCCAAGAGAGCTTCGATGCGATCGATTTCTCGAGCAAACAGTGGAGGAGAGGAATGATCACGTAAGCCTTTATACCACTGAAGTAACACGTCTTCTTCGGAGATGAGACTCCAAGCTTCGTTCAGATAATCATCCAATTTTTCTTCTTGACTCATCATCATACATTTATCGTGTTGAATTTGACTGGGATGATCGATTTGACATCCATAACAATCTTTTTTAATCAGGTCCCTCATTTTATCTTCCAAGTGTTGTGCAAAACAAGCCACTAACTGTTGTTCCTGTTCTGGCCATCTGGATTGCATGATCACTACTTCTTCTTTTTGGTCTTGGGGTTCTGCTTTTTCTGTAACCTCCCATTCCATGGATTCTCCACTATTCAAAGAAGGACAAGGGTCTTCCATAATGTCTAATAGTCTAGAATGACTTCTCTCAAACTGTTAATTTCTATGGTATTATCGAATTCAGCATACAGAATGATATTCACCGTTTCGGGAAGAGGTGCTGCAAACTGAAGTTCCACACGCAGTTGCCCAGATTTTATAGGGTGGAAATGTCCCTCGTCGCTGCCTTGGTCTGGAGTGAAATCAAAAGCCCACAACGTGTAACCTCTTGCATAGTCGTCGTAGGAAATACCGTGACTGGTGTTGGTTCCTAACTGTCCTGTGGCTTCGTACAGCGACAAGTACGACCTCAAGTAATTTTTCTGTTCGCCAAAGTCAGGTTCGAAGGGTCTGGTACACAAAGTTTTGCCATCGCGACTGACTTCAATTTTGGATACTCTGCAGTGCTTAAACTGGAAAGGATTTTCATCGTGGGCACCATTGAGGGCTGCATTGCTGACGATACCAATGAATAAACGTTTGGGTAACTGTCCTTGGAACAGATGATCTTCGATCTTAGATCGGAGTCCAGCGGCAATGGTGAAAGTTTTGACTTCCACGCGTCGTATCGGATACTTGGCTGTCGTTCTGCTCAAAGTGTGACTGATATCATTTCCCACTTTAGGTAACACTTCCACGCGACGTACGTATAACCTGGCTTCTTGGATAATGGTTTTGTATTCGTTGGCATGAGCCATCAAATGGAAAGCAGTACTACTTCGATTCAGTCTCAAGCGAATATCTACTCCGTTCAGCAAATACTTCTCTTGAAACCACATGTCCAAATGCAAACGATCGAACAGTTCTAAACTACGTCCTTGCAAAATTTTCTTTCGACGCTCGTTAAAACCTTCATTGTGAGGATCGGCAAGAACGCTGCCATCAGCAGCTGCTGCTACGGGCAAGGCTGTGTCGTTAAACTTATCTGCAGTGTCAGGTTTCCATACCACGCAAGCATCTAGATGAGTGTTCTTGGCTTCTTTTCCGTACGTCAAGAGATTTTCGAGGTACGCTCGGTAAGGGTAAGTATCCATGCTACTGCTGATCAGTTTGTTATTCATGTACAAATCCACATCGCTGAACAAGGAATGCATGAAATTGTTGACAGGAGCTACTCTAGCATTGGCTTCTGGATTGGTGTTGTCTGTTTTGCTTACTTTCAGTTTCAAATACAAGTAACTGTTGTTGAGATCGATGTAATCTTCGGGTTGTCCTTTGATTTCAAACTCGATGGGAGCTGAATCCGTCAAAGAGGAGACGGGATGAAATTCGACCCATTGAGCTTCTTGCATGGTCATCATCGTGGGTGGCATGGCAAAGAGATCCAGTTCCGACTTGGAACAGGCACAAGATTCTTGGTGCATCATTTTTTCTTTAGGTTTTTTTTCTTCACTTTTAATAATCAAAAATGTCTAAGTCTCGAGCGGTTCTTTTTTTCTTTGTCTTTCTCACTTTAGAGGTACGGAGACTTTTGAAAGGGTGCCTTCGTCGACGCTTTCTACCTTGTCCTTGCTGTGTCGTCAGGGAAGTAGGAATGTCAGACTCGGTACCGTTCAGAGCATTTATAGGACTTTCTCGTCGACCCAAAATTTCTTTACCCGTTTGAAGCAAGGCATTTTTGCCTGCTCTCAAAAAAGCTTCTTTAGGGTTTTGTTTGTCAATGAGAACATTGTAAAGAAAATCTTTGCCGTGAGTCAATGCGGCATCTTTTAAGGTGTGCAATCCTCGTGTCACCATTGGTTTTAAAACAGGGACCACGGAACGAAAGGCTGATTTAAACATATCTCCTAAGCCATGTCCTCGTTGTCGAGTGACTCCTTGGTACACAGGATACATCACTTTTTCAGTTGTTGGAGAATCGTTTTTGAAAATGGAGTTTCACTGTGACTTTCCCTTTGGTAAATGGAATATTTTGACCTAGTTCTCCTTTTATAGTAATGTTGACACTGTCGAAATACGACTTACTGACGGGTAAATAATGAGGATGCACAAATTCACGGTGAACGTGATAGGTATTTCCACCTTCCTCGTCAGCGGTAGTAGTATCTACTTTGAAAGGAATGACACGCAGTAACGGTACAGAGGTGTGTCCTACCACGTTGTACTCCACTACATCGGAGTACACAAACATCAAATTGAGTCCTTGGTTCATTTCTACAGGGGATCGAAAATATTTGGTAAAATCCAAGTTACTGGATATGCCTGGTATTTCTTTTTTGTTCGGGAGCATCTTGAGGTCTCCACCTAAGATATCAAACAATTCAGGACAAAAGGTAATGGCTATTATTTTCTTCTCTGAAAATTTGATCATGAAGCGGCGAGCCACTTTAATGTACTCAAAGGTAACACTTTCTTTGATTTTGTCCAGGGGTTTACCAAACACAACATTGAACCTGCTTGCAATCGTAGTCACTAAATGTTGACCGCTAAAATAGTAGCCTGCAGGAATGGTCAACACATGAGTGGACAGTTGTTTAGTTGTGGGTCCATCTGATTTCTTGTTGTCAATGCCAGTGATGCCTCGTTCATCTAAGGCTAGTTGCAATGGCTTGTCGTACACTTCAACTGTGAAAAAGTTTTGATTTTCGACGATGTTTTTGATTTGTGTCGGGTGTATTATTTCCACTAAAGCTGCTTCCCAATGATCATCTTGATCCAAATGCATGGCTTGAGGTAATTTAGACGTGTAACAACACAATGTGTTGTTAGGAAACACCTCCATGGAACTGTCACTAGGTAACGTTAAGTAAAATTGGTTAATAGTGTTGTTCATATTTCCAATGTTCTTCTGTCCGAGGAGTCACTCGAGGTTAAAGGAGTGTCTAAAAGAGGATTGTGATTGGAAGGGTGACTGTCAGGAGAAGGACTAACGTTGGCCGCCAGACTCCCAATATTGTTACTGTTGTTCCCGTTGTAAGAGTATTTCAGGGAAGGATTGGGAAGAAGATACCCGATGCAACTGCTGAGTAAAATGGTCCACAATTGTTTGTCTCCTTGTTGCAAACTCAAATTAGCAATGGCTGCACCAATGACACAATATACCACAAAGATTTGACAGAAAAAAACGATTTGCGTTTTAGGGACACGTTCTCCACACCACACCCACAAGGATTGCTTTTGTAAATCTTGCAGAGATGACGTGGGTGAAGGAGTAGTCACTGTGGTTGCTGAAGCTGTATTGAAGGGCATGATGGTCACTTCTTTTTATAGTCGATGACTTGGGCAGCGTCAATCCAAGAATCAAAACTAGGAGGATATCCTTTCCAACGTACTTTGACTTCTTTGACACGACGTTTTCCTACTTTACGGGTTCTTCGTTCGAGAATGCTTTCAATGTCGTACACGTCGTCTTCTTTTTTGGTAACACGTTGTAACTCAGGCAAGTAAAATGTTCCTTTTAATACTTCTCCGTTCATGTCTTCCAATTTATAGACGGTAGGATGACGATTGCGCACTCGTCCAGTAACACGAAACAATTCGGTGGTCCAATTGGGTAAGTAACCTTTGTCGAAAGTGCGTTTGGTTTTGCCAATGCGTACCCAATCTCCCGGGGTTAACACTTCTCTACCTTTCTTGGGGACAGCCCTCGTCCGGGACGTACCAAACAGACGCTCAAAAACAGTCACTTCGTTGTCAGGTGTCACCTCTTGTGGGGCACGTCCAATGCTTCTATGGTAAGATTGATTGTAGGCTTGGACTAAGTGTGGTAAGACGTCGATGTACTTGAGAGTGTGTTGATGCGTAAAATATTTCCACATGCGTTCTTTCAAGGTACGTTGAAAACGTTCCACGATACTGGCTTTGGTTTCAGGATTTTCGGTGGTGAAAAAATGAATGTCACGTTTTTTTAATTCTCGTTGGAAAGCTTGGTTCAGAAATTCGGTGCCTTTGTCGGTTTGCCATCGAAGAGGGTGACGACCACTTTGTTTCAACACCAGTTGCAAAGCTCGTACTAACTCTCCGCTCGATTTGGATGTCAATGGTACGACCCAGGCAAATTTAGAAAAGACGTCGATGACACAAAACAAATATTTGTAGCCACGATTGTAGGTGGCTAAATGAGAGACATCAGCTAAATCGGCTTGCCATTGATGATCGATGCCTTCCACTTGAGTGCGACTTCTGTGAAATTTTCGTCGAATGGGTTTGTGTAAAGTGTACGTCGCTTGTTCTTGTAACCATCGTTGTACTGCTGGTAAACGGAGCTTTTTCAGGCGAGTTTTGGCAGCACGATACAATTTCTGAATGCCTCCGTAACCTGCAGGGTGAGCTGGATCGTAGTAAATGCTGGCTAAGACCTTCTCCATGGTTTTTGTTAATAAGGGACCCACTCTTCGAGGATATTGCTTTGGGTGGGACGAAATGCGGGTTGTTTGGAAACGGTTTTACGTGTCCGATGTGCCACAGGAGTTGACGTCGAGGGTAATGGTGGTGGCGGAGGTAATGGGATAGCTTTTTTGGCCTTCTTTTCTTTTCTCACTTCTGGTTTCCTTTCTTTCTTTTTCACATCTGTCGAAGAAGGAGTAGCCATCATCTTTTTAACCCAAGTTTTGAGTTCTTCTCGTGGGGGAGTGGGGGAAGGGGTTAACAAGGAAGTGGCAATCTTACTCGGAATGGGAGTAGCAGTAGGTGTTTGAAAGAGATCATGGGGTTCTTCTTCCTTGGGTAATGGTGGGGTAACGTCTGTTTTAACTGCTGTAGAGGGTGAGGGTGAGGGTGTCGGGTTATTCATTAGAGCCTTAAAATCGGACAAAGTGGGTTGAGCTGTTTGTTCCACAGCTTTCTGATGAAAGAGTTGTAGCCGTTTCAAGAGTTGACCGTACTTTTGTGATTTTTCGGTTTCGGATAAATCGTGGCGATGGATCAAGGACTGCAATTCGTGTTGTAATTGCGACATCTCTGCCAAATTGGGATTGGGTGGTAAATGGGGGGATCGTTGTTCTTGCCAATGATGGTATTTAATCCATCGCTTGTAAGGAACCAAAGTTAGTTTTCGTCCTTCCATGGGCTTTCAAAGGTTATGTCTGAGATTGTGGTGCTCCATAGTGTCCTTTTATCTTCTACCCATCCCTTGGTTAAACCCTTGGGATATCCCTTGGGTCACCCCTTGTAGCAAACCTGGTATTATGCCTGTCAACAAAGGAGCAAGAAAGGGTAAAAATCCTCCGCGTTGCACCAACATCTTTTTCTTTTGACGGACGGATATTTTCTTTTGAACCATTTGACGAAGAACGTGTCGATGTTTGGCGAAGCATTTTTTCTTGTGTGGAGACAAAGGTATCGTGCCTTTCAAAACATTCAAACAACATTCACACACGGTATCGATGACATCTTTGGAGGCTGTTTTAATGATTTGTTTTCGCATGGGCGGAGAGGCTTTGGACAGGACGGACAACACGTCTCCGTGTTTGGCTAAACGAGGAGGTAGTCCTTTCCTTTTCTTTCCTTTGTGGGGTGAATAAGAATGTTTTTTGCGAGGTGACATCTTTGCTTGTTCGTTCCAGAAATACACTGATGTCAAAGACTTGGTACACACCCTCTTTTATCTTCTTTTTTCTATTGGCTTCTCCAAAAGGTAACGACATGCTTCGCTAAATCCTCAAAAGCAGGGCTAAAGATACCAGTTCGGTTATTAGCTGCTTTGTCTAGTTTCTGCATACCTTTAATAAGACCAATAAATATGCCTCCCCTTTGATGACTTCTCTTTTTCTTTGGATGACTGTGTCTTTTTACGGGAGGACGTCGTTGTTTGGTTTTTGAGCGTTTGGTAGGATGACGAGATTGTCTTTTTCCTTTTCCTTTTTGGACGGTAGAACGTCGAGGGTGATGGTGTGCACGTTTTTGAGGAGGCATCCTTGAGTGTTCATCAGTGGTACAGAAAAAATACTGATTGACGTCGTGGTTTTCAAGTCATATTTTTATACTGGAATGCGTCGCCACTGATTATCTTTGCGTCGTATCAACTTCATGGCAGGTAACACACGTCGTGAAGGAGTTCGCAATGGACTCAATCGGGACAGTTCTTGTTTGGACAAATCTAGTAAACTCTTTAACATGCCAGATCTTTCTTGGACTTTGACTTTGGGGGCAGGTACTTTATGAGCAGCTGCTACTGACGCTAAGGTGGACGAGGGTGTCTCTGGTGGAGGAGACGTTTTGGGAGACACAGATTTCCAATGTTTCATCAAATTAGGAAAAACGGGTGTCAAATTGGGTTTGGCTGGCATCACCCGCAACGGAGAAGTGGCAGCCCCTGAGGCTACTGGCAACGTAGTCCCTGCCAAACGTCCTTGTAGATCTTTTCTTACAGGTCGTGGTTGACGAAGGTAAGGTTGTGTCCTGGCCGAAGTGCCTCTTTTGCGGGTGACCGCTTTTGTCTGTGGACTTTTCTTTTTCTGTGCTTTGGTCTTGGTACCCTTGTTCTTTTTCTTAGGGGTTTGTTTGGCTTTTTTTGTTTTCTTCTTGGCGTGAACTTTGGGAGTATTGGGATCCCATTTTAAAAGGGAACGAATGATGACACCTCCTAGAGAACCACTACCTCCAGGTTTCAATATGATTTGCTTTTTGGTGTGAGTGTCAATGCGAGGATTGGCCAGTTGCATCAAGGCTACTTTGTTTCTGTCAAAAAAGCGTTTGGTTTGATGTGGAATGTGAATGATGCCTTGCAGTATTTGACGTGCTGTCACCGTAAACCATCGTAAGACTTCTTTGAGACTGACTTCTAAGACGTGAGCACGTCTTTGTGGATTTTTTTCGCGACTGATGCCGTACAAGGCACGAATCAATTTGATCGGAAGATGAGACTGAAGGGACGTCATGTTGACGATGTATGAGACCAGGTCAAAGTAACCCAAGGTTTTTATAGATTTTTTTTAGTGCTTCATAGTGTTATGTCGACGAGGAGGACGTGTACACGACAGGTCCTCCGTCTTGACACCAGTCGTGAAACAAATCGGTACGAAATCGCAAATAATCAGGGGTAGTGGGTTTTAAATCCACGAGTAAATAGGCGTGTGGCGTTTGAGTGGCATCATCGTACGCATGAGTTAGCCAAGGTGTTCCTAACTGTTTGGCTAAAACTTGCACTTGTGATTTATCTCGAGGACTTTTAAACAAGACCACGTAATGAGCATTGAGACTAATGGTACGATGGGCTTTACTTTGTTGAAATAAATTTTGTGTAATGTAAATGACACTGGCATTACGATGATGCCCTTTACGTGTAAACCACAGTTTAATTTCTTCTTCGTCTTCTCCTAACATGTCGTCAAAAATAACCCAATGAGTTTGACTAGGGTCAGACACGATCCCCTCGTCTTCTTTAGGAATGCCTGCTACAAACACAATGGAATCACCTTGACTTTCTTGCAAGAGGCTGTATGCCGATTGCCACTCTTTGTAACACCACACGATGCGTTGAGGTGGACGATCGATCAAATGATGTTTATGTTCGATCAAACGTTTGACAAATTCGGTTTTGCCTGAACCGCTCGGTCCAGCAATTAACATGTTAAAAGGATGACGAAGATACAAGGCTTTCCAACTAGCCTGATCTAAGTGTTCGTCAATGACTTTGAATGTGAAGGAGGAAGGAGTAGTAGAAAGAGTAGAGTGAGCCATAGCCGTGTAGTGGTATGTCAGTATTGACACAACAACAGACAAGACAAGAGGTTTTTATACTTTTTTCAAGACTCGTTTATTTGAATGCATGTTTAAATTTGAACAACACGAAAACATAAAAGCCAAATGGATAAATACAGGAATAAAATACCTAGGCAAACGATCAAAGTGGAATATAAACAAGTCACTGTACAACGTGGTTTGGGTAACGAAGGTGTCCTACAGGTAGTATGTAATGTTCTTATAGTCTCCTCTACAGGGGGTACAGTCACATAGGTGTCTTCTCGAAAGGGTCTTTGTGGGGAAATGTCCATGACAGTTTTGTCTTGAACAGAAGGATTGTCTTGGGTGATAGATTCTTTTTCTTTTTCTTCTTCTGGTACTGTTACTAACACAGGATTAAAAGTGACTTTTTTCACACGACAATGAATTTTAGGAACACAACGCTTGGGCATAATGGGATACTTCGTTTGTCCAAGCCTCAAAATCCCAACTTTTCCAGTCACGTACATCTGTCCAATGAGGGTGTAAATCACAAGCTACACACACATCTTCGTACACTGCTTCCGTACGTAAAAGTTGACGAATCTTTTTTTCTTGGAAAGGTCGAGATGTATCCAGATGAAAGCGTAAGGCTTTGAACAGAATAAGTCTCTCGTGGACATTTAAAGGAACCACCATACTGTCTTATTTTTTTGATAGGTAGTGTTCGTAAAGTGTCCACAAGGAATCGGCAGGTAAACGAAATCCCAGAAAGCAAGTCACTAAAACACACACGACACGTCGACCCTAATTCATAGGGAATAGTTCTTGCAACAAGTGTTCGTAATCTTTCACCGTGTGAATCTTCTCATTGATATCCTTCCACGGAATCTGTTGGATCACCTGTGATAAAGGTTGTGGCATGGTCTTTCTCTTTTATACTTCTTTAGGTCGAAGATCATCAATGTATATTCTGCACAGAATCAAATCTCCTCCAAAAGCGAAAGTGATTAATATAACGTGTAATTTCGTCCCACTGCCATTCAGGGTAACGGTTAAGAAGGATCAAAGCATCTTCAGAGGTAAACGTAGTAAATTGGTAACAGAGCAAAAAAATACCCTTAATCCAGAGAAATCTAACACGTTGGTTAATTTTTGTCACTTGCCTCTTGTGAATTTCACGACACAAAAGTTCTACAGTCACCCATTGCGATTTTTCTTTAGCAAGACCTTGCCAAACGTCCTTGTAGATTTTCTCTTGCAATTCGTGTGGTAATCCTTGAATATAATGTTTTAGAGAGGGTTTATATACTGGTCTAGGTGTGTTACACGACATGGAGTAGTAGTGTCACTTCCAATCACTAGGTCCCACTAAAGGTAGGTATTGACAATTCGGAGACCATCGAGCATGTTCCAGGTAAGCGGAATCTTTATGTTCCCACTCGTAAATGGATACACCACAACTGAAACACTTGACTTTATCTCCTTCGCCCAAATAGAAAAATCCAGCTCTGGCTAATTCTTCAGGAGTTGGTCCAGGCAGATATTTTGGCCATTTATCTTTGAAGGTTTGGAATCGACTTTTAAAGTGGCAGTATTCAGGCAAACTCGTCGGGAACGAATATTCGACTCTCCTCACTTCAGTTCGATGCAGGTACGGTGAAATTCCTAGGAGTCCACGATAACGTGTGGCACCGCTTTCGCATCCCTCAGGTTTGACACGCACAGCATCACTTTCCAGGGTAGATATAGGGGTAGTAGTCATAGCAAAGTTCCTACGATATCCTGCTGAATCGCTAACGTCACAGAGCCTGGCATCACTACAATCGCAAGGTTTAGCATCGCACTCCACTTGAGAATTCCCAAATTTGAATGATGTCTGTTTAAATGGATTCATCTTCTTTTCGCTGGGTCGTTGTAGTGATAAATGAACTATTGATCGTGGACGATGTCCCTTTTTATATGCTGCCCAATTTTGACGTGACCGTACGGTAGAGTGAAGTGATTGGGAAGTCGTACTCTCTTTTGGTACACGATTTGATAGACTTTTTCCAAAGGTCGGCTAACAATTTGGTGTGTGGGTAAACGGACAATCTTGTGCGGTTCGTGGGTAGTCACTTGAAACGTTTCATCCTGTCCCGACTGCAAGGCTTCTTGTAGTACGTCAAAGTTCACCACTTGACTGGTGCGATAATTAAGAGTCAATCCTTTCACTTTACATTCGGTGTGCATTTTTCCTTGGGGGTCTCGGTATTCGTAGCCGTAATTTTTAGGACCGCCACTTGCAAAACATAGAATCTTGTCGTCGGGATGTTCATCGGTCCAGGCTCCTAAACGGTCTCCTTCGATGACAGGGTTACACTGGTTCGGTCGGTGAATGTAGATGCAACTGTCTGTGTCAAAATACAACACGCGATCTCCTAACAGTTCTAACACTTCGTACAATTTTAAGCGAGCGTGGGCTGTCAGGTAAGCCGCAATGATGACATTTCCAAATTTGTCGGCTTCTACAAAGTCTAGTTCTTCTTCGTAATTCACTAAGATCAAGTCCTCACGAATGACGTCCACGTGTTTGATGACTTTGGTTGGGTCGTGAATCATCTGGAAGTAGCGAGACGGTTCGGACAAATACTCCGTCTTGGGTAAAGACGGACGTTGTGCCATTTTACCCCACAAACAATTGAGCATCACTTTGGCAAACGACCGCCTTCCTTCGTTTTTCTCGATGTGGTGTAAAGTGATGCCTTCCTGCTCCCGATATTTTTCTTTGAATATCTTTTGGTCTTCGGGAGTGTGACACCAGGAAGGATAGCCACTAGCTTCTTGTTTTAGTTTTAAAAAGGCATCCACGTAGTCTGCAAAAATACCTTTCTGTCTCTCGTCGCCCTTGCGGTATTGTTGTGTTTTGGGAAAGTGGTAAATTTCGTACACTTCTAACAGTTGATATCCCAGGTCTAGAGCTTTAAACAATTCCACGCTCACCCACGTTCCTGTCAAGGCACGTTCTTCCTGAGTGTGATGACAAGGTTGGTCTTGGTTGCACGTTTCGGCACATGTGCGACACAAAGGAAACATCAGTTTTCCTTGGCAATGGTGAGGTAAAACGGGATGGTACAAGTCTGTGGGTGGTAAGACTTTACACTTGATCAATCCTTCGTACTGTCGAATGTGGTCCAAATCAATGTGTTCTGTCATCAATTCTGGATGCCCTACGGGAAAGTGACAATATTTGCACACGTAAGGATACAACGAACACACGTCCAAGTATTTGATTTCTTCTCCCTTCTCCTCGTCCGCTTGGTACAGTAAACAGGTAGCATTCGTTCGTCCTCCGTACAAACTATCCCGAGGGTTCAGGGGTCCACCCACTTGTAACTTTCTACGATGCGTTTAAACTCGGGATCGGTTTTCAAACGCTGATCGTACTCGTGTTCCCACATTTCCACCACCTGGTATCCTTGCTGCTCTAACTTCAAACGTCGCTGCCACGTAGTCTGGTACAAGTCTTCCATGGTTCGTTGTAAAAACTGATTTTTGGTGTCTCGTTGAGGGTAGCATAGGGGACATCCGTGAAATAAACATCCGTTAAACTCGTACACGATTTGAGGGTTTTCTAAGTCCCAACCATCTACCGAATACGTTCCGATGGTCTTTTCGCCTCCTCCGTTGCGAGCGTGTTGGATCCATTTGTCTTCCTTGTCGCACAAGTAATGGAGCCAGCGTAGGGCTTTGACCGAGTATTGACGTTTGACAAAATTTGTCGTTTGAGGACTGATGACCGCTAGAGTATTTTCAGGCATAAAGCGTTTTCGGTACACTAAAGAACACGCTTTGGCGATGGTACAAGCTTCTTTCAAAGGATCGATCCCTCCGTATTCCATGAACAATTCTCGAAATTTTCCACAGCATCGTCGTAAAATGTCCACGTCAGATCGACAGTACTTTAACATTTCTTCTTGAAAATCAAAGGGGTCCGAGGCGTGAGTCTGGTACCAAGCATAGAAAGCTTCTCGTTGTTCGGTGCGCATGTTGTCGGGGTCGTAGTCGTCAGCCTCAGGCAAATGGGGTAGAACGGTATGTTGATTGGCTTTGGTATTAAAAAAGTGTGGAAAATAACCTTTAGCCATTTCTGTCATTCCAAACGTTTTAGGCATGCGACTTAATGGCATGGCCAAGTAACACATCGAATCTTTAAACTGTACTTGTCCTACTTGCATAGAAATGATTTTGACTCCATTCAAAGTCACTTGAGGCCGTTCGGTACTTTGTTCCGCATAGTATCTAAGCAGAAATTGCCCATCGTATCCCGAGAAATTGTGAGCCATGACCGTGGCATGGCAATGACAATTGCCGTAACGTTCGATGTCTTCTGGACTCCACGTTTCGTCGATGGGGTTTAGGATCCATTGGGCAAAATCGGCTAGCGTGTTTGACCCTCGAAAGATTTTTTCACGTCCTCCAGGAATCTTGCTGCAGTAAGGGCAATGACTAAAGATAGGTTCTTGGATGCACTGCTCGCACGCACGGTGAGCTACGCAGAAATTAGGAATGTGAATACCAGTTTCTTGCATGCATTCGAAATCAAAAAAGATAAAATTCCCTTTCTTCTGGGTATCTTTTGGTTGGGGTTGATATTTTTGAATGAAGCATTCGTGCTCCAAGTCCACGATTTGGCGACAAATGTGACATCGTTTCTTCCCTCGACAAACGTGAAACTTGGCATTACTAGTACGTATGCCTTGTCCACAAGTAGGGCACAATCTCAGCAGTTGACAAGCATTTCTCTGCTGTGAACCTTGCATCTTCAAATGTTGTTGGTAACAGGTAGGACTGACAAAAGTGCGCTGACACACAGGACAATGAACTCTTTCTTGTCCTTGGTTCAGACAAGGTTGTGAGGCCAAACATCCCTCACATTTTGATCCACAATGTTTGTGTTGTTCTCGATTGTTATAACCATAGTCACATTTTTCACAGTAGTAACTGTATCCCAGGAATCCAGTGATACTGGTAATGGTATCAAAATGACCATCGTGATGATAGACGTGAATGTATTTTCGGTCTTTGAAATCGTGGCCTCGAAACAAAAGAGGTCCACGCACTTCTTGAGGGTGTACTTTCAAGGTGTAACGTGGAGCCAAGACGTCTTGCAACTTTTGCATTTCTGGAATGCCACAAGGAGTGTCTTTGGATATCCCCGCTTGCTGTAACAGGAGTTCTGCTTCACTTCTTTGTTTGGCTCGGTCCCATTGTTGAATAGTTTTCCAGGCTCTTTTCCATTCTGCCGTATCGTTCTTGTTGGCATACGTTCGTCCCACGATGACAGCACGGGCTAAACACATCTGGTCTTGAGGATTGTTAATTCGGACGAGGCTTAGTTTGGTGTTGCAAAGGTTGTCGACCAATAATACTTTTTTGCGTCCTGTCCCCTGGGGAAGAGACACGTGGGCCATAAACAGTGTGGCTTTTCCATCGTCAATGTGAAACTTGTCGTTGGATTGTTGCACATGTTGAATTTTGTCGATGACTTTGGAAGGTGTTAATTCTGATGGGCTAGTAAACTCGATCCAAACGGGAGACTTCAAATTATCGTGATGAATAGAAAGTCTCAAGCGATCGTCTTCTTTGGCTTGACATTGCTGTTTCAGTGCAGTTAACACAGAATCCCACACCTCAGTAATGAACCCTTCTGTATTCTCCAAAGGTACATTGGCCTTGAAATCTTTAAACTTTACGGCATACGTGTAAGCCGTTGTTCTAAATTTTCGAGAGGAACGCTTTTCTGTCTCTCGAATGTGATAGTAATTTTCAGGGTTTACTAAGGGTGGTGCACTTTGCTTGGACGTGGATTGTCTGGGTGTGGATTCGGGCTCACTCATGTCATCTTCAAAATCACTGGCATGAATTTGAGCCAAGACTTCAGCTACTGTGCTAGGCGATACATTACGTTTCTGTCTCTTACTATCTTTTCCTTTCTCCACAGCATGATGTGGCCTTTTCATCTTGTCTGCAAAAAGTCAAATGACTACCTTTTAAAGACCATAACCCCTATATATTCATGTTCGATCCGTGCATATATATATATATATATATATATATATATATATATATATATATATATATATATATATATATATAAAGGGTTAGTGTCTAACGGTTCAGTATTCCTTTCACTCTCACATTGACCAGAACGATGGAAGAACCTACACAAGTGGAACTTCTCATTAGAGCTTTACGTGGGGTCATACGAAAGTTTTCGTCAGACCAGCCGACAGCCTACTCTCCCTCCTATCGAGATAAAAGTCAAGATACTTGCTATATCTGTAAGAAGAAAGGACATTGGGCTACAGAATGTTCAGATCGTAACAAAAATAAAAAAGGCTACAATAGAGACAAAAGTCAAGATACCTGTTATTATTGTAAAGAGAAAGGACATTGGTCTCCAAACTGCCCTAAGAAACAACAGGAGCAGGAGGAGGAGGAGGAGGCGGAGGAAGAGGAGGAGGAGGAGGAAAGAAATTCTGAACAGGAGGAGAAAGAGGTACCCTCCCCCAAGGAAGAACCCCGACACGTTCACAAAGACAAGAAAAGAAGACGAAACGAAAGTGAAGAGGAAGAAAAAAAAGCTGTGACAGTAAAGAAAATGAAAAAACAGAAAGAGTGAAACAGAAGAAAACCTATGAACTTTTTAAAGTGGTCTTGTGTTATGTTATGTTGTGATTTTGAATTGTGACGTTTGTACTAGAATAAACTAAAGAGAAAAAACATAAGTGTATCTTGGTTTTGATTTGATAGTATAATTACCTACACTCACACATTCATTCACTCACACGTACATTATGGGTTTTTAAAAATATAATAAAAAGGACTTTTGATTGAATTAGGCAATTGACATAGTATTTCTTTTCGAAATAATTGGAGTGGTCCTGAAAAGGACCGTTGGTGTTTTGTGTATTTAAAACAAAACAAACTCAGAAACGGGATGAAATCCTCTTGAGCTGTCTTAAGCCTTTGCCACGGCCAAGGCCTACTTCGGGACTGGTGGTTCTTGTCAATGATTTGGTAGAAATCACTAACGGTGGTAAGGTAGACGTAGTCACAGAGAGATCGGGTTGTTTCGCTCGAGAAGGTCTTTTTCTCTTCGGTCGTGATAAAGAAGTCTGATACATTTGTTTCAGACTCCTTAACTCAGCTAAAATATCTAAAAGTACCGTCGTAACCGTTTGATTTTCACTATTTTCTTTCTGTCCTTGGTCTTCATTCTTCTCCGTTGCTGCTACTGTTTCTTCCTGGTGTTTTCTTCTTGCTTCTTCTTCTTTCTGCTGTTGCATAAGAAAAGCTTGTTCTTCTACTTTCTGTTGTTGTAAAAATCGCTCCAATTCTTCTTTTTGTCTCTGCTTAAAATCATCGACGTGTCCATAAGAAGATACAGAAGGCAACGAAGGTTCCGGAATAAATTCTTGCGATGTTAAAAAATCCACAATATCCCAGTTAAAATCAACTTCTTCTGGATGTAGATTTGTCATGACTTTAGTAGTCACTGTAGGTCCATGACTTGCTGTCTCTACTCCTGTCTCACTCCAATTCATTGTCTTCTTACTGTCCGCCATGATTGACAACTCTCTTGAATCGATTGACTGCGCACAGGCGCTAGTACCTCTATATAGAAAAGGTGACGTCACAGACTGCTCTCTTCCGATTGGATGGCTGTGTCTGACTTTTGTAACACACGTTTGGATTGGTGGATACACTCAATCCGTTTCAATCCGCTCTTCCCCTATAAATAACCGCAGTACACGGCATTCGCTTCACCTGTTCTCATCAGAAGATGTGGACTAATGTTGAATCGTCAACCCTTGTGTCTAGCATGCTGTTTAGGACTGACATACCCATGTATGTCAGATCATCATGGAGTGTCATTCATAGGACGGAGACAGCCTATTGGAAGAGAAGAGTCTATGTGGAGAGGCAAGGTTGCTTGAAGAGAGTTCTCTTCTATGGACCCACAGTAAGGAGAAGTTTAAGGAAGAGAAGAAGATCTGTGAGATGTCCTCTGTGTTAACAAGACAACGTTAACATTACACCTAACGGCCCTTTTCAGGGCCACTCATAAGTCTCGAAAAGATAGTAGCTTTCATTGCCACCCTTTTTTTTCCCTTGTCCCTAGACAGTTTCCCTATACCCATACAAATCATATTCCCCATGTTCCATGTCCCTTGAGGCTAAATAGACCCAAATAGTTCCCATGTTAAATTCCCCTTGACGCTAGATAGGCCCACCATGTTCAATTTCCCTTGACGCTAGATAGGCCCAAATAGTTCCCATGTTAAATTCCCCTTGACGCTAGATAGGCCCACCATGTTAAATTCCCCTTGACGCTAGATTAGCCCAAGCTGTTTTTGACTGGATTTTCCCTTGACGCTAGAGTGCCCCATATTACTACTCATGTTCATTATGCATACCAACACGCCTAATAAACTCATACCCGAATGTTCATTATGCATAACAGTAAGCCTAATAAACTCTTAACTGCCTAAGCCGTATGTAAATTATGAAAAACAACACGCCTAATAAACTCAGAGCCGAATGCTCATTTTGGATAACAACACACCTTATAAACTCAGAGCCTTTTATTTATTATGCATGCCAACACGCCTAACAAACTCAGTGACGATTGTTCATAAAGCATAACAACACGCTTAATAAACTCAGAGCCGAATGCTCATTATGCATAACAACACGCCTAATAAAACTCAGAGCAGAATGTTCATTATGCATACCAACCAGCCTAATAAACTGTTCATTATGCATACCGATACGCCTAATAAACTCAGAGCCGAATGTTCATAATGCATAACAACACGCATAATAAAGTTCATAGCCGAAAGCTCATTTTGGATAACAACACGCCTAATAAACTCTTACCCGTTCATTTATTATGTATACCAACACGCCTAATAAACTCAGAACCGAATGTTCATTATGCATACCAACACGCCTAATAAACTCTTACCCGTTCATTTATTATGCATAACAACTTACATGATAAACTCAGAGCCGTTCATTTATTATGCATACCCACATGCCAATTAAACTCAGTGCCGAATCTTTATTATGTATAACAACATAACTACCAATTTAAGAACCTTTCATTCATTATGCATACCAAAATGCCTACAAAATTTTATTTTGTCTACATGAAGTAGTCATTGCATTAAATATGCTACGAAGATATGGTGCGACCCATGTTTCATTTGTCTACATAAAATGGATTTTGCTTCATCATCAAACTGCAAACAAGAATTTTGTCAAAAAGAAAGTTCAAAATGATAGATAAGGATGAAAAATTTATCAGTTATCATATCCTTTCCACGTGTATGTAAATACGGTTAAAACGTTCGCTTGCACTTGCTTTAATTTTGCTCTTTATTATTGCAATCGTGCTAAAGAAAGCATATAAAAAAGAAGACGAGCCGACAAACTAAACCATATCAACATCTCATTTTAACGACAGCTATAAGCAGTGGTAGCATGGAAAATTAAAATTATAATAATACCTTACAATGAAATCGGATCTTAATTCCTCCATCATGTTCTTTTCATTCAGGACCTGCTTTACTATATGCAGGCAGGTCTTGTAGCTTCAATTTTGCCATTTCTCTTTCGAAACTAAAAGAAAGAAACAGCAGAACGTCATTATCGGAACAAATAAAAACAAAAGCAAGGTTCATATCTCCGACAATTAAATTACTTGATCCTATTTTCTTAGGATAACTTTAACTTTTCTCCTACTTCGAAATCACTCCTCTTGGAAAGATGTAAGATTTCTTTCTATCTCATAGGTTAGTCATATAATTAGAAGCAATTCTTATAGGTTATCTCCCCTATGCACCCGCCAAGCGCCTACCGTCATATCCGGTTAAAACCAGTTTATACTTTAAAAAATCTCACTCACATTTTCATTGGTGCAGTGAGTCCAGATGTTGTTTGGTATAATGGATACAATTTTTGTTTATAAAATCCGGACAATTTATAAACAAGTTAAAAATTAACACACAAATTCATTTTCCTCTTCCAACGGCAATTCACATTTTCACTTGTGAAATATCCAGGTCGCTATCTTTACTCATTACGCATTTCTTTTAATTATATCTCTTACTAGCAAGTACCCGGCATGCGTTGCAATGCCACTGAAAGAAAGAAAGTGTTTGTGTTTTAATCCTGCTATGCGTTGCAATGCCACTGAAAGAAAGAAAGTGTTTGTGTTTTAATAGACTATTTGACTGGTTTCTGGAAAGCATCTCAGATTTTTTAGTGGTATTTATGGAGCCCACAATAAATGGTTACCTTACCGAAGGCGTTTTAGGTATCGCTACCGATTATGAATTTTATACAGTTGTTTATTTACGTCATCATAGTTTCATCCAATCCAGACCGTGTTCGATCACGTGACCTAACTAAGACGCATACAGTTCACACCGAGCACACGCGATTTTACGTATCGCTACCGATTATGAATTTCATACAGCTGTTGATACTCACCAATGTTTTATCGGAATCGGATGAACGGTATAGGAATGCATACGACACAAAGAAAGAAACAAAGAAACATACATTTTTTTCATACTGTCAAATAGCCTATTCTGTTTACTGAAGTGCTTTTGGATACACAATATTTTTTTTTTTTTTGTCTGGTGCGTATGTGAATAAATCAGAGGGTTTTCCAACGCGTGAGCAGGCCATATACAGCTGTCCATGTGAGAAGCATGGATTTTCCAAATTTAGTCCAAACACTTGTAGCGATTGTCCCTGTGCTTTGTTTATGGTAATTGCAAATGCGAGTCGCACCGGAAATTGCAAACGTTTGAATTCGAATGGCATATCTGTCGGAATCATTGGGATGCGTGGCAACAGTACATCTTCTCCTTTAAATTTTCCATTTAAAATTGTAGCTTCGATGATATTGTTCATTAACTTTTTCACTGAAAGCCTGGTACCATTGCAAAGTCGTGGTGGATTTATGTTTCGGAGAATGATAGGTACGCCAATTTTCTATGTTAAAACGTGCAACGGCATGCCTGGCAAATCAAGTGAATTTAAGAATTTAATTGGATAAATGACAACGTCGTCTTGATTCTTTACAGTATCGATGGACTTATACGTTGTCGCTTCGCCTGGTATTTCTTTTTGAATGCTGAACTTGATGGCATTAACATCGTTGTTTTTGGCTGCTAATATTGCACGTTCACTGAGCCATTGATGATTTTTGTAATTCTGTGCGATATTTGGGAAAACTTTGTGAATCAATTCGCCTGTGGTTCCTGTAATTTTACAGAAGCTTGTTGGCAACGTGATACATTGTGTGGATTGCAATACTCGACATTGATGTTGGCTTTGTACGTTTTCGAAAGTAACGGTGAATACGGCACAACCCAACGATTATCGACTTCAGCATCATTGTTTCGTACATTTAAAGTTATAGATTTGCCACCATCTTCAGTTGATCGCCGACGATAGAGTGGATATCCGTCATTGCCAGTGATAGTCTCGGTAAGTAAGTGACTTGGGTATCGTTTCGTGCATTTCCCATCAGGCATGCCTGGTGAATTGTTGTTGAGTAAGACACATGGACCATGAATCATGTTTTTGGTGACGACTTCAAATAAGTCTTTATCAATATCGACATCTGGTATTTCTGCTGAGATGACTTGATCAATTTGATCTGGTGTGACTTTTTGGATGAACCATATCAAAATGTGTGCATGTGGCAAACCTCTTCTTTGACATTCAATGGAATACATCCAAGAGCGTGTCTGTCCAAAAACATGATGCTTGACAATGAAATCTATTAAAGATTTCAAATTTTGTTTGAACACACGCGCGGAAATATCATGACGATCCGATGATGATTGTCCAGTTAACAAAAGTTCTTGTATTTCATCCCACGCAGGATTGCATGAGAAGGTAATAAAAAAAATCTGGGCGGCCATATGCGCGAACATATGTCATTGCATCTTGTGCGTATTCATGCATGTGCCGTGGACTCCCTGTAAATGTGACCGGTATGAATTCATTGAGATTCACATTGCCATCATTAACAACTGCATCACGTAAATGAATGTACTCTTCGGAACGCAACTTGGTTTGATTTAATCGAATGTAGAGGAATCGTTCGGTTTCGATTTTCGCATACATATCGACAATGTATTGACGAAACAATTGTCGACATTTCAAGATATGATTTTCAGCGTTTTCACGAATCATCAATCAATATGAATAGTATTTCATGGCACTGACTTTCTTATTCGTTTCCTCATTTGTTTGTGGATTTCTCATTAAAATGTTGAAATGATATCCATCTTCTCCTTACCAAAATAAAATTGAATATTGCAATCCGTCGTATGAGCGATGAGTTTCTGAGACTCGCTGAAGATCACCATTTGTGCGATGAAGAATTATATGACACGAGTTAAATTCTTCGCCAACTATAACGATCGCCACTTCATCAACTGTTGGTGCATTGTACTGTCTTTCGTGTTTGCCGACAGGTGTTTTGTCTGCTCTAACTACAACTTTGTAGTCATCAGTTGGCATTTGTTCAAGGGCAGTTCTGAACAATCGAATTAATTCGTTGTGTTGATCGAATAAAGTTTGTAATGCAGCGACTTTTTCTCGTTTAGTGCCCGTATTGAATTGAGAACGTTGATCGATTTGTTCATGAGTGTTTGCCATGAAATAAATTTGAAAAAAATTGTGATCTGCGTTAGGCAGTGATATTAGTGATCCTGCACGATGATAAATTTGCCTTGCACTTTAATGTAATTCTCGCGCACGATATTTGTGGCACCGAACGATGTCATTTGGAAACATGAATTGTACTTCCGTATGTTTGCCAAGAAATGTTTCGATTGGCTTGTGTCACCTGATACCAACGTTGATAATGGTTCGGGTGGTGAATGTAATTCTGGCAATTTCACTTTTCCACCCGCGCAGCGCATTCCTGGTGTTTCATTCTTAAATTTGAGGGCATTGCAATACACGCATAATTTATCAATTTTTCCAATAAGCACACTTGGATGAAGACTGTAATCATAATTAGCATTGTAATGGAATGCACTAAGATTTAAATCAGCGTGCATTGTTCGTCTGCAATCTTGCTTCCCGTTGCTCGTCTGTTTCAGATGATCGGGTTTGAGCAGTGCGAACTCGAACGGTTTCCAATCTTGCTTTCTGTTGCTCGTCTGTTTTTGAAGCTCGTGATGCCTTTATCTTTCGTTCTTGAGGTGTAGATCGACCAATAGCTTTTCATTTAGGTGGCATAATTGATTTGACAGCGACAGTAATGCTTTGTAACGACTATTACAAATTAACACCGCGATTGTTTGACGTAACCAAGGCGCGAACCAAACGTAACTAAGTAAACATGACGTACACCGATTATGAATTTCATACAGCTGTTGATTTACGTCATCATAGTTTCAGCCAATCCAGACCGTGTTCGATCACGTGACGTATTTAAGGCGCCTACTGTTCGATCACGTGACGTACAAATTCACACCGCGATTGTTTGACTTAACCAATGCGCGAACCAAACGTAACTAAGTAAACATGACGTATCTAAGGCGCCTACAGTTCACACCGAAGACACGCGAAATTAGGTATCGCTACAGACCGTGTTCGATCACGTCACGTATCTAAGGCGCCTACTGTTCGATCACGTGACGTATTTAAAGGCGCCTACTGTTCGATCACGTGACGTTTCTAAGGCGCCTACTGTTCGATCACGTGACGTATTGAAGGCACCTACTGTTCGATCACCTGACGTATCTAAAGGCGCCTACAGTTCTCAGCGAACACACGGTAAATGTCGCAAAAACACATTTGTTAATTATTACAATTTTAATTGGTTGTATTAATTTAGAAACCTTCGCGGGCGTGAACAGAACAACTCACCAAAGTTTAATCGCAATCGGATGAACGTTATAGGAACGCATACGACACAAACAAACAAACATTCATTTGTATATAGATAGATATATCGCGGTTGTTATTAAATGAGAGTTTATAATCACTTTTGAACATTATATATATATATATATATATATATATATATATATATATATATATATATATATATATATATATATATATATATATATATATAATTAAATCACCTAAATAGTTATCGCTGTATGATAATACATGTTATAATAGACCGTGAATCATTTTGGAGAAGGCGTCATATTCATGATATACAGGCAGCAAGAGTTAATCGTAGTTTGAAACCTATACTAAACACATCTACTTCGACACAATGACAAAGGAGGTTTTGAAAAGTGGGATTAATGGCAGTTTTGCCAGTTATTACAGATTCATTTTCGGTTTGTTCTAATAATTTCACTCTACTTGCATGAAAAACGAAAAGTAATCACTTTGTATTGAAACTGTTCAGGTGTTAAACCATTACCTTTCAATCAGACAAGCGAAACCCAACAGGTGAAATTATGTAACCATCCACAGAGAAAACTGAAAATGTTAGGATTATATAGGTTGTTTCTGTTTCAAACAAGGAGCTACCTTCCCACAGTAGGTATTGCTATAACAACGCATTGCAAAAACCATATAAGGTCTTTTTCATCTTTAGTTGATAATATCTTTTTTTTTATTCTTCAAAAAACAAGCAGAAAAAACACTTCATGTTTTGTTTATAAAAATCCACAATTATATCGACAACGCGTTTTTTACAATAACTTAAAAATCCTGAAATCCTGGTTCTGCCATATATCTATTGTAAAAGACCTGAAATGGGGAGTCAATCCGTGACTTAGAAAGGGAGATAATGTATTCAATTTACTGATAAACGGTGGATGACAGATTAAGTTTGCATTGGAGATTCGTTAGTTATAAATATTGCTGCAAAAAAGAACCATTCCTAACTTACTCAGCTTGACTGGAAAACGCTGGGTCTGCAGAGGTCATTGTACTCAGATCTATCGACGAAAAGACGGTCATGTCACCACATTCATTCTGAAATGTAAGTTGGAAAGAATAGAGCATATGTGTATTTATTTGACGCAATGCCAAGAACTTGTCCGATTGTTGAAAGTATAAGCTATTTCAATAATTTCTCTACTGTGTACTGTTGGATATAAACAGGGAAAACGTTCGCTTCTGTTTTCCAATTTTCAAGTTTAAAAGAGCTTGTATCCTTCATTTTGGTCCATACTTCATAAAATTTTCATGAAGTTTCGTCTAAAAGTAAAACATTTCTAGCTGATATATTCAGCACAAAAAACAAATGTATTGCTAACAGTGCGTTGCGGTTTGAAAACTGGCTGGACCAGCAAAGATTTGATGCCGCAAAATACTTGACTCCGGGAGAAAGTTATTTCTTGATATGGCATTTACCACCGGTCAGTAAATAATCCATAGTTCTCTATGCAATCTTCGGTCATGTATAGGACAAGTTATCGCTCCCCAAACCCGTTCTACCGACCGTTCAACTCCCAAACCGTCACCCAGAGGTTGTATTTTGCTGACTATGACATAAACTGTATGCATTCATTGCCTACTTGAAAATCTAAAGTTTGCTTGATATACCTTAAACTATTTCGATGTAAATGCATGATTTTTAATATAACATCGTTCTTCCTTTCCAAGGCCAAAGGAGGTAGGAATAACAATATGAAGTATGTTTTTCAAAAAGTAGTGATATATCACTGTATCCAACAACATAATTTAAGAGTCCTGAACAAACTATCAGAGACAGACGATATCACTCTATCCCACTCGCAAAAGCCTGAGGTTAACACCTGAATTAGAGGTATATCACAAATTGACTGGGCTTATTGTAAATTGCATAGTACAACTTTAATTACTCACCTAGAATATAATATTTTACGATTTCCTTGCAACAGTTGAGACTTAGTTAAAACTATTTCTATGTTTGTGACTATTTGTATTAATAGTTTACAGGAAATATTTACAGTTACCAAATGAGATCTTGCAAAATCATTTCAGTCACAAATTGACTACCTCCGTCAGAATATGACATTGATGCATTGTGTTGAACTATTACGAAAATTCAAAATTAATGTTTGTGAGAGGGCTCTTTTTCTGTGTAAATTAATCAATCGATAAGGATAAAACAACCTATAAGAATAAATAAATAAATAAATAAATAAATAAATAAATAAATAAATAAATAAATAAATAAATAAATAAATGCAACATTTGAAGAATTTTAACGACAAAGACGATTATACGCGTTCTATGCTTCATGCTCTTGTTATATATGCAATTAAATCTTAAGAAACTGGCGCCGGTCAAAAAGAACTGCACTACTTATTCAATTTGCAATACTCTCTCTCTCTCTCTCTCTCTCTCTCTCTCTCTCTCTCTCTCTCTCTCTCTCTCTCTCTCTCTCTCTCTCTCTCTCTCTCTCTCTGCGCGCAAACACGTCTATGTATATTTTCATACTTACCCCAACATTTTCCATATCTTCGCATCGCTCTCTTTTTCTGTTCTTCTTACTGAGAACACAGCACAGATTATTTACTACCCACATTTTAAAATTCGACATCCATCGGAATCTCATCGATTTCGATTTCATGACTATATATATTTGTTTCTTTAAAATGATCAAATGTAATTGAGACCGAAGGTTTACTATGTTGGTTACTACCCTGCTTCTACGTGACGTCATTTATAGCGCGGGTATTGTTGACGTCATGCAGGAACAAGAACAAGAAAACGTATACATTCACATGTTTGTATAATGTTATCAATGCGTAAATCGCGATAAAAATACAAACTTGAAACTAATGTATTGTTTTTGTAAAGAAAACAAAATGTATGCAGTGACAAAATAAAATCAGTATCGTATAGATAACTTCAGTTAACTTATAAAACAAATAATATCTATAAAAGTTGTTAACAACCTTTTCCGGAGAATGATGACCATTCTTAACTTCAAACAAACATTTTGCGGAATTCCACATGCTAATAGTTGGACTTTTATGCTAACTTCGAATAACACCGCGGTTCCTCGGTTCCTAGTGGTTGTGAATCATTGGTCTACTATGAATAATATTGGTGCAAGAAACCAAAGATCTGTGTTTGCTTGTATGAATTCTATTAAGTTTCCAAGACGTTTTAATAGAATTGGCACGATATAATAATACCAAGAGGTAAAAGATTTTGTACAACAGTTAGGAAGAAAGAAGACGAAACAGTTACTTCATTTTACACTGCATACAAGTCCAATATGAAGATTTTGATTAGTTCATTCAAATGAATTTGTACTGCAACAGCTGAAATGTTTTGGAAGCCTGGTCTTTAACATATCTAATCCATAGAACATTCACACAACAAACTTGTTATGCATAACTTAAATATGAACAAAACGACTAACATAGTAGTTTTAGTAGTAGTAGTAGAAGTAGTAGTAGTAGTATTAGTAGTAGCAGAAAGGATTTAATAGTTGTAGTATATTAAAAAATGTGTGTATTAATTATATATATATAAACCGTAAAGTAGGTTAATCTAATGATTATTCATCCATACGATCTTTCTATTGCAAACTCATTCATGTTTAGTATTGTTGACATGGTAACACAGGACTTTATTATTATTATTATTATTATTATTATTATTATTATCTTTTTCATTTAAGAAGCATTTTTGCAACAGAATGAATGAATGAGCAGATAAATGAATGAATGTATGAATGAATGAATGAATGAATGAATGAATGAATGAATGATTAAAATAATGATTGAATGAATGAATGATTGACAGAGTGAATGAAAGAATGAATGAATGAATTAATGAATTATTGATTGATTGAAAGAAACAAGAAGAGATATATACTTGAGAATTGTGAAATATATGAATTTTACAAATCAATGAAGATTAACAAGAGGATAAATAAATAAATATTACAAGACAGTAAGAATACAATATGAAATATTAACCTTTCTGATCGTATTCATAAATGACCATTATAAGAGAGTAAGAGTACATAATCAAATATAATCCTTGATACTGCTAAAATATGTTGGCAGAATAGGACTGTCGCTTCGAGCGAAGTTTCAGGTTGTAAGTTGTTTATATATTCACATTCGCAATGTTATCAATTTAGAACATGATTCTGTTTATGAGTGCAGTGCAAATTCTGCTTTTTGGATTAGTAAAGTCCTCATAAGGTTTGAATAAATTGCATCTCAAGGCCATGTTTTCTCTTCTTTTTATTCACGAGAGAGAGAGAGAGAGAGAGAGAGAGAGAGAGAGAGAGAGAGAGAGGATGATTCTGTCTATATGTATAGTACATATAAGACGTTTGATTCTAAGCTGATTGTAAGGCGCTTCACTGATAAGACATCAGCCTACTTTGGTAGCATTTATAAAAATATAATATAATAAATATCAATAACGTTGATACCGCTACTAGTACCCAGCTCTGTTTTTATTATTATTGCTACAATACAGTACCAAACTTTCATGTAAACTGACGTATTAGTCTTTGAACCTTAAAAGAATGTTCCCTGACAGTTTTTTTTTCAAGCTGAACGTTTGCATGTGCTTACTTCTTGTTCATTATTACAAGTTCTGTATGCTCTGTTTATAAACTCCAACCAATGCTTTCACTGTTTTAACTTTTAGATTACCAAGCGATATTCTCGTAGGCTCATGAAGTACATATATACAATCCTAGATCTAAGGACAAAAACATCATTCAAGTGAACCCAAAGATTGCCACGGCATTTGAAAAGGTTTGTTTGTTTGTGTGTTTTTTAACGGCGCACCAGCGCTTTTAGACTATTTAGCGCCATACAATAGGTAGTTTGCGTATATGTTTAAAAATACGAAAAGGTTTAATGTCAACCAGCGATTATTATTTCTTTTCAAAATAGTTTAAAGTAAAGTGGTAAGATGTTAGTAACAGTAAAATTTAAAGCTTCCCAATCAAGGAGACATCTTGGTGAATGTTCATGAGGACAGATGAAAAGAAGTTGAAACTAAGGGGCGATATTTACATTACATAGAAATGCCCAAGGTGATAGTATACAATTCATACTTTAAAATAAAGGTTTACTTCCTTCAGGAAATCTAAAATAGAAGTGATAGGTATAGTATGAAAACGTTCCTTCATGTTATGTACATTATAGTACGTATCACTCGTAAGTTACAGGTCGAAACACTCGGTCATGAAGTGATTAACTGTGAATGGTACATTGCAAGTAACGCACTCTGGTGCATCTTCACCTTTTAATATGTAGGAGTGGGTTAAGTACGAATGACCAATTCGGATTCTTGCAATGATTACCTCATCCCTAAGGATGGTTCTGTAGGAAGGATTTTATTCTCCTATGGTTGGTTTCATGGCGTAAAGATTGTTATTTAATGCATCATTCCACGATACCTGCCATTTCTGGCGTAGGTACTTTTTGATACGGGGTTTAAAATCAGTAAACGGTATTTTAAAATCAGATGGTTCTTATCATAAAGCAACTTTAGCAACGCGATCTGCTTCTTCATTACCTTTAACACCAATATGGCCAGGTAACCAACAGCAAACTATATGTAGGAGGTACTAAGCTCAGTATGTTTGACGAAGAGATTGAATAATGATGGGTTATCCACTTTTCTATTGTGTAGTGACTGAAGCACTGATAGTGAGTCACACACGATAATGCTGTCTAACATTCGTTTCTTTTCGATAAATTTCAGAGCAGGGTCTATTGTTCTGAATTCGGCTGTAAATATGGACTCATAGTTTGGCAAACGAACTTTTGTTGTGTGTTTGCCACTAACGAAGGCTGTAGCAGCCTGTTCCTTGACGTTCTATCTTGTCAAACGGAAGTAAATTTGGTACAATTCAAAGTGATACTGATGGAGAGTATCCGCAGTTTATTTATTGAAGATCATAAATGATTGCTTATTTTTCAAAATATATATTATCGATGATAAATAGATTTCCTGACATCGCGGTCAGAGTTGCCACGGATTCATTTTATATCGAACGAAAATATTCAAAGGTACGTATCCAATTTACAGACACTGGATGGGGAAAGTGGAGAATAAAACAAGAAATGTTCCTAGTATCTAGACTTGAGAATGTTTATCGAAACGGACCTGGGGGTGGTTGCAAAGTAACTCGAGTTATTGAATTATTCAGACAGAGTTTGGATTTAGTTGTGTTAACACTTACACACGGACTTGCGATATAAATGAAAGAGAGAGTTGTAAAATTATGTACTTACCACAGCTTTGTTTTGATGGACGGGAGATAAAAGGACTCCTGAACGACTGGGTGAGAAATATATACCTAAAATAATAATTTCGGATGAAATATGCATCGTTTCATTAAATGTGTTTTTGCTTCATTGGTTATTAATAAAGAACTAGCCCATCCAACCCTCGGATGACTAGAGAGGTCCTCGTCTAATCGAGGGACTAACAACATTATTAAAGAATAACTCGGTGATAATGTGTTGTTATAATATTACGAAGAGGAAATTTATGTTCATAGACCGCTTGAATCAGAATTAAAAGATATTAGAAATTTAACTGTTTATAACAGCGCTGCTTATAACAGTTAACGCATATTTGTATGTCTTCTACTTGTAATAGTATCATGTGGTAAAAAATCTATTAAAAAAATATTTCAACCTGATGAACTTCACTGGAAACACTGACATCAAAATGTGCGTATTTGATTCGTGAAGTCAGTGGTTGATAAATTTCTCATATTGCCTGTCGTGCTAACCAATCTGCAACAACAGAAAGTGTAACATGTGCTACATCGGCGAGTTTACGAATCACTGCTCTACCCCTCCTACATCCTCTTGTGCTATAATAAATCCATTCCACTATAATAAATCAATTCCATTATAATACTAATCGGTTGATTACCAGCTCCTACCACTATTTTAGCCTTCTTCGCATATTTCGCAAGCAAGCTAGCAAGCTTTTCTCTGAGAGATTTTTGTATATATAATATAGAGCATGAATCAACTTATCATATGCAATAGGTCGTTGTTGAAGATTTTTACTTTAATAATCTCCATCATGAATATGACACGCTTTTTCAATATCATTTATTGAATATTCTCAGGGTCTTGGCTGATCTTGGTCATTAAGCCTGATATCATGCCGGGTTCCGGGGCCACATTAATTAAATCCCGAAAGATTGTTTCTCATGGGCACTCATTAACACTTGGAGTCCCTGGTACATTTTTCAGTGAATCAGCGATGTCACCACTTGTTTTTGTGGAAATAATTGTTGTACCACATTTCAGGCGTCAAGACCCCACATTTCCAGTGCATCTGTCCAATGAGGGTGTACGTCACAAGCTGCACACACATCTTCCGTACCTAAAAGTTGATGAATCTTATTTTCCGTAATGTATTTGAAGGTATTGATCGTAAAGAGTCCACAAGGAATCAACGTGTAAACGGAATTCCAGAGGTCAAGTCATTAAGACAATCACTACACGTCAATCCCAATTGATGGGACAGAATTATCGGAATAAGTGTTGGAAATCCTCTACCGTTTGAATATTCTCATTGATTTCCTTCCACGGAATTTGATTTCTCACAAGTGATAAAGGTTGTGGCATGGTAGTCTTTTTTATAATTCTTTTTGTCGAAGGCAATAAGTTTACTTTCTGCACAGAGACGATCGTACACCAGTGGTGAATCTAACTGGATTAGCCCTTACAGACACGTCACACTCCGTTCAGAAGTTTCATTCCCAGATAAGGTTTTGTTGTGTAAAAGAGTTTGGTAATCCTCAAACTCTGCTTCTGGAATTATTTGCAGTATGTTTAACTTATAGTAAAAAGAATGAGTCACAACAAACTAATCCTACTCGCTCACGTCCAGTTGAACAAGGTCTGACCACTGGAACACTTTCATATGAATCAAACTTCTTATATCATTCATTCAGGTACCAGTGGTTTAAACATTGGTGACGTAACGGATGCAATTGTTCTTTGTGTTTCATTTGAATGTTGACCAGCTCTCGGTAAATGCGTTCTCTCAACTCCACAGGCAAACTACGAATGTTCTCATGTAAAGTATCTATTCAGTGAGAATCAGAAATCGCTAGGTCGTGGCGAATAGCCACGTTTATATTTGTGCCAGAAGTAGTGTCCTCCTAAAATCAGTCTTCGTTTACTTCGAAAACGGCATATTTAAGAATAGACAAAAAAATGTTAATTTACGTTTCACTTGTATTTGGATTGACTCACGGTAAATACGTTCTCAACTCCACAGGCAAACTACGAATGTTCTCTTGTAAAGTATCCATCCTGAGATTACTAAGGTTCGACTAAAGACAGGTGGTGACAATTCAGAGACCATAGAGCATGTTCCAGGAAAGTGGAATCTTTATGTTCTACTTGTAAAGTGACACACCGCAACTAAAGCAACTAACCTTATCCCCTTCGCCCAAGTAGAAACATCCAGCTCTGGCTACTTCTTCGGAGGTTGGTCCAGGCAGATATCTTGACCAATTATTTTTTAAAGGTTTGGAATCAGCTTTCAAAGTCACATTATTGAGGCAAACTCACACGGGACAAATATTCCTCTTTCACAGGTTCATTTCGATGATGGTACGGTTAAATCCGCAGGAGTCAACTTAAGGTTGCATGACATCCCTGTTGAAGCCGCATGTTCTCACGCGGAGATGGACATCCAGTACAGAATCATCGATAATGTGTGGCATCGCTTTCGCATCTATCAGTTTTGACACGCACAGCATAACTATCCATGGTAGGTATATTGTTAGTATCATAGAAAAGTTCTCATAATGTCCTGCTGTATCGATGAGGTAACAGCGTACGGCATCCCTGCAATTGCACGGTATGGAATCGCACTCTACTTGAGAGTCCCCGAATTTGAATAACGTCTGTTTAAATGTATTCATTTTTGTCGCTTGGTCGTTGTAGTAACAATGTTCTATCGGTAATGGACGGTGTCCCATTTTATATGCTGACCAATATCGACGTGACCATACGATAAAATGAATTGATTGGAAAGCCGCACTTTCATCTGGTATACGATTTGATAGACTTTTTCCAAAGGCCGACTGACGATTTGGTGTGTGGGAAAACGTAAAATCTTGTGCGGTTCGTAGGTTGTCACTTTAAAGTTTTCAACCTATCCAGAATGTAAGGACGTCATACTCCACCACTCGACTGATGCGATAATTACTTGTCAATCCTTTCACTTTACATTCGGTGTGCATTTCTCCTTGCCGGTTTCGGTATTCATAGCCGTACTGTTTCGGACCGTCATATGCAAAACTTATAATATTGTCGTTTTGATGCTCATCTGTCCAGGCTCCTAAACGTTTCCTTCGATGTTAAGGTAACACTGGCTCGGTCAATTGATGTAGATGCAACTATCCATGTAAACATACAACACACTATCTCCTAAGTTCTAAAACTTTGCACAATTGTAAGCGAACATGGTCCACCACGTAAGCCGCAATGCTGACATTTCCAAATTCGTCAAACTGCGTCCTGATGTTTAATATATTTGGTTTTGCCGTGAATAATCTGTAAGTATCTGCAAGGTTTGGTCAAAAACTCTGTATTGGGTAAATAAGGTCGTTGCGCCATTTTACCCCACTTACAATTTAACATCACTTTGACAAACGATCGCCTTCCTTCGTTTTACTCTAAATGGTCTTAAGTCTGCTTACAGTATTTCTCTTTGAATTTCATCTGGTCTTAAGGAGTGTGGAACCAAGAAGCATAGCCGCTGGCGTCTTGTTTCAGTTTCAAAAAGGCATTCACGTAGTCTGCGACAATACTGTTCTGTGTATCGACGCCTTTGTTGTAGTGTTGTGTCTTGGGAAAGTTATAAATTTCGTACACTTCTAACAGTTGTTATCCCAGGTACAGAGCTTTGAACAATTTCACGCTGACCCACGTTCCTGTCAAGAACCGTTCTTTCTGGATTTGCTGACAGTGTTGATTTTGGTTGCACGTTTCGGCACAGTTTTTCTTGGTAATGGTGAGGTAAAACGGGATGGTATAAGTCCGTGGGAGGTAAGACTTTGCACTTGATCAAGCCTTCGTATTGTTGAATGTTGTCCAAATCAATGTGTTCCGTTATCAATCGCGGGTGCCCTACGAGAAAGTGACGATATTTGCACACGTACGGATACAGTGAACACAAGTCTAAGTATTTGATTTCTTCTCCTTTCTATTTTCCTGCTTCGTACAACAAAACAGGTGACATTCGTTCGTCCACTATACAAACTACCCCGGGAGTTCAGTGGGTACACCAACTTATAACTTTACACAATGCGTTTAAACTCGGAATCCGATTTCAAACGGGCATCGTACTCGTGTTTCCACATTTCTAACACTTGGAATCATTTCTGTTCTACATTTAAGCGACGCTGGCATGTGGTCTCGTACATTTATTCCATTATCCGCTGTAAAAACTGATTTTTGGTTTCACGTCGAGTATAGCAGAAGGGATATCTGCGGAATACGAATCCGTTAAGCAGGTACACGATTTGAAAATTTTCTAAGTCTCAGCTATCCACCAAATACATTCCGATGGTCTTATCGCCTCCTCCGTTGAGAGAGTATTGGATCCATTCGGTTTCTTTCTCGCACTAGTAATGCAGCCAGCGAAGGGCTTTGAGCGAGTATTGACGTTTGACAAAGTTCTTCGTTTGAGGACTAATGACAGCCAGGGTGTTTTCAGGCATGAATGGTTTTCGGTACACTAAGGAACACGCTTTGGCAATGGTGCAAGCTTCTTTCAAAGGATCGATCCGATACCTCCGTGTTCCATGAACAGTTATAGAAATTGTCGACAGCAACTTCGTAAAATGTCCACGTCAGATCGACAATACCTTAACAATTATTCTTGAAAGTCGAAGGGGTCCGAAACGTGAGACTGGTACCAAGCGCACAAAGCTTCACGTTGTTCTCTACGCATCCTGTAGGGACGTAGTAGTGAGACTCAGACAAATGGGGTAGAACGGCATATTGATTGGCTTCGATATTGAAAAAGTGCGGACAATAACCTTTGGCCCTTCTTGCACTGGAAACGTTTTAGGCGTGCGACTCAAAGGCATGGCTAAGTAACTCATCGTCTCTTTAAACTGCACTTGTCAAACGTGCATGGAAATGATTTTGGCTCCGTTCAAAGTCACTTTAGGAAGTTCGGTACTTTGTTCTGTTAAGTATCTGAACAGAAATTACCCATCGTATCCCGAGAAATTGTGAGCCATTACAGCGGCATGAAGATAACAAAATTTCCGTAACGTTCGGTGCCTTCTTGACTCCGCGACTCGTCGATGGGGTTTAAGATCCATTGGGCAAAATCGACCAAGGTGTTTGACCCTCGAAAAAGATTTTTTCACTTCTTCCAGGAATCTTGCTACAGTGAGGACAATAACTAAAGATAAGCTCTTGTAGGTTCTTCTCCCACGCTTAGTGAGCCATACAGAAATTGCGAACGTGACTGCCAGTCTCTTGCTTGCATTCGAAATCAAAAAAGCAAATATTACCTTTCTTCTGGTCATCCTCTTCCTCTTGATGTTTGAAATGGTATTCTTGAAAGAAACATTCGTGTTCCAAGTTCACAATTTGATGACAAATGTGACCTTGCTTCATTATTGGTACGATTGCATTGTCCACAAGTTGTTCACAATCTCAGAAGCTGACAATCACTTTTCTGCAATGAACCTAGCGTATTCAAATGTTGTTGGTAATAATTATAATAATAATGAGGAATTTGTATAGCGCCTAATCTTTAGAAGCTCTAAGCGCATTACAACATCTATAATGATATGACTTCACTAAAGAAAAACAAACAAAACAAAACCATGAAATTGGAAAACATAAAAAACATGCTGAAAACATATAAGGTACAAAACATTATTAGGTCTTTAAATTTGTTCCTGCAGTCGATAAAAGTGAGTTTTAAGAGCACTCTTAAAAGGGATCACTGTGTCTTTGTGTCTAATTTCAGTTTGAGTTTGTCAGTGAAACGTAGTAACGGTTCCTTGTCACAGTTAGGTTCACAAACGTGCGCTGAAAAGCAGGTCAATGGACTCGTTCATGTCCTTTGACCAGACAGAGTTGAGAGGGAAAAGATGCGTCACATTTCGATCCGCAATCTTTGTGTTGCTCTCGATTGTTAGATCCATAGTCACATTGTTCACATTAATAACCGTATCTCATTGATACTGGTAATGGCATCGAAATGTTCATCGTCATGATAGACGTGAATGTATTTTCCATCTTTTCAATATTTGTCTCGAAACAACAGAGGTTCTCGCACTTATAGAGGGTGGACTTTCAAGGTGTTTCGTGGAGCTAAGATAACTTGCAATTTTTGCATTTCTGGAATGCCACAGGGAGTGTCGTTGGATATCCTCCGCTTGCTGTACTAGGAGTACGGCTTCTTTTCTTTGTATGGTTCGGTCGATTGTTAAATAGATTTCCAGGCTCATTTCCATTCTACCATGTCGTTCTTCTCTGTATACGTTCGTGCCACGACGATGGCACGGCTAGACACATCTGGTTTTGAGTATTGTTAATTATTACGAGAATCGTTTTGGTACTTTTAAGGTTGTCGACCCTAAACACCTTTTTGCGTCCTGTCTCATGGCGAAAAGAAATGTGGGTCATGAGCAGTGTCGCTTTTCAATCAGTAATGTAAAACACGTTATGGGATTGTTGAATGTGTTGAATCTTGTCGATGACTTTGAATGGTGTAAATTCTGCGGGACTGCTAAACTCGATCCAAACGGGAGAGTTCATATTATCCTCATGAATAGGTCATCTTCTTTGGCTTGATATTGCTGTTTCAAAGAAGTTAAAAAAAAGAATCCCACACCTCTGTAATGAGCCCCTCTGCATTCTCCAAAGGCACGTTGGACTTGAAATCTTATTTAAATTTCACCGCGTACGTGCAAGCAGTAGTTCTCAATATTCGCGAGGAAAGCTTTTCCGTCTCTCGAATGTGATAATACTTTTCAGGGTTTAATGTGAACTTTGCTTGGACGTCGATTATCTGGAATTTGTTTCGGGCTCACTCATGTCATTTTCACAATCATTGGCATCAATTTGAGCCATGACTTCAGCTACTGTGCGAGGCGATAAATCACGATTCTGTCTCTTATTTTCTTCTCCTTACTCTACAAAATGATGGGATCGTTTCATCTTGACTGCATGAAGTCAATCGACTACATTTTAAAGGCCATGACCCCTATATGATCATATCAGATCAATGTATATAAAAGGTCAATATCTAACCTTCCAGTATTTATTTCACTCTCAAATTGACCAGCACGATAGAAGAGTCTACACAAGTTGAACATCTGATCAGAGTTTGCGTGGTGTCATACGAAAGTTTTCTTCGGACAATCCGACCGACTACTCACCCTCCTTTTGCGACAAAAGTCAAAATAATTGCCCAGACCGTGAACAAACAGGTGTCAGTAGAAATAAAAGTCAAGATGCCTGTTTTCTTTGTAAAGAGAAAGGATATTGGTATCCAAACTGCCTTAAGAAACAGCAGGAGCAGAAGGAACGGGAGAGGTATTCCGAACAGGAAAAAGAAGAGGTACACTCCCCAAAGAAGAATCCCTACACGTTCAGAAAGACAAGAAAAGAAGACGAGACGAAAGTGAGGGAGAAGAAAAGGAAAAACCTGTGACAGTGAAGAAATTCAAAAAACAGAAAGAGTGAACGAAACAAACCACAGAAAAAAATCTATTAGCAATTTAAAGTTGTATTGTGTTATGTTGTATTGTGATATTGGATTGTAACATTTGTACCATCATAGACCATGAGGTTAAAACGATATTTTGAGTTTTAATTGAATTTGGCAAAATTAATACTATCTTCTTTTGGAAGAAGTGAGTCGTCCTGAAAAGGACCTTTGGGTGTTTGTTTTCTGAAAACATAGCGCACCTTTATAGAGAATGTAACGTCACACACCACTTTCCTCGGATTGAAAGATAAACTCTGCACTATGACTGAATTTTGAATCACGTGTTTGGATTGGTGAAAGAACTCAATCCGTTCCGATCCGCTCTTCCACCATAAATAACTGCAGTACAATGCATTCCTTCACCTGTTCTCGTCACAAGATGTGCACAAACGTAGTATAGTCTACCCTTGTTTCGTTAATGTTCTTCCACCCGGACTATCCCATGTCTGTCAGATCATTATGGACAATCACTCGAATCCCTCATACAGGCCTTTGGAAAATAATGATCTATGTGGAGAGGCAAGCTGTTTGAAGAGAGTCCCTATCTACAGACCAGAAGTTAGACGAAGTTTAAGGAAGAGAAGATGATCCGTGAGATGCCCTCTATGTTAACGTAAAGATGTTAACATAAAACTCAACGGCCCTTTTCACGACTACTCATAAGTCTCGAAAAGATTTGCTTTCTTTGCCTCACCCCACACACTAATAGCATGTGAAATCGTTGTCCCTGTATATGTATGTATGTATGTATGTATGTATGTATGTATGTATGTATGTATGGATGGATGGATGGATGGATGGATGGATAGATAGATGGATGGATGGGTGTGTGTGTGTATATGTGTGTGAGTGTATGTATGTATATATGTATGTATGTATGTATGTATGTATGTATGTATGTATGTATGTATGTGTTAATTTCCTCTATAAATATTGGGAGTATATCTCGACACCCCACTGAGGTTGACCCGGTGCACATCTGTTCCTACCATTGTTGCAACATTGTTACCAATCTTCAGTACGCTGATTTCACTTAAACTCTTCCATTCCTAGTATTCCTATACAAACACTACACGTTCCCTTGACGCTAAACAGTCCCATTATACACCATATTAAATTCCCCTTAACACAAGACGTTCCCAGGGTGATTTTTAAAACCTTGACGCCAGATGTTCCCGGGAGGTGGAGGGTCTGTAATGTATTTTCCCACTGACGATAGGGTATCCCACTATACTACTCACTCACACACATAAACACACACACACACTCACACACACAGACATATATACGCATATACACACACACACAAACACACACACACACACGGTAGTTGGATGACACGAATGGAAAGGAGGACATGATATATAAATCTCAGTGTCAATTAAAAGTTTGAAAATTGTAAAAATGAATAAACTGACATAATATGACAAATGTGCTTTAGGACTGAACGATGCGAAACAGATCCAATCTTCCCGGTGCATGCAGTCTTTTAGTGTTGTGATATAACTGTTTCCATTGTTAGTGGTCCATTATTACTTGATGATGTACATGTTATATTTAAATGAGTGAAGTAAAAAAAAAAAGACATGATCAGTAAAAGTTAAAACTATATAATTATGGACTAAGTTCAGTATAGTTTTCTAAGTATCGAATAGTGCTACATTCTTGTAAGCCAATACAAATACAAATTAAATAAAAATATTCAAAATGAAGGCAGACGCTGTTTTTACTGCATGTGATTGAATGTCAGTCGAAATGAGTAGGTCAATACATATTTTGTCTTTATAGTTTGAATTATGTTCTAATAGGGAAACATAACCCTTGGAAATAAGTACTTGCAAAAAATCATGAAGTGGTTGTCCCCTTTTCACTATATCATTTGCGTTAAATAAAAGGGTAGTTTTTCTTTGCTCTCCTATGCATCAACATAAGCAGCGATTAAGATTTTGCTATTGTTGATGCTGTGGGTAGAATGTACTACTAGTATGTATTTTGCACAATATAGGTTTTGTCATTCAAATGCTGAGACCATATACGGACGCAGAAGTTAGTTTTGATTGGTTGATTATCTTGGCTGAAACTCAGAATATGTTCCATGGTAAGCATTCTAATCTAGACAAGTATACAAAGAATTAGAAATAGCATTACAATCTTGAAAAGTATACACACATGTATAAAAAGCATTCTAATCTCGACAAGTATACAGATAATTAGAAATAGCATTCCGATCTTGAAAGGTATACAGACTTGTAGAAATAGCACTCTAATCTAGAAACGTAGTGACCGGTATCCTATCGCCATTTGTTCCATGTTAGTATTTTAATCTAGACAAGTACAGCTAAAGGTGTCCTATCGCCTCATGTCCCAAGGTAAGCATTCTGCAAGCGTGCAGCTAATGATACCCTATCGCCTCAGGTCCAATAATGTATTGAACAAGTATTTAAAGGATCATACACAGTTGACAGATCAAGTTTCTCGCAGATCAAGTTTATCTGACACGAGACGATGTTTGCTGCTGGGTGGAGTATTTTATCAAAACTGATAAAGCAAAATGAAACTGGATGTTATGATTCTTACCAGGTCATTAATCTATTTAAATTTCTCAATTCCGTATAATTTAATTTTATCTATTGTCGATTAGAAAAGATAAAACCAGCATCGTCCTGAATTTATAGTATGGTGTAATACTACAGAGCAGAAGGATGTAAGTACATCATAACTGAATCCAGTGTATCAGTCAAAAGTACCAAATCAGTAGGAGGTACAAGTGACCTTAAAACATTGATGAAATGACGTAATGGATTCTTGATGAAATTTTATATATGGCATCGGAACTTTGATGAAACAATATGAGGATACATCTTCTTTTTGCACTGCACAGTACACATTTATTCAACAGCATGTGGTTAAAAGTAACACCGCAATGGAGTCGCTTACTGGCAAGATTATTTGTTCCGTGTTTCCTATATTTCCCCCACCCCCATGAATTTCCAAAAATGAAACAGCAACCTAATGATATGTTATGAATGGAGACGAGTTTTCATTAGGATCTCGTACTGAGCCACTTAAGTGACATGGATGAAAATATTTTTATTTCGTTATTTTGAAATAGTATTTCGTTATTACGAATTAGTATTTTGTTTAAACGAAATAGTTTTTCGTTATTTCGAAATAGTATTTCGTTTAAACGAATGAATGAACAGTTGTATTTAAAGTGAAACCGGCCACTAGGGTCATATGTTCACCATTTTGCACTGCCATTTATTTATATGGTAGTAATTTAATTTATCCAGGAAGATGGAATGGTGCCACATCTTACTGGCATTTATGCGCACAGAGTGCGCTATTTAATTTGGTCGTCATATCATACCCCTAAAAAGGGGCTAATGATATGAATGTTAGACCTGGGTGAGTGGGAATAGACCTATCACGCACTCAACCTATCAACCAATCGAAAGTACGTACGCTTATTCCAAATTAAATCCAGATTTTCTAGTGGATTTCCCTATGCCAAAATTGTGTAAGCCACCGATGCAATTCATCAAATGGTAGAGTTGAAGAATTAAATTACTTTCCAAACTATGCCAATTTTCTAGTACAAAAGTGTACATATTATATGTCCCTAACAATTTCTTTTGCTAATATGACTAAACGTCATTTGAAAGGTAGCCACTGTCAGAGACAAATAGATTGTTAATTTTGAGCGGTGGGTCCTAAAATGATCAAGATAGGCTTTTTGGATAGAGCTTGTCAAAGAGGGTTTCCGTAACCAAGTGGAAGACCCTATTAAGGCAATGAAAGACAATAGCCCTAAAAAGGTCTCTTTTTTTGAGAATCCCATGATCACTTGTTAGTGACCGATTATCCCTCTGCTCCTGTGGTTGGTCTCCGTATACTTCTTGAGTGTCTTGTTTGACTCTGTACTCACTCGATGATTCCCTGTATACATCTTGGGTGTCTTGTTTTGGATTCTCACTCTAAACATCCTTGCTCCCTCGTCAATTTGCTTCCGTATTTTTCCCTATCAATTTGGAATTCTTTGTGCTGTTTTGTGTAGAATATATAACCCCATATGACAACTTTAAGCATTGTTAGTTAAGGCATGATGTTATTAAGTTACTGCAAGGCCTGATAGTTTTGTGGTTAACTATCTTTATAGTGTACGATTTTGAGGTCATTTTCTAAATTAGCATATTTTTGGTTGCAACCTTGTGTTGCTGGGCCTGATAGTCTTGGGTTTGAGACTACCTTATAAGATCTAATTTGGGGTCATAACCTATGCATATATGATGAGGTTTTTAGTTGCAACATTGTGTCCCTGGACCTGATAGTCTTGGTTTTGAGACTACCTCATACACTCTAGTTGGGACCATAGTTAGGGGCGCGTGTTAGCGGTTATACTTTAACCACAGCGGTGTCGCGTTTTTTAGGGGCCTATAATACCTTCGTAATATTAAAATAGTATTTCGTTATTTCGAAATAGTATTTCGTTTAAACAAAGTAGTATTTCATTATTCCGAATTAGTATTTCGTTATTTCGAAATGCTATTTCGTTTAAACGAAATATTATTTCGTTCTTTGGAATTGTATATGTAACTTAGATTTGAAAACTAATGTACGTAAAGATTATCGCCCTTTGAAGTTTGGGTCTCTTCACGTGGAGGTAGATTTTACAGCAAACAGTGTTGTGCCCGCGTCTCAACTTTGAATTGAAAGATACGAAGGTGAGTCAAGTGTAAGTAAGACGTATATTTTGCAATAAATGCATATAAGTTAACGTTGTGGTGTAGTAGCCTGCAAACTCCGTATAGTAAAGTATGAGTGTATACTCTTGAACTCAAAAGTGTGTGCTTTTCTTAGTAATGTGTAACACACACATGACCTTGAAGTGCTAAACAGTTGCATGGTGCATGCTTTTCTTAGTTATGGCTTATGCCACAGGAGTCTGACGTTTTATCAATAAAGTACGGCGAAACGTCTGACAAAATGAAATACCCTTATCAATAATATATATATATATATATATATATATATATATATATATATATATATATATATATATATATATATATAAACACTATATATATTATTGATAAGGGTATTTCATTTTGTCAGACATTATCATTTCGCCGTACTTTATTGATAAAACGTCAGACTCCTGTGGTTATGTATACCACACAGGAATCTAAATCTCAGTAATGTACAGGACACAGGTCTTTCATTCACTATCACTGTTGTAAGAAAATGCAAGTAAATCTGAGCACTTTTTCAGGAATTGTGTTTCACCGAGATATTTCATTTGGGTCCAGGTTTAGTTATTTCATTTGTAACATCGCTATGAATACTAAAAATCCCAACCATGACACTGCATGTTTCTGAAGCTATTATAATTGTGGTTGTATTAGTTCTTGTTGGTTTAACTGTATTTTAGCATTGTAAATAATTGGCCATCAGAGAATCCCTGTTTTTGTTTGTCAACCATAACACCCACCCAAGCTAAAAGAGAAAAACATTTTTAAAAACAATAGTTTCTGAAAATATTTTAAGCCTAGTCCATTACTTGAAGTATTCAATACATTAAATATTCTTATCATTACAATATAAAATATAACATTTAAAGAAAAGATTTTTTTTTTACAAAACTACCTACCTAGGCACCCTAATTTTAAAACCAATGTACTAGGAAGTATTTTAGAGGGCTCTATGAATATTTCAAATAAACAAGGCGGTAATGGGTGAGTAATTCTCATTTCCCCATGATTCCTGGCTTGGTTATCTTGTTTTTACTAGTTTATGTTCTACCATTGCCTTGTAGTGTCTGAAGGGAAATTTAAGGATATGCATCATGGTTTTATAATACTAGTAATGAGTTTTAGTAGATCAGTCTGACTAATTTATTTGCCAAATATTTGTTCAGTTTTTAAAAAGTCCAATAAATTTATCTGGTAATATTTATTTGTACAGATATAGAAATTAAACAGATTGATTATTTGTATTATTCTGTGTATTAAAATGTGGCAATTATAATCATAAATTTATATGAAAGATCAAAGTAAAATTATAACATAGTCATAGAGAAACAATACATTACCTCTTGATGAAAATTGTATTTACATTTTGTCTTGATCATGGTCTATGGGAAATTCAGTTCCAAATGTATTTGTCCATATTTCCTAGCAATGCTTCACAATTGAAATTTCATTATCTGATCATTTTTCACCTGTGAATATCAGATAAGTATTTTAAAATGAATAAATGGACATTAAAGTCAAAGGGAATCATGAGTAATTATATAAGGGGTAACAACTCCTAATGTATTATAACCTGGGTTTTTAAAAGCTACATTTTTTCATGAATGTTTTTTTTAAAAATTAATAATGTTATTACAGTTTCTGTGTTGTTATGTTGAAATGAAAAAAACACACACAGCATTTAATGAATTCACTTTAACCAAGCACTGTTAATTTTGTCAAAACACTGAGAGTTGAAATAACTCTTTAAATATTATACACCAGCTTTTTAAAAGCCACATTTTTTATGAATACATTTTGTTTTTAAACTTAATATCAAACAAATTAAGAGTAATTTCCAAAACATGTAAAACAAATTCATTAATATGGTCATATATGCTAAATACCAGTGATAAATTAAATTTTCAAATTAGTTGAGCTCTTTTGACCTTGAAAAATCAATACCAGTTTTTTATGAGAATTGTACAGATATCTTATCAGTTATATTGGGAATGAGCTAATATTGTCAAGATGTTGGATGATTGCTATTAACAAACACATATGCATATGCATGATGTGATGTTGCAATTGAAGTGGAGATTTGTAACACTATAGGCAATCAGGACTTCTGTTATCAAGATCTTGGTTGAGTATGATTACGAGAGAAAAGCATGTACGTTAATGGTGTGATAATGCAGTTAATTAGCTGAAGGTGTCAGCAGTGTAACAACTATATTATTTATCAGATTTTAATCAAACTTGATAAATAGTCTTATATTACACAGATTTTGCATGAGTTTGATTATTAGCCTGATCAACACATAAACATAAAGTTTTAGCTATTGGACATGTTTGGTAACACTCAAGTTAGGATTTTATCCATCTTAAGTTTATATATTTTTTTTTTATATGAGGAAGAGACTGTGCATATTAATTATGCTTTATATTTAAAAGGAAATGTTATCAGGATAAAATGAAATTGGTAAACTCAACATGATATCAAGTTTTGAAGATACCAATAGTTTACATAGGATGTGTTCTTCCAATACTACATGGGCCTATTCACCAATCTATGTTTAACTGCCTTGGTCTGTCAATGGGAAAGGCACATTGCTCCAATTTTATTGGCATGATATATGCAATATTGTGTTATTAAAAGTAACATTAAAAGAAAGAGAATAAAAACATGTTTAGTAAAATGGTTCATTGTTAAGCTGTGTTATCCAAGTATGTGATTCAGTCCACTAAGATCTCTTGTTTAATTGTTGACTTTTTATATGTTTAGCTATTTCTCATGCACTGTTCCCAGCAAATTCATGGATCTTTGTATGCAAGTACTTAAGAAGTAAGTTCTTCACCCATCAATCCAAATTATATCACTGTGAACTATATTTAACAGATCAGAAATATCCATCTAAAATACCGTATTACACTAGGAACAGTTTCTTAGACACTATTACTGCATATTTATGTAACATGATATATGTATATAAGATACAACTTGATATATGTATATAAGATATAATATGATATAAGTATATTTTAGTACTTATTTTTATAGGATTTAATGCCATTTTTCGGCACAAGATAGGCTATATATGGCAGCCCATATTAATGGTGGAGGAAGAACCCAGGAAAACCCTGCAAAATCACCGACCCACAAGAAGCTAGCTGCAAGCTTTCTCGTGTACCCACATTGGATGAGCTCGAGACTCGAATCCACATAGAGGTGAGATGGCAGTGATCCATAACGGTGAACACTTTACACCACTTGGGTCCCCAATATAAGCAAATAGGATATAATATATGTATTTAGGATATAACATGATATATGTATATAGAGTATAACTTTATATATAGTGAAGTAATTGATATATGCACCTTAAGAAGCACTGCATGATTTAGAAAAAACAACACCTTTTCAACTCATGTCATGCCATCATTTGCCTCTAACTTGTTTATAGACTGGAGGTTGCCTAAAAAATTCCATTTATTGCATAAATAATGCGTAAATGGAAGCCTTGCTTCAGATATTTCAGACAGCACTATAGACCATTGCATGGAGACTTCGGCAAACATCGTAATTTGCTCGGTATTTTTATGTATCCAAAACGTCGCTGCAATAAGTGAATTTATCAGATTTAGTTTTTTAAATTCTGTGAATAATTTTCATGTAAATTTCAATCATTTAATTAGCTCCACTTGTTGGATTTGCAAAAAGCTGAATATCGTCACCGGTATTCGATCTCTATAATGTTGTTGGACAAGTGCAAAACTATTTATCAAGTCGTAATACTAATACATGTAATACATTTTATGTGCAGTACCGGGTATGTATAGTTAATTTGATTTAAATAGATTTTATGTATAATGGATATACCTAGTTAATTAGAATATAACTTAAGCTTCAGGAAATAACCTGAAATAAGACAATTTTATTTATGCCTTTACGTAATGAACATGATTGAATGTTTATTGTCAGCCAAAAAACATTTTGATGTGTGTTCTTTTGTTACAGCACATCAGAGTGAAGCAAGATGATATTGCAAAAAAGGCCATTGTTTCTGCCGAGGCTCTAGCACACATGAAACAGCAATTCTACAGAGTGATCCTAATGCTGAACGCTGTGGGTGACATTATACATGCTAGCTGCTCATGCCCAGCTGGGTCTGGTCCCATCTGTACCTGCAAACATACCGCTGCACTGTGCTATGCATTGGAAGATTTTATCAAGGTGTTTGTGCTTCCTGAAGACATTCCATCATGTACTGGTATGTATATCTTCAAGTTGAGACATAGTACTATAAATATTGGTAGTCAAATTTACAAAGACATTCAATAGCAATAACATCAATGGTAGCAGAAAACATTTCATTTTCTTTTGCCTGTTACTTAAACTTTTCCATTTCTTTTTAGATAAACTTGAGGCCTGGAATAAGCCAAGGCAAGTCAAACTTCCAGCAGTTCCAATCTATGATACAGACTTTACATGAAAACAGCATGGGAAAAAAAGAAAACAGAACCGACAATTAAAAGGAGAACAACCGGAGGCTTATAAGCTTAATAAAGTTTGTGACACCAAGTGAGCTTTTGCAGAATCTTTCCTCTGTGAATTAGAGCAATGGAGTAAAGAATCCAACCCCAGTAAACAGCTCTTAATAAATACAGTTGCAAGTCAAGATGATCCAGTTGAAACACTGGTCTATGTAAATTCAATGTATGATTATGTCGAAAAGTTATTAAAAAATATCACAGATGTATCTCATTCAAATAGTATTACAAAAAAACTGAGTTAAAGAATTGTTTAAAAGTCACTCAGGATGAACAACTACTTATTCAAGAAAATACTCTTCTACAAAGCAGATTGTCTGATTGGTTTACTTTGAGACAACTGAGGATAACTGGTTCTTTTGTTAGCAGTACTTGTAACTTCCTTTTGTTCATGAAATCCAATCCCAACACAATAAGTAATGCAATATTAGAGCCATCTACTTTTTCCTCAGCAGCAATGAAATATGGATTAGATATGGAGCCAACGCTTATCAATCGGTATGTTGCTGAGAAAGTTAAAGAGGGTTCAAATATTTCTATTAAAATGTTGGGTTTAATTATCGATAAGGATCATGGGTTCCTTGCAGTATCGCCTGATGGTGGAGTTGAAGAAAATAACTCTCTTGTTGGTATTGTTGAATGCAAAGTAGCAGTAAAATGGAGCCAACAAACTGTTGTCGACAGTGCTAAAGAACCTGGGTATCCATTAAAATCAATGAACATAAACCAACATGGAACTTCAGTCCTAGTTTTGGGGTTAAAACCTAATTATGCTTGGTATCATCAAATTCAGTTGCATCTCTATGTATGTAGGTCATTTGCAAAGTATTGTGATTTGGCTTTGCTTCATCCAGACTCTGGAAGTTTTCATTGTCAGAGATTTGAATTGAATCAAGAATGGGTAGACAAATTCTTGCCGAAACTGGAGACCTTTTTTGATGATAATATGGCTGACAAAATTTTACAAAAGTATAAGGAAAACAAATTGCTATAAATCTGCAGCTATTATGAAAATTCTCTGTAGTGGTGTGTTATGAATCATTTTTAAAACAAATTTATTATCTCCATAATAGGTTGACCACTGGGTTGGGGAACCAACTCAAGATCACCTTATAATCATATATGTTGCTTTTTTGCCTTTTTTTAAGATATTTATAAACTTTAGTGAATTTTGTTTCCTTTTGAAAGCTCATTATTTTATCCTCCTGCTTATCAAAATTATTATGTACGAAATGGTTTTTGAGAGCATCTTTCCATGATTTTGGAAATAAAGGAAAAGTATTTAAAGAAATCATTACATCTCGTTTATGTTGTTCATTTTTATCATTTCAATCGGCATCAGATTACCGTGATCGTTTACTAAATCATTTAGAAGTTCCTCCAACAAATCTGCCTTTCAGCTCAAGTGGCATACATTTATAATACATGTACATCCAAAAGATAAGTTGTGAATTCTCTCAAAATACAAAGACATGTAGCAGTAAAAGATTTTAATGACAAATAGATATTGTTGAATAAAGTACAATTTGGATCTGGCTGTTTTCTGACATAAATGAGTATATGTGCATATTCTGACATAGCTTAAAAACAACGAGCAAAAGAACAATTTTAACACTACTCTTTTGCCACCAGAGCACAAATAAAATGATTTATGTGCCTAGGGTAAACAATATCAGCCCAGTTAAATGCAGGTTTATATCAATCATCAATTTCTTCGAGTTTACTTTTCTCACTTTTAGAAACGTTGTTTGATCTGATTAAAGGTCCTAAATTTGCTTAAAAGGCACAGATGTAACCAATTTCATTCATGAGAGGCATGTACAGTATTGGGATCTCTTTTTGCTTCAAAAATGCAAATGTAGCCAGGCGAGCATTAAAGTTTTCAACAGTTATTCTTGATCTAGCTATTGATTGCTCTTTTCAGAGAAAAATGGTGGTCTATAAAAGAGTTATTCCTTTTCCTTGAATTAAATCTTTTATTAAAAGACCTTTATCAACCATAAGACCATCACCACATTGCAGTTTGTGTACTATATCACTTTGTCCAAAAATTTCCTTATCAGATGAAATGCCACCAAACATATCTGAACAGTGAAATTAAGCCCCATTTGGAGCAGATGTGTACATAGCTTTGACAGTATGACAGTTTTTTTAATTTGAAAACATCTGTTTTCCAGCTATGGGACCTGTGTGCAAAATCCAACACAATCTGCAATTGCAACAAGATCTGGAAAATGTTGTTTGGTCCATAATCATAAATGGCATATGTTTTTGAACATTTTCCTTTGAAGGCCATATTTTAATAATCTTAAATTTGCTATACATTCGTTTAATCCAGAATTTAAAAATTTCTGCCTGTAGAAATATTAAAATCAGAGGCAAGAACTGAATCAATAGGATTTCGTTTCAATTTGTATAGTACAAGAAGAAGTTGATTTTCAGAATCTATGTGAGAAAAAAGTTTGTTCGGATCACCATGACCAGTGATAGTCTCACATTCTATATGAAAGCAACAACTTACTAAATACATATGCAGTATTGTAAAAAGCTTGTAATCTTTGATACCAGTGTATCTTTTCAAATCTTTATCTGAAGTTTTTAAAGTCTCAAGTTTTGAAATATTTACTTGACTTCTCACATGTTATCTTGGAGTCTGTCTGAATTGTCTTAGTAGATTTAAGATAAGAAGATGGTGTTTCAGTTTGTGTCACTGCACCTGTACTTAGGTCTGTAGTCATTTTTGCAAATCGCTTCTGTTTAGGGGTTACTTGTGTGTGCTTTTGTTTGGCGGGGTTTCTTTGTATTCCTATGGAAACTTTGTTTTTCTTTGGTGTGACTTGTGATGTAGCATCGCTGAATAATTTTCTTTTCCTTATTTGCGATGGGGTCTATTGTAGAGTTAGTAAGGACTTTTGAGAAATAATCATGTCATCTGTAAAAAGAAATAAAATGATTACAAGTGGGTGTGGGAACATTGTTTTTGCTTTTCAAATATTTGATCAGCATTGACCCTCCCCATTTCCAAGGAATATCATGAAAAATAATTATGAAAACACTATTGTTTTTTAACAGAATAGTTATCTTTTCTGATTTTATTACAATGGGGAATTGTTAGAAACATATTTTGTAAGCACAGGTTATAGAGGCTAGGGACATAAACAGTTACAAGTCTATTAAATAAGAACAGGAAAAGTTTACTTGGCCATATAAATGTCCAATTTTGCAAGGAGATATAGTGTTCACCTCAGAAGTAATGATTGTTTAATATTAAAGCATGTGTGTTCAAAAGAGAAAATATAGCTATAACTGTTTAGCATTTTCTAATCATAAAATAGAATTTGAAGATTTTTCTTTTATACATTCATAAAATGGATGACTACTTAAAAACAAATAAACATATGCAAAGTATGTAAATACAGGTTTAATTTTTTTTAATCAGTATATTATTTTCTTATGTATAACAGGTAGAAAAATTAATATTAAAGTTACCATCATTTGCAGTTGTTTGAAGTTTGGTCATTGGAATGATATCCTCAGCAGCATCAAGTATATTTGCTGAATCCTCTATGCTGGTATCAGAGTCTGCAATTGATTGAGGTTCCGTAATTGGATTAGGACCCACAGCATCATCTGGTATATTTCCTGTATTGTCTGTGCTGGTATAGGGATTGATTTGATGAACTGTAAAATATAATTATTCAATGCAAGAATCATAAAGAAAAAGATAGACACTCGTGTTTAAATTATAATTATGATTATATTAATGATTGAAACTATATTACACATTGCAACATTTACTAGCACTTAGTGATTAGTAGAGACTAACAATCAAATGTGTAAGAAATCAACTCTATTGACACATACAAGGTGTGATCTATCTACTGACAAATAAAAAATAGCACAAACCATAAACATTCCTGAGTTGACTCCATGTGTGATACAGTGAGCTGTAGTAGACCTGCAACAGCGTCTTGTATTTCAAAATCTGAATTTCGAAAAAGGACATAATATTATACACATTATATAGCTTAAAAACTATACAAGTAACTGTAGGATGAAGGTAAGAATATGCCGAGAAGGGATTTCAGTGTATCATGTTCCCAATATTAATAATTTAAAAAAAGACTACTTTAACAAAAAATAACTTATTTATATAAATTACTGAGTTGGTAAACAGAAACTCTGAATATCACGTTATTTGATTAGACATAACTGAATAAAGTCACGATATGAAAATAATTTATGATATTAAATTTAATAGTTTTATTTTCAGTAGGACATAATTTACATACATTTATTTTACTATGACACCGTATTACATAAATTGAGTTGTAATGACTAATATAAGGATTCTTTTAGTATTAATATGTGGTATAACAAACCTGGAATATTTTTCGACGGTAAAGCCTTAGATGTTCCTTCAGCTTCAGCACTAAAATGTAGCGAACACATTCTCGTATTCTTGAACTATGCCATTCGTTTTCCGGTCAATTCAAGTTCCGATTTTCCTGCTCGTATGAGCCACTGTTTGCATAGTAAATCATCTCTCCATGGCAGACGATGGAATTTAATGCCACATCCTTGATTGGAGCGACTTTTGCAACCTCTGACGATACAAGTAGTGTTTATTTCTTAACGTTTTATCTCTGAGATATTTCGAAACAAAAATGGACGCAAATTTGGTATGTACATGTACCTACCAGCGTTTGATTGGCTGGAGTATAAAGGGACTCGGGGAGGTTATTCGGATAATTACGGAGAAACTCGGTTAAATTCGGTATGAAATGGTCTATTAGATAAGAAACACTTTGGGTGCAGATGCTTCCCGCAAACAAATGTATGAGATATGGTCAATTGATTATTTGTATTATGTAAATACGACACATATTATCTTTATCTTTTGCATTAACTTTTTTTTTTATTAATCTTTCATTATTTAAGAAATGTGTTAATTTGTCTATTACAGAATCTAGGAATTCCTGAGACACAGAAAGATCAGTAAAGACACCGTCACAATGTTGAAAGAAGATGGGGTATATTTAATCAACCAATTTCTAATAAATAAAAGTCATAATATTAAAAATTTTGCACTTGTAGACATTGGTACCAGTCTACAAAATATGTTTATTATACCATAACACAAGATTGAAATGCTTATTAGGTTTATGTTTTTCAGATGTTTATGTTTTAGAGAGTGCAATAATTAAAAATAGAACACATAAACCTGAAAGGCTCAAAGAGTAAAATAATTTGTTGATCTGTTCGCCTTATAGATTGCTGTATTTCATCATGACTGTTTTACATCAGTGATATATTATTCTGAGTACGTTCAATCAGGAGTTACCATCTTTTTAAAAAATGTCAAATAAACTATGGATGTAAATCATCATAGACTTACTAGTTCACAGTAATGCCTAAAATTTGGAAAGTGTCATCAAGATGACAAGCCCATTATTGTATGTTTATATGGTAATAAGACTTACTCAAGGGAAATTACAGTAAAATGGATGAGGATATGCAATGAAGTGACACTTTACATATCTCTGTGTTCATTGGAGAGAAATTTTTTTAACAATCTTTAGGGTTTTCCATTTTATAGTCTACAATTTAAATATTATTATAGCTTGTACTATGTCACAACAAGTAACCTGTGAAACTTACTATCAAACTTGGCACTATGTTTTGGGATAATTTTCTCAGTTAGATCATCCTTTAGGCGAATTCAGTGTGCTCTGTACTGTAACAACCGGGGTATTCCAAGGAAAAGAACTGTATTTCATGATTAAATTCAACAGTGTGAACAGTTATATAAGTATACACATAAGACATTATTGAGTGGGAAACTTGCAAGGGAGTAAAGAAATAACTATGGACAAAGGCTATGATGACTGTATTAATAACCAATTTGTTCGAGATTTTGTGAACAGGAACTAAAACTCTTGCCTTCAGCTCAGATTGGATATTTGTGCAAGTCATCAATATTCTAAGCCTTTTGAACACATATAGACCACTCAGTCAAGTCAATGTCTTCATTGGTGCAGGTGGAGTTATACTATATAATATAAAAGTGACAGAAAAATGGATGGCTGTACCGATGGGCAGGATTTTATAATTCCCAGTGACACTTATCTTAAAAAACATACGGATATAATAAATGCAGAAGGTTGAAGTTTAAATTCACCATGTGGCTACAAACCATTAAGACCAGCATGTTGTAATTCATATTCTCATTTGTCCTGTTCTTTTATTTCAGATAGATATAAATGTGATTTCCATGATGGATGTAGAACAGCTACATACATATTTACCCAGATATGAAGATTGCTTAGCAAGAATAGTTTATGCCAATCAACAAAGAGCTCTTGAAGACACTGCAAGCTTTTGCGGTGATAGAAAAAGATCTCTGAGAGATAGATTACTGGACAAATTACGAGCAACAGGGAACAGAAAGGAGCATTTCAGGAGTGCAGTACCTCAGGCTGGTAACAGAAATGCCCAAAAAAATCATAAGAAAAGTGGAAATTAGCTGGTAAAAAATTTATGGTATTAGTGGTCAGAAGCAAGTTAGGTCAACATATGGTGGCGGAACAAGAGCTGTTCAAATCCGTCTTGATGCAACTGTCTCTGATGTATTATCCACAGGAAAAAAGAACTTTTCTTTCCCAGTGGAATATCAAAGAAAGGAACAGTTGATGACTTTGATTTCTATCTTGCTGATCAAACTCGTGAAAAATTGTCTGATGAACTGACTTTGAAAGATATATATGAAATCACAAAACTGACGACTTTCAGGATTTATGTTGAAACAACGGCACACACAAGACGCTTGAATGGTAACAACAGCAGAGAAAGAAATAATACAGAACCAGACATTTCTGCCCAACTAATACATCCAAACCAGTCTGATTTGGGTCAGAAGTCTCCTCAGGTTCAAGCAGAAGACAATATAATGGCAATAGCATCTGTGTCCACCACTGAACTACAGATACCTGATAATAACCAAGCTGAAAATAGGATGGGTTTAGAAGAGTCAAATACCTCTTCTAATAACACATGTCATGGGGATTGCTTTGAAATAAGCAGTATTCATTCTTTTGGCTTAAATGATAATTTGCCTTTGATCAGTCATAATCATGAAGTGTGTGACTTAACACTTGATTCACATGAGCTTCTGCAGTTCATTCCCAAGAGCATTAAAGTTCAAGTTTGTAAATGAGTGTGGGCATGATGCAGATGGAGTATCAAGGGATGCCTATGCAGCATTCTGGGAATCATTTTTCTTGAGAAATGCAGATGGTAAGGTTTATCACATACCTGTTTTATCTAAAGACTATGGCCATGAAGAATGGGAGGCTGTAGGTAGAATTTTGATCAAGGGATACAAGGAACACAAATACTATACAATAAGTTTAGCTCCAGCTTTCGTTATTGCAGCAGTACATGAGGAAAATTCTGCCACTCCACAGTTATTAAAAGACTCATTCCTTTTATATATTTCACAGTCAGAAAAGGATGTTATTGAGGCTGTTGAAAGAGCAACACAGTACGACCGAAACGAGCTACTTTTGCTGCTTGATCATTTTCAGTGTCACAAAATCCCAGAGCTGAGTGAGATGGCATCATCAATTGTACAAATTGCACACAAAGTATTAATCCAAGAATCTAAATAATGCCCTAGATGCTATTAGTGGAGTTGGTGAAGGTGTTTGGCAAATTGATTTTCCAGATACTGAATCAATCATAACCCTGTATGGAAGACTAGACCCAACCATACCAAAAGTAATAGAGCTGCTCTGTGCTTCACCAAGAACAAAGGAGGAAAATGCTTTTATTGGATTTCTTCATAGATTTATTTGAGGAAGAAATAAATGGCAGTTGAGATAGTTACTCAGGTTTTTGACTGTATGAGATGTAATTTGTGTTGATAAGGTTGCTATTCAGTTTATTGTACGTCACGGAAAAAGAAGACTTCCCAGCATCCACACTTGTGGACCCATGTTAGAACTACCATCAACATACGCAAATTATCCCGACTTTCGATCTAAGTGGGAAAGCATGCTTGATTCCAGGGAATGCATGGAAATGAACATTGTGTAGTTGTTCTTTTAATTGTAGAACTTAGTGTCCATTTTATTGTATTGCAATTTTGTGGTAAAAAGTATCAACCATTTTTACAACTTGCATGTAATCAAAACAGTCCATGGTAGCAATAGTTGGATTTTTGATACACTATACAGTAGTCCCCGTCTTGAACGGGACCTTCCCCCCCCCCCCCCCCCGACCAGCGCCCACCCGCTTCTTACGGCCAGAATCCCTTGGCACCGATGAGTTTGTATTCAAAAGTACCTCTCAAGAGCAGCCATTGCTCTAACGTGACTAGCGGCTAGCATTTTAGTACCAAAAATGTTAAATGTCCCCCACATAAGCGGACACTTTTGTTCCTTCAATTGTATTCAGAACCAATTATTAATTCAAATCTTGACGTAAGGTAAGCAATAGTGTCTATTGTCTATACATATCTCCCAGTGCCAAGTCTCCGTTAGAAGTGTTGACTAAAGATTAATATTATATCATTATCTATAAAAGTCAATGTTTAGAGGAAATGGGCTCAATAATGTTATGATAGAGTTTGGGGCTTAACACCTATGTCGAGTTCTTTTCTTTGATAATTATAACCAGACGTAATTTTGAAGATCATAACCGAGTCAGCATAGGCTAAAAATAGATTTTATGCATTGGTACACACAGAGAACCTTGAAGAAAACAGGGTACCAGACAAAGATCGAAAAATCACGTGACAAAACAATTATGGCTTCCTTTACGAAGACTGCATATCGTCCAACTCGGCACAAGTTTTGTCTCCATAATTAAATCGCATAAAGTTAGCAACACTCGAATAAATCATTACCAAACATTACAATTTTATCGCGTTAACGGAGACATTATTTTAGAAGAAAGTCGCATATTTTACTCGACGACATCAGGAGAGTGGGGACATGCCGAACAATTTTATGTACAAAAGACTCAGAAAAACAAATTTATGCTCAAATGATTCGAATAAACGAAATCATAACCAATAAGAAGGTTATTCAGCAGTTGTGGAAAAATGGAGCAAATCAAAAGATCAATATGTATGTACCAAGATGTAAATGACGTTTTTGAATTCATTTTCAATGTGCATCACACCAATACCCGCTGGCATATCACACTTATGCCAAGAAAAAGAATTATTAACGTATATTCAGTTGAAATAAGTTTGCTATTATAAGAAGAAAAGTTTAATGATTAATGTTTTAAACGAAGATAGTAAATGCTTTGAACTATGTAGCTTTCTTACTACGTATAGTACATATACTTCTCATAAAAAATATAGTACCCCTCTGGAAAGGCCACCCGTCTTATGAGGCCACTTTTCCGGTGCAGAAGGGGTGGCCGTATAAGAGGGGGACTACTGTACTGCAATATTCTGTGTATGTGTGTGTAAATAGCTTTGAGCCACATTGGTGTTAAACATTTTTGTAAATTTCTGTTTAAATATTTTGGTAAAATTCTATTGTATGTGTAAACAAACAATTCTGTTGGACCTAAAAACAATTTTGAACTTAACAGGTTCAACCATGCTGTCTTCAGGCACACAAGAGTCCACCATGCCATGTGCATATGTAATGTGTGCGTGTGCACACTATGATGTTTTCTTAAGATAAGAGAACTATTCTTAAGTTTTTTATTCAGCTTTTGATGCTACAGAATATCAGTGCTCTTAACCTTTAATTTTAATTTGTACAATATTGCTTTTAATATTAGAACAGATATCAGACTACTGATGTGACTTTTACAAGCATTATTTTTCTTAAGTTCCTGTCTTTCATCTCAATAAGACTCAATCATTTGATGTAATCAATCAGCAGATTTTGTTTTGATGAGTACTTTTAAGATTGAGTTTTCATTGCCTCTTGATATTTGCTTTTTATGTTAAGATTATTGTATGGACAAGAGGTTTAGTATGGCTGTTCTATCTAACTACTATTTCTGATGTATATTTTGTTGTAATTAAGGTTGTCCTTTCTGTTTGGTCTCCATTAACTTTGTTTTGTAGCCTGGCCAAGCATCTAATATGTATATAGCCTTTGATGAGGCATACATGAAACTAGTTGGGAGTTTGATTCAAAAGTACATTATTTACAGTCCGTTTTTAGATGTAACTCATTTCCACATAGGCTTTTTGCATCCTGCATAGATACTATTATAAACGGAATCAAAAGTTTCAATTCTTGGCAAATGCGTACTGTGCAAAAGAATGAATTAGTGTTATTTTTTTTTACCTTTCATTGAGAAGTGCCAGAGCCTCAACTCACATAAATTGTTTTTGCTTGCCATGTGGCTAGGAAAGAAGCTTCTAGTCAGACTTTCATAGTTACTCTTTGATGTGTAACTACTTTGAAAAGTTTGTTTCCTTGGAACACTGTGTCTTTTGTATGAAACTTATTTGTCCTTTCCTCAGTCCCTCCTTCCTTTTAATAAGAATTCTAAAAGCATAATTTGTAGCTCCTTATCAAGGCGTTCTTAGTGAACTTTGTACATCTACGATATGACATGGAAGAAGTCCATTTTTGAAGGACAAATCGTTTTGATGATGCCCTCCAAAGAGTGGGAAATAATAATTACTGTATTACGGTTTTTATATTAATATTAAGAATTAAAACAAATTTGATTAGTTGAGCTACATGTTTGTGTGATTATTTCTATTGATTTTGTGACAACATATCGAAAGCGGAAATTTGTTTTTATTTCATTAGGATTAATGGGTATCACCATTAGTCAGTTACGCTATCGGTGTGAATCGTACCCATACCGCGAGTAACTAACTACATCTATCATCAGTGTCCAAACCCACACGTCCATGCGCTCACCTTTCTCTCCCCCCCCCCCCCCCGCCTCCCCCCCCCAAAAAAAAACCACAAAAAAGATGAAAGAAGGTCGAATATAAGGGCCTGATAATCCATTCGCTTCGGCAAACGGAATGAAATACTTACCTATATGCTTGCACCCACTGGATTTCTTTTGGAAATGCCAACATATACTAACTTTTCTTATCGGTCGAAAAGTTGCATTGTCAGTAAAAAAAAGTACCGTAAAATAGCGCACGCCTGTAAAACCAAATCTACGTGTACTCTAAATGTCTTAAATGCCATTCAAGTTTTATAACTGGATCCCTACACCCACAATAATTGTTGAAACGTTAAGCCCAGGATACGTTATCTATTTGTTTTAGCTTTAGACCTTTTTGATATTTATTTTTAAAATGTCATGTAAAAGAGGTGTGTGTGTGTGTGTGTGTGTGAGAGAGAGAGAGAGAGAGAGAGAGAGAGAGAGAGAGAGAGAGAGAGAGAGAGAGAGAGAGAAATTTGGATTATTTAGGTAGCTTAAACAGATTTTCAGTCATATCGCTACGATGTCTGCAGTGTGCAATTTTAAAGCGATGTCTAGCACTGAGGCATCATTCCGCATGTAGCATTATGTCCCACCCAGTCACATTATCCTGACACCAGGATGACCAGTCCTAACACTAACATCTTAATGCTGAGCACCCAGCGAGACAGCTGTTAATGCCATTTTATCAGCTATGACTCAACTGGAGTTCCAACCCGTGACCTCTCGCATTCGAGGCGATCGCTCTCGCTACTAAGCCACTATTTAAGAGATGAACAAAGGTAAATAGATTTTGGTGGTATCTTAATCAAATAAAATAGGCTGAAGGAGTGAAAAAACGACCAAAGGAAAGAGAAGACACAAAAGCTTTCGTTAAGTTTTTCAGAGATCGCTTTGTCTCTTCTGCTAACACTAATTCAATGTTTGCGGTATTAATTTTAAGCACACGAGACAGTACTAACTAAAAACGTGATTGATTTTCAATCATCTCTATTCCGGATAAACATGAAACATGTACGTTTGTCTTACTATCAACCAACGCTTGCCAAAGAATAGCAAATCCTAGTGCATACATTTATCAGAATGCGTGTATGTCTGCACATATTGATGGACGCATATTTGCTTCACTCCATTATTCCATTCATATTCAAATTTATATATTTGCCATACTAAACGTCATCTAATTTCCTTTTATATTGTACTGTCGCCTTAAGGTTGACGTTAGATGTTTTTAGTATTATGTATATTTTAATAGACGCTGAAAGTTAGATAAATGGCTTGAAAACGGTAACATATTAACCTTATATTTTACATTGAGCCTTATAAGACGTTTAAGTAATTTCACACATTATATGAACACGTTTAATAAATTAGAAATTAAATGTTTATGTGAGGTGTTTAATGCAATGTTGGTGTTTTCTTGTCAATCCAATGATTTCTACTATTAACGATAGCGTGAGAGGAGGGTTGCAGTCGGTATCTTTTGTTTCTGCTGAGATTCTCTTAGTATCTCACTTCACTTGTGTGAATCCTTCAAAAGAAAGGAAGGGTAGTGATGTTGGCAGCTGACATAAAACTACTATGAGCCTACCTTTCTCAGTTCTAACAAAAACGGTGAACCAAGATTTGCGGAAAGCTCAGACTAATACTGCCCCTAATGTTCTACAAAATGATGCGAATCAAAATTGCTTAAAATAAGGTTTTAAAGTTTGAGCTGGGTGGGTGAAGGCTATATAGAATAAAATGATATGTGCATAGCTACAAACAGAGCATTGGTTCCATGTTTATTATGAAACTTATTGAATAAATTAAATTGATCCAAATAATTAAAACATTTATCTGTGCGCCACCAGCTTTCAATTCTTTGATTATTTTTGCTGCGCCCGTACATGAAACTGCGATCATCACAGAATGAATCAGTTGCATGCCGGCGAAAGAGACGTTAGAATTCACAAACATCCATTTTCTGTGCCCCTGTCAGCTCGAACTATAATGGGCCAACCACCGAAGCCTTTAATAGCTTTGAGATAGTATCCCCCGATAACGCGAGTGTTACTACTTGTGCAATATGCATTTAACCATATAATTTTCCGTGAAAACCCATCAATACAACCATTGATGCAAATACCATAGGGGCGCAACTTGTCATAGGAGTCCATATGCCAGATATAATTAGGATCTTTTGATGGGTAAAAACGCTTATGAAGTCGATGTGATTATCGGAGGTCAACATTTTTGGGTCTAATACTCTCATCAAAAGGCGAACTTCTTCTTTTCTTGCCCGTATACCTCTGCATTTCAGCTTATAATACATCCACCTATAACCGTGCATGGTACCGGAGAACCGCTGTTCGTGCATTATAAATTCTGCAACAGTCAGCACATCAGTGGGATTTTTATACCTTTAGAAACCATGAACATGCAAAATACGAATCAGCTGTCTCACGCTGGGGGTATAGCCATGTCTTTCCTCCAGCATGCACACAGTCTCTATACTTTAAACCCAAGTGAAAATAAACTTTTATCATAGCCAAACGGTCCTTATCCATTCTTACAATTACAGCAGTACTAAAAACACTAAGTGTCAGTGAAACGAGTTGTTATTTCAAAACCAATCCAAAATATTTTGAAATAACGACAAAATATTTCGAAATAACGAAATACTATTTCATTTAAACGAAATACTATTTTGAAATAAAGTATAACGGTACCAACTGCGCAAGTCCAGGTGGGTGGAGCTTAAAGTGTAGGGAACATTACAATCAGAAATAAACAACACTATCTATGATTGGTGGATTATGTAAAAGTTGTACTTTCTGTTAGGCTTAAAGAAAAGTTTATCCTCTTGGCAACATGTGAATTTATGTTAATTCCTATATAGATTCATATTTTGTATTTTTTATGATTTCTTGAAAATGTAATACACATGACTGAAAATAGCTATGTTGTGACTAGATAACTCTTACTCCTGTCTAGTTACAGAAGAGTTATCTCTCTTAAATGCAATGGAGTACCTGGTTTTGTCATGATCAAATTGACAATCTAACATTGTTCTCTATAACAGTGTGTGAGATGCACGCTAAATTAGGATAGAAAATATATTTATCTCTCCAAATATTGGCATTGAGGTCTATAGAAAAACAATTGGTACCGTGACACATAAGGAAATACTATTTCGAAATAACGACATATTATTTTGACATAAGGAAATAAAAATATTTTCATCATATCACTTAAGGGGCTCCGTAATATCGAAAGCTCTAGGATATCGAAATCTAATTTCGATTGCAAAATAGGTTGCAGAGGCCTATATTTCACGGGATTTGTGATATGTCTCTCTTATGATCCATTCGTACGGTTATGGCATAGACCGTAAAGAAACCCTTGTATATCTGTCCTGTCTGGTCCCAATGCATTTTGGGTTGAGGCCAAATTCTTGGTCCATGTGACGAAGAGTTCCTGATTCAAGAAAAAGCGTTTTATATGGACCTCTTTTCTAGATCATAAACATTTCTAAATTAACCCGTGTACTTGACACTGATCACTATGCTACCAGAGTATCAGATTCCACACAGTACGGGTCGTCATTTCAACGAGTTAATACATTTATTTAAAATAATTGTATCAAAGAAAATGATCATGTCGAACTAACCCTGTGGGCAAAAGAAGCTTGGCTAACCAATTTTACCCATTTTATTTCTGAGAAAGATAACCGAAAATATTGTTCATGTCATTTGCCGCATTAGCGTAAGTCAGTAATAAAAATGTCAGTAATATAAATGTCTCTCGAATATATATTCTTATATAAGTGGGACCCTAATATTAATAAATTTGTCTGATTCTGTATTGTCTATAAAAAAATACTATTTTGTTTTCGGCTTCATGCATGTGCACGTAGATCTTTTACAGGTACTCCCTGTGCAGATGCACACAAAAAAATCTTTGGGTAAATTCCTTCGTTTTCATTTTATTCCTTCCCTTTTTCTTTATCATTATAACAATAAAAAGAATTATAACAATAATTAGATGGAGAGATTGCGGCTTTGTCATGACTATTATTGGATTTATTCCGTGCCGATAATAACTGACACGAAATGCATCAAATAAAAATAAATGCAATAAAACATTTCAATTATTGGAATAAATTATTACATGCAATAATTTCTACTAATAGTTCAGCCATCAAAACCAGATTATGATAATAAAACTGGAAGCATGAAATTACGTCATCCCCCACCCCCAACACACACACACGCGTTCAATTATGCTTCGATATTGTTACATGTCTAAAACAGACACCGGTTTCCGAGTGATTTGGCGTGGGAACCTCTAATGAAAATCCAGGGTAAAATGTCCCCATCACTTGGGGAAAATCATTGAGTCGGGGCAAAGTGTCTCCAAGACCTAAGACAACTAGATGGTGTGTCGTAGAGAAAGTGTCACATCCTTAGGGAAAATCGGTGGTCTGATCAAAGTGTATCCACCCCTTTCAAAAAAAATGAAGGTTGGATCCAAGAGTTCCTAACCCATGAGGAAAAATCAGAGGGTCGTATCAAAGTGTTCCCACACCCTGCTGTAAATATTGGGATGCCAAAGTGTCCCCAACTCATAGTAGATATGTAGGGGCCATAGTGCCACGATTCACTGGGGAAAATCGGGTGGGGTGGGGTGAGTGCAGTAATCTCAGCAAGTAGCAGCAGGGACTGCCATTGCACCTTTAGGACGGCGACCTAGATACGGTTTGTGGTGCTAGCCTCACTACCCAATAGATGAAAAAAAATAGGCAGAAATAGGTAGGAAATTTAGATTTTTCATGGTTTTCCTCAACACGGAATAGTTCATCAGCTTGAAGAAATTTTTACGAAAATGTGATGAGACTTTAGCCGAGTACAGTTCTCAACACTGCGTCTTAATATAATGGAGGTAAAGCCCCTGGTTCCCTTAATTATGATTGCATTTTCATTTTCAGTGTGCAAATAGCTTGTTATTAATAAGGTCAACAAAACTCAGGGATATCAATTCTAAAATTACTTCTTTCTTTTTTAATTTAAATAATAGAGACTTTGTGTTTCGATTGGTGTAAAAAGCCACGCTGTTGTACACGTTTATTTTAAACTATATTATTTAAGTATAGAAATAATTCATTTAAAAAAAACAAAAGCATATTTAGTTCACATGAAATCTTGTAATGATAAAATGACTATCGGTAAAGAGCGCATATCAAGAACAAAGACACTGACGTTTTAAAACAATCGTCTTTAATCGTGTGTTTTACTGTGCCACATCTTGAAATCAGGGAAAGTAACACAGCCTGAATATCCAAACTAACAGGTAACAGGGTATGGGAGTGATCTGCTCTTTACTTGTATCATAGCTACGTTCCTTTGACATGTGTTATGATTGTCTACCTTTGTGTGATATTTACTTCCTCATCTATTAATGTATCATTCCTGGAATAAAATACATCGCAACCTGCTCCAACGTTTGCTCTGGAAAAGTAGGAGAAATGTCCATGTAAGATGCTAGAATGGTACGTAGAAATGTATTGTCATTTTAAAACCATAACATTTTCGCCGTTTTCATATGGAAGATGAATCTCAAAGAGTGGCAGGTTAAAATACATGTATCTCTTGAAACTTGGCGTCCGAGAACACGTATATTGGTCGAGATTTCCAACAGTATCGTTGATAGTAATTTATAGTGATATCATTCTACTATTTGATTAAGGTTAGGTTTTTTTCAGGTCATATGTTGAAATGCTTGTGAATACGACTTGCCAGCATTACACATATGAATATGGTTAGTACGAATATGGTACTTAGAAGATGGGTGGGTGTATATGCTTATAAGGGGCAACCTTAGTCAATCTGTCCTATGACGCTTTCGCATTATTTTTGTTTGGATTATCGTTTTCCATTGCTTTATCTTTCGACAGAGATATTTCACTTTATGTTGTTTAGATGAAGCAAATATACAAGCTAGACATTATTTTTGTTACTGGATTTTTTTGATAAGATGGCTGTTTTTAGTGTGTCTAATGATCACACAAACTTATACTGACGATAATATAAGCTGGATATGAGTTAATCCGCTCGACGTGATTATATCATTGCCTGGTTCTGGGAACATCAATGCTTTCTTTCTGGTCTGTTCAAATTAGCATTACTACTGATGATATTAATGCAGAATTTGTTCTCAGATTTAAAGAGCTAAAGGGAACACACACACGCACACATATATCCCAAAACTCACTTACATTAGGCAGTATAGATTTTATAAGATTATAAGAATATTGGTCTCCCAAGACTTCAGGTTTAGTGGCATATTTTTTCTCTCGAAAACACAAAACAAAATGATGACCTGGTCCATGTTGATACTTATTAGAACTTAATACACGAAGAGTTATTTCCCTTGTGAATGAATACCTGATTGTTTCGTCCGTGCATAAATGAAAGGTCCCACTCAAAATATTCTCGTCTTAAATTGCATTTTCCAGTGCACGAGTGGAAATGTTGAATGTAGAAATCGAAGTCGGATGGAGAGTAATGTTAGTTCATTTAGAGAGAGAGAGAGAGAGAGAGAGAGAGAGAGGGGGGGGAGTCTACTCGGATCATTAGGTGAAAATTGACACTTGATATCCCATTTTTTGTAAGTTTCCTTGATATGCAAATGGTTCCCAGTTGTGATTGATTGGTTTATTGATTCATTCATTCATTGATTTTTAACGGCGCACCAGCACATTTAGGCTATTTAGCGCCATGCAATAGGTTGTATTTAAAAATTTTAAAAATACTAAAAGGTTTAATATCGATCAGCGATATAGAAAACCAAATAGTTCAAAGTAAAATGGTAAGATGTTGATAACAGTAAAATATGAAGCTTCCTAATCAACGGGAGATGTAAATGGTGTATGTTGATGAAAGGACGTTGAAAATAAGGAGCGGTATTTCATTAGATTAAAATGATCTAGGTGATGGCATACAAGTTATAGTTTAAAATAAAGATTTACTTCCTTCAGGAAATCTAAAATACAAGTGATACGTATAGTTTCAAAAAGTTCCTTCATGTCATGTACATTATAATTCTTATCATGCGCTCGATGCAGGTCGAAAAATTCGGATTCCCAGTTGTGCAAGTAGATATTAACTTTTACCGGTACGTTACCAACATCCCATACCCCCAGTCTTTCAGGTACAGCCCTGCGAGTAATAAATGTCTTACTAGTACGGGGCGGCGTACGTTTGGGAGCAATTGACAGCTTTTATGTACATATTTAATGTTGTGTATACCTGCCTAATATAAAAATGCATACAACATAAAATACACGAATGAGGTCAACATGTTTCATATTTTTAGATAGTCATAATAGAGCAACAGAGAAGAATATCATCGATTGACCTGATAAGTCAGTGGAAACTCATAGAATAAAAAAAAAATGATGCACACCACCCACCAATTTATAAATGCATGTTTTATGTCAGAAGGTCATTATAGCGAACACGTAATTATAACATTGAAGGAAAAAAGTCCTTTCCCTTGGTTATAATATTGGAACAGGATGTTTACTTAATAGCTATTCAAAACATTATTCCAGGAATCTTTTTAGATATCCTGCTAGATACAAAGCAATGTGTCAACTGCTGTAAGAAGCTAGCTCTGCTTCTTATCCAGCTATTTGTGTCTCACAGGCTACATACTGTGCAGTGACTACAAGAGGTGTATATGCCTAACATCAGTTTCAAGAAAAACACAAGCCGGAATGAGTAAATTCACAAATATCTCCATATCTTTAATTTTTACACAACAATAGCTCCAAAAAAATATAGCATTAAGTAAGTCGGCGCTCACCAGTTATTATGTACTTTTCAGAGAGTGACGTATGTAAGGTAAAGTTGTTTGCATTTGTAACATGCACAGTATAGATAATGGTGGCATATCTCTATGTTACTTTGATTTAATGTGACTGACATTTCTTTGGATACTGTACTTGTGGAAATTGTACATGATGTAGGCACATGGTAAGAAAAAATGGATGCTCCCATGTGCTTACCCATAAATAATTAAAAGTACACTAATATTAGCAGTTTTTAAAATAGGGAAAACAAATGTTGCTGAAGTAGGTAATAGCAGCTTCTGAATGTGCAATAAAGGAATTATAAAATGTCTAAAAAGTAAAAAGAAGTTATCAAGTCTTTTTCCACAATGTACCTCTGATGTTTAGGAAGTAAAAAATACCATGCGTAACTAGCAGATTATTTTTTTATACGAGCACATCTTAAGTTAGCCCAAGCCATACACTATAGAACCTAAAATACACCTATCTATCAAACATCAAAATAAAGGGAAATAAATTATTGTAACAATACCTAAGATATTCAAAGATTTTTTTATATAGCAATGGGTCGATAGCTGTTAGTATCTCCGATATCTTTACCTGGTTTGGAAGTGGTAGTAATGTTGCTTTTTTACAACTCTTAGGTACATTACCAGCAATCCATAAATCATTAAAGATTTTCAGAAGAGATGCTAGTGGTGATTCTGGGAGGTGTTTCAAGAACTGGTTGTGTACTTCATCAGGCCCAGCGGATGTACCATGGGCCAGGTCTAAAGCCTCCCTAAGCTCCAATAGTGACAACAGCTGGTTATAACTTTCAGAGTTGTTGGATGTGAATTTTAAGCATGTTTTTTCTTTCTGATTTTTTAATCTTCGGAATCCTTCAGAATAATTAGATGATGATGATTAGAGAAACTGTCTGCAAGAATATTTGCTATGTCCCGTTTCGAACTAAAATTGATATTGTTTGTTTTCTGGTATCGGCGAGAATTGTTTTTTCTTTTGATTTATTTTTCGAATAGTGTTCCATACTTTTCTAATTGAGAAACGAGAGTTTAAACAAGAAATAATTTTCATCCATGATGCACGTTTACTTTCTTTGACTGTGCGGCGAGTTTTAGCCCGGATAATATTGTATTTGCTAAACGTTTTGGGCGTTGGACGATTCTTGAATTTTTTAATGCTTCTCGGCGTTGTCTAATGGCTTCTTTACATTACTTAGTTACCCAAGGTTGTTGGGGGTTTTTTTTACTGTTCGGTGAGGACTTTGGAATAGATTCTCTGTCAATCTCGATTAGAATGGACGTAAAATGCTGTATAGGATTAATAACGTTGAATACTGTATCCTCATTTTTTCAAATTTTACAGAGTATTTTAAACGTAGCCCAGTCGGCCTTCTTTATATTCCATTGTGGAATTGCGTCATCAATTTTAGAGTTGATATTTTCAAGGTTGATTGGAAAGTGTTCACTGCTGTAAATGTCATCAGCGACCTTCCATTCATAGTCAAAAAGCAGTGAGGGAGAGCAAATTGTCAAATCTATACACGTGTATGTACCGTTCCTGGGTGTAAATATGTCGGTGATTTGGTGTTATATAGACACTGGTCGTGTTTCGAAATGAAATCTTCTACCTTGTGGTCTATGTCGTTTGCATGATTTGATCCCCATAGAATGTTATGGGCATTAAAATCCCCGAGTAAAACGAAGGGCGCGGCAAGTTGTTGAACACGATTGCCTAATTCGTTTGGTACTAGGTTGGTGTTTGGTAATACGTAAACAGAGCAAACGGTAATCACTCGATGTGTTTGTGTTTGGACGGATGACTCTGTGAGGGGCTCTATAGTTGACAACAACAGAAGCTCCTCCTGAGGTCCTGTCAGCGTTTTGAAAGTAGGTATTAAACAGGGAATAGTATTTAAATGAAATCTTATCCGTCTCCTTCATTAATGTTTCCTATAAACACAGTACTGCTCGTGTTCATTTAAAAGCAGAAGAATATCATTGTAGTTAGCTTTAAATCCTCGACAGTTCCATTGTATGATGGTGTTCATCATAATAAGGTATAAGCTGTAGATTGTGCATCTAGTTTAGACCATGCGCCAAAGCAATTTGTGTGGTTATTTGTCTGGAGATTGTTTTTACGGATAATACGTATTTTATGCACTGCAGTGACATCTTCATGTTTCATCCCCTCGATGATATATGTGTGGTTGACTCCAGCCAGGTCACGACAGCGCATTACGCCTTGGGACGTATTCAGTATAGTGTGAGCGAATGAGGTCACTGAAATATCGAAGAATGTTTTTATTTTCTTGATAATGTCTGTTTTACACTTTCGCTCACACTCAACACGAAGGCAACCCGATTTTATTTATTTGACACTTTTTGCTGTGCCAATAGATCCCGTAATGTTTTTTTTTAATAAGAAACAGAGAAAGTGCAGCAGGCGATTTTGAGTCATCCTTAGATTAAATAACCATAAACTATGGAAATGACTCCACACCACATGGTTCGTCATCAGAGTCAGACAGTGGTTTGGTACGTTTATTTTAATTTTTTGGGGGTTGTATTTCAAATGCTTCCGTTATCGCACCATTAACTTGTACGCTTGCAGTTATTGTATTGTACATTATCTTAGTCAATATTTTGGAAATTTAATAAAAAACCATATTTTTCCAGTACTTTTTGCGTGTAATTATTTTCTAATCTGTCAAAAGCCTTTTCCTGGTCGAAAAGTACCATATCATATAATTGTCCTAATATTTAGTATATTGTTATGTATGTTCCTAACTTTCCCCGCACATGTTTGATTTGTGTTTGCTATAGTCTTTATCCCGTGTTTAACCCTATTTGCTAAGACCCTACTCAGTATTGTGTAATCTGTGTTAAGGAGGGAGATGGGCCTCCAGTTTGTTTAGGTCATTTCTGTCACATTTCCACTTATAGATGATAGTGTGCCGTCCTTCCCTCACTGAATTGGTTATTACGTCATTTTTTAAAGTATATTGTTAAACAGATTTTCATGAATAGGTTCCACCTCACTTTTGAATTTTTTAAACAAAATTTCGTAGTGAGGCCATCTTTTCCTGGGGAGTTTCCTTTTGTAAGTTCATGTTATTGTGTTCTGCCGTTATAATTTCACATTGTGTTTTAACGAGGATTCTGTTATTGTTTGTATGTCTATGTTTGAGATGTGTAGAGTACAGTGTACTAGTTTTGCATTCCTCTCCCCATTATTTAATTTTTGTTCGTCACTTCTTTTCCATTTATAGTTAATGTGTCTAGTGTTTTTTTCTACCCCGTTCCTAAATTCCTCACGTTTAAATAGTCCCTATGTTTGTATATGTGATTGTATTTTCCTGCCCTTATTTCGTTTCTCTTTTTCTCCCCTTCTTGCAGTTTTCGAATATTGTTTTATGTATTTATTCCTTTCCCCTTAAGATGTTGTGTTAGTTTTTATCCTTATTTTTAGTTCTTCTATTTCCATTTTTTTTAAAATTTTGTTTACGTTTAGTTAAGTGATATATTGCCACTACTTTTACTTTCTGTTTAAATCTATCCCAATCCGATATTATGTATGCTTTGTGATCTTCTTTTTTATTTTTTTTTGTTTTATCTAGTTTTCCTTTTATTTCTATAATCAGGTGTTCGTCCCCTAGGATTGATTTGTTTAATTTCCATATCCCTTTCCCCATTTTTTTCTGTTTTTTATCACCATTTCCATTGTTAATAGTTTATGGTGCGAAATTTAAAAATCTATAATGTATTAAGGTCGTACTTTGTTACATAAAATTTATCTAATCTGCTTGCCTCTTTTCTTACTTTATTTACTCCTTTATTTATGCATCCATGTGTATATTCTGTTCTTAGTATATTTAATATGCTGTATATATCTATAAGTTTATGTTCCCTTAGTAATATACACATAATTTCCCTTCAGCTAAGATCTTTTGTTGTAAGTTTCCCTAATCTATCAACGTCTTCTCCCATACAGTTAAAATCACATCGTAGTATGTCTAGTTTTATCTGTAGTACCCTTCCTTTTAAAGTTATCCCTTCGTTAATTTGTTCCCAGTTTATCCGATTTTTGTTTGTTATAAATGTTGCTACTCCCGCTTTAGTATCAGTGTCCTTAAAATCATTGGTGACTACTATAACATCCATTTTTTTCTCTGGTATACAAATCGTTTGTTTATTGAGTTGGTTGTGTGTTTCTTGTATTAGTATGATGTAGTGTTTTAGTGCTATTATTTTGTAACTGTGTCCTTATCTATCCCATTAGTGTTGATTGATGCAATATGAAATCTGTTTTCTTCCATATTTGGATTTTGTCTTCCAGGTGGCTATTGATATTACGGTTTTATTAATCAGTACTACCTATTTGTCTTTATCTACATCATTTAAACATTGTGTGTACTTTGGGGCACTGGCCCCTCTGCTACGTCTTGTGTGTTTTTTCCGTTGTTAGTTTTGTTTGTTAAATTATCCGTTTCGTCACTTCGTATCTTCGTGAAATTGCCATTGTCAATGTCCGTGCCTGTATTGTCTAGTTCATTTACTCGTTGTCTCCTCTTGTCTCTTGGGTTTCTTGGGTTTGACTCTTCTCATTTATCCCTCATTTTTGTTCGTTGTTGTTGTCGGCGCTTCCTTTACGGTGGATATGTTCCCCAGGAAATTTGATCCACTGGAGAATGATCCTGACAAAATATTTGCCAATTTCCGTTTACGCTGACTTGGGATTGGTGTGGACTCAAACGGTGCCATCGCAATGAGGTCCTCGTCGCCCTCTCCACTAGACGATACTTCCATTTAATTTTTCATGTATAAGCCCTCTCCAGCTAAAACATTAAATCTGTTTTTTCACACTTATTTCCTTTGGTGCATGGGTTTTCTGTTTTAATGTATTGAAAGGCATTAGATAGTTTAGCCATTCCACAATCTTGGATGGTTCCATTTGTTCATCCGTTTGTATTGTTTTTTTCCGTGATTGAGTCATCTGGAGTCGTTGGTGGCTCCGTGGTTTTGGCCTGTCCGGTTACCTTTTCCGCTTATGTATTTGGATTTTGAGCATTTTGTGGTCTCTTGCACTCTTTAGCTGCGTGGCCCATGGTCCTGCATCGCCTACAGGGACGCTCTTGGTCCGACCCTCTGTACCAGGTCCTTAGAAGGAAGCGCATCAGGTAGAAGAAGGATGGGATCCTCTTCGCCTCCTCCTTTGGTACATGATTGATTCTGTCTCCAATCTTTACTTAATACAGTATATACAGTTGCCAGCTTGTCCGTCTTTACTGATATTTTATATTTCCTGATTAATTTGTCCACCAACTCCCGTGAATCCACCTCGAGAGTTAGACCGGATACAAAAACATCTGTAGTCCTGGCCTCAACCTCTCTGACAATAGGTGCCGTCTTACATACGGCCATCCTGATTCCCTTAATGATTATCTCTTCTTTGTTAATTAATGGTTTGTTGTTCCTGGGGTGTAAGATGTACTTATTCTTTACCGCGTATTGCAGCGCTTATGTTGCTGCAAAGTCATATCGCAGTACTTTTTAGGCTGCGAGTGTCTTTGTCTGTATGGTTATTATTTTCCGCTCAGCGGAAATCTAGCGTCTGATATCCCTCTGAGTAATAAACCACTAGTCACTTGCTCCCTGCTGTTCATTCTATAGCAGTGTTGCAATAATTTTGGACCGTATTTCCCCCGCTTCTCGCGTTCAATCTTTGCTGATTAAATTGTTCATATTGCTTCATTTGGTCAGACGATTGTGTCTGAATAGAAATCAGACCGTAAATCATGTTGGATGTCGCTACCTAATTTAATTAAGAATAGAACTGATTCAGGTTGCTTTTTTATCCAGGGTCATCATTCCCACGACAAGTAAAAAGAAGAAAATTGCAATGTGATACAATGGTAAATTTTAGTATAAATGAGATATCTACATTACAGAATAAATAGTATAGATGAATACTATCATGGAAACCTAAACTAGCATGCAAATGAATTGAAAATACAATGAAAACAATCAATAACATTTGGTGAATACCCGTGAATATCCTTTAACAGAGCTCACCGGTTGACTTTCTTGCGATATGAATTTGTACGCACCATCAGGATTATAAAAGCTTAGTTTACTTATCAACAACAAGTGCTTGGATCTGGCGATTGCTGTACTTAAATAGTTCAAGGAGAAAATCGTTTTCTCCTTGCTGATATGTGTTCCCAAACCAAAGAACAAACGCTTTGACACTACTGTCCTCAGTCCAAAGTGGGGGCGGGAGTGCAAAGGTACTTAGTATTTTAACCTGTGATCACTGAGGCATTGGCAGTGAAATAGGCTACGCCTCATCTCTCATTGCTTGAGGGTTATATAGCGTATCTAGGTCCTTTATACTGATATGTGCGCAAAAGTGGTGTTCCCAAAGCTACACATACGTTACATCAACGATTTATGTATGAAACATGACAGGGACCCCGAGTATGTATTGTATGGTCTATTCATTTTTAGCTTTTATTCATAACGTTATAATGTCCGAAGGTGAGATATTCCGATGGAATATCATAATCCGATTGGGATTATAAAATGCAAGGAAAAATATTAGTCTAGAAATGTCGTAAATGAAGGTGATGTAAACGTGTTGTCCTCGCCTGGGGTGGTAGTACAAAAATAATATGACTGGATCTGCGTATCATTGTAAATAATGGCTGACGAACCTGGGAGTATTCTTTCTTTTATTTTCATTTTTTTTTTACAAATGAATGGTCCATACAATTCATATATAGGAATATGAGATTTAATGTTGCATAAATGACAATCTCGTTTAATATGGTTGACAGGTTTGCATCTAATTTCCTTACTATTATACTGGATATTCCAAGCAGCCTTTCTCTTAATATTGTGAATACGGCAACCCAAACTTTAGTAACGACACTACTAGAAAAAGAAAATAATCATTAAATTTTCACTATACCGCTGTAATTGGGAAATAACTGCCTCTTGTATTTAAAAGAAAATTATTGAAACAGTCATTTTTCTAAATAGGTGAATTGTTCAAATAAGATATACAAAATCAGGGTTGTGATGCTTGAAATGTGTCATCGACTCAAAGTTCTGTAGCTAGGAAATAACGATTTACAATTTCCCTCTTTAGGCTTCTGAGAAATCCGATAAGCTTTTGGTGGCTGCTATCGACTTTGGAACAACATTTTCAAGTTGGGCGTGCTCTTTCAGACATGATTACGAGAGAGAACCGACCAAAATACTTGTTAAAAAATGGAACAGTGGAGTAGGCATATCTTGCAAAGCACCCACGACAGCTCTCATACGACCTGATGGCGAAACTTTGGAAGCCTTTGGTTATGATGCTGAAGACGCGTATGCAAGATTGACAGAAAACGATGAACACAAAGACTGGTACTATTTTACAAGATTCAAGATGTCCCTTTTTAAAAACAAGGTAATTTGAAGTTATCAGAAAATAATTTACATCCACCACAAAAATGAAAATACAATTAAAATCTGATTACATTATATTAGATAGTAGCTTTGATATGGAAAAGCTTTTCACACAAGTGAGTATACAATTTTGCTGATCGATGTCTAAATGTACATAGCAGTTTACAGTCGTAAAGGTAACCCTAAAGACCCAATATGATTATTACAGCTGATGGAACAATATCGAAAATACAGATATTGTTACATCGCAGAGAATGTGTGATACAGACAGAAGAGATATCTGATTTGCACGTAATCTTGGTGGTAGAATACGTAAATGGTACAACCTGCAGTTGCAAGATGTATTGGAAAACAATTAAGATGAAAATGGGAAAGTGTCTAAAATATTCTTAAAGGCTACAATAAGCAGTTATGTATTTTATTGTAAATTATTTTTGTAAATCATCTATATTAAAGATCAATACTCAGAAAAAGATTTTTTTAAGATGCCTTGGTACGAAATATGTGAGCAAATTATATCCCTTCAATAATGACAAAAAGGACGATAACTATCATTTTACTGACATAAAAGCTGTAATTTTAACTCCTTTTAGAGCCTTACTCGTAAGACCATCATCGATGATGAAATGGGGAAGAAGATAGCTGCAATTAAGGTTATAAGCCTTGTTATTCGCTACATGAAGGACGACCTTTTTAAGCAAATCGAGTCGAAGATAGCGGGTAAAATTTTGCCTGAGGATATTCAATTGGTTCTGACTGTCCCGGCTATATGGAACGACAAAGCTAGACAGTTTATGCGTGAGGCAGCAGTGCAGGTAGAGTTCTGTGTTGCCTTTCAAAAAAAACTTGTTTTTTTATGTTTTATTTATTTCTTTTTTACTTAAGCATTTTATACTAAGAATTCGCATTTATATATGAAAATACAAAGACTAAGTAAGAACGTATTTTTATTTAGCATATGCCTTGAAGACAAACTTAAAATAATATTTTTTTAAGGTCATTTTTTTACTTTAAATTTTATTATAGATATGTTAAACGTGGTGAAGACACCAACTATGTATTTGGAATGAATAGTTTCTAAAACGTTTTGCACTAAAACCAATAGCATACATATGACATGATGATAATACTCTACGGTCCACCCTTGTAGCCCACAAACTTTCAAAAGATAACCTCTGCATTATATGCCACCTGGACGTATCAGTTCCTAACCCACTACCTTTATTTATTTCTTCAAGAAAACTCCGTATGATAATAGATCCAAACTAATGCATGACATTCAAGCAAACATAACAACTTGCTACCCTCCTACAGCAGAACAACTCAATATCTGCCTGCGTTCATTGTTTGAAAAAATACCCCATCCACCATGTGCAGATTATCAATCTAAAAGTAGTTCTCTGTGGTATAGCAGTGTTAGGGATCAGGTTCGCACTGCTATAAGATACCTCTGTAAAGCGAAGTGGCCATTTCTTTCCACCAGACTCACTATTCATAAACAAATATATGAAGCCGCTTAGAAAAAACGTCACTAACCTAGTCCATTTAGCCAAATTATCCCACCACACTACCAAAATCAGTTCCAGCTGCAAAGAGGTCTTCAAGCTTAGAGTTTACTAACAGACTAATGTCATGCAACAAATAAACCACTTCCAACTGTTTTTCCTCCAGTAGACCTTCCGGGCATGTTTACAAATTTCTTCCGTGACAAGGTACAAACCATTACAGATAAGCTTGACAGGACAATTTTAACTGACTTGTCGTCACCATACAGTTTCGATACAGAATTTTAGCGACAACCGTTAGCGTCATTTGAACCTATCTCTATGGATTTAGTATGGACAATCGTGACGAAGAGTGCACCAAAGATAAGTGAACTTGATCCAATTCCAACATCACTGCTGCTTGAATGCTTAGAACAAATAGTGCATTCACTAACTGATGTTATTAATACCTCATCTCTCTCAACCGGGGAATTCCCATCATTTTTTGAAACTGCCATTGTAAAGAATCTGCTGAAGAAACCAACACCAGACCATCAAGATTTATAGAACTATCGCCTAGTTTCCAATCTCCAGTACATATAAAAATCTTAGAAAAAGTTGTTCTAGCCCAACTTGTATCTCATCTGAATTCAAACAGTCTGTTCAGCAATGTACAGTCTGCATATCGCGATTGCTAAAGTACTGAAACTACACTTATGAAAGTAGTTAATGGCATTCTTTCTGCTTTGGATAGCGGAGAGAGTACAGTCCTCACCCTACTTGATTTGTCTGCAGCATTTGACACAATAGACCATGATATATTACTTCACCATCTCCAGCATGTAATTGGCATTCACAATACAGCCTTACAGTGGTTTCAGTCCTACCTAGTCAACAAGACACGAATTTTATCTGCAAATGAAATACACTACAGCCCACTTGATCTTAGTTGTGGTGTTCCACAGGGTTCTGTTCTTGGACATTTTCTCTTCGTTCTATACCCTTAGCAGCTCTCAAGTGTCATTGATAATCATCCAGTGTCTCACGAATTGTATGCTGATGACACCCAAATATACCAATCTAGACACCCAACTGATGTTGACGTTACCATCCAAGGAGTAGAGAGATGCATTATGTATGTGAAATCATGGATGACATGTACCAAGCTGCATATGAATGATGCTACACATGAGTCCAATCTGATCACAAAACAAAGACTTGCTTTACCTCAAACAATAAATATCAGCAACACCAACATTAGATTCACACAGTACGAAACCTTGGTGTTAATCTGCACAGTACTGTCTCACATTGCTCCAACATGTCATGAACATATCCAAGGTTGCAAATCTTAAGCTGATACGCATCAGCTCCGTTCGCAAATATCTTTCAGTTGATGCCACTAGACACTTGTGTTGTCATTGGTAATTTCAAGACTGGACTACTGTAACTCATTTCTGGCTGGTTAGTCTCAATATATGCAGTTACTCAGATCGTCATTATAGTACCACGATCAAAGCAAACCTCCCCGCTTATCTGTAACCTACACTGGCTATCCATTTGATCCAAAATAAAACAAAAAAGTTGTTTTCCGTGCTACGTTTCACTGACGGACTCCATTCCAACATACATATATGGCCACGCACCAGAAAGATACTTACGCTCCTCTTCTATCAATCGTATACTCATTATTCCCACTATGTAAACGAAGTCATATGGACATCGTTCTTTTGAATAACAGGGCCCAGCAATATGGAATGAATAACCCATTGAAATTAGACGCAATAACACAATGATCCCTTTCAAGATTACTCTTAAAACTCACCTTTCTTGACTGCAAGAACAAACTTAAAGACCTAAAATGTTTCCTACCTAAAATATTTTCAGCATTTTTTGTTTTCTAATTTCATGGTGTTTTGTTTTTTGTAGTCATATCATTATATATGTTGTAAAGCACTTAGAGCCTTTAAAGATTAGGCGCTTTAGAAAGTCCTCATTATTATTATTATTATTATTATTATTATTATTATTATTATTATTATTATAACTACAAACCTTGTGACAGGAATATATAATAGCGTGCATATTATACCATTTGTGCATTCTTCAAATCTCACTCAGAAGGGGCTATTGTTTCTTGATCGTATCTAAAACAATGAAAAAATATGTAAGTAACGTTTTTTCCAGGATGTTATGAGGTCAGGTGGGCTATGATACGAACAATAAAAATTAACTTTAAGTTCACCATTTTAAAATGGGCTTTTAAACTTAAATTAGTAATAAAATGTTAAGAACCACCATAGGATGAACATTGCGGTTATACCGACAAAAGAAAATGTAATTTTAAAAATATGTTCATATCATAGACATAATGGGTATATCGTTTTGAAATTTTCCGCTATATCGATTAATCTCTTCACACGTGAATGATGGGATATGTTATATTTGAAATGTCCATAGGATTGATTTTAAGTTTAGAGGGATGGTGGAGGTAGTGTTATCCAATAAAGCCTAACTATTTTGTTATAAATGATGATACAATGACTATATAGGTCTACTCTTGAACTGAACCGATATAGTTACAAAATAGAACTTATACGGACGACGGGAAATGTAATGTCAAAATGATATCTACTAAGCAATACCAAAACTACAAATCAACATGCTGTCTGTGTAAGGTGAAAAGTTTCTTACATTATCAACATGCACAATGGAGGAAATGCAGGTATAACTCTATGTTCCTTTGATGTTCTGTGGTTGAAATTCCTTAGGATACTTGTAGACATTAAACATGATCTAAGCACACAGTAAACTAAAATGACAGCCTGAATTATTTTAACAATACACTATCTTTAGCAGTTATTAAAGAAATGGAAAACTGATTTTGCCAGAGAAGAAAATATCAGAATCTGAAAGTGCAATGAATTAATTACCAAGTATATTAAATGTGAAAACGTTATTAGCTATTTTTGAAACTACATCTTTCTTCTAAATTCCAGGAAGCGAAAGTGAACAAGTGCATGTCTCAAGTAAGACCAAGCTGTATAATCGATAACCCCATTACACACATCAATCATACACCAAAATATAGGGATTCACATTTTGTTTCAACAATGCGTAATATATTAGAGGTTTTCTTTAATTAACCAGAATAATCATCGAGAAAAACCTGGAAAATATTTCTTCTTTAAAAATCTAAACCTATGCAAAATGCAAAATGTAGAGCAACACACTACTAAAATGATTACGTTTGAAAATGAAATGATTAGTCCAGGTAAGATTGTAAAATATTTTATAAATTATTCCGACCTCATCAATGCACCCCAACTCCACACTGTTAAATTTAATGCATTTTCTGCATATAATATGTTACGTTAAGTTTATTTCAAGCTCGGTCACCTGTAAGCCGTATTTCACTTTTCCACCTCAGATTGTCTCTACAAAGTGCTAAAATTTGAACAAATTTGATTATTATAGATACATGTTAGAAACGTACTATCCAGAGAAAATGTACTCAAAAGTTCTTCAAAATACCACATAGAGATTGATAGATTGATTGATTTTTAACTGCGCACAAGCACTTTTAGGCTATTTAGCGCCATACTGTAGTTGTATTTATATTTGTTTAAAAATACTAAAAGGTTTAATATTGACCAGCGATATAGAAAACCAAATAGTTCAAAGTAAAATGGTAAAGATGTTGGTAGCAGTAAAATATGAAGCTTCCAATTCAACGGGAGATGTAAATGGTGTATGTTGATGAAAAGATGTTGAAATAAAGGGCGGTATTTATGTTAGATAAAAATGTTCTAGGTGATGGCATACAAGTTATAGTTTAAAATAAAGATTTACTTCCTTCAGGAAATCTAAACTACAAGTGATATGTATAGTTTTAAAAAGTTCCTTCACGTCATGTACATTATAATCCTTATCACGCGTAGGTTGCAGGTCTAAACACTTTGTCATGATGTGCTCAACAGTGAATGGTTCATTGCAAGAAACGCACTCTGGTGGATCTTCACATTTTAGTATGTAGGAGTGGGTTATGTATCTATGACCAACTCGGATTCTTGCAATGGTTACCTCTTCCCTACAAAGGGCTCTGTAATAAGGAGTCCATTTTCCCAGGGTTTGTCTGATGGCGTGAAGTTTGTTATTCACTGCATCATTCCATGATGCCTGCCACTTCTGGCGTAGGTACTTTTTGATAAGATGTTTAAAATCAGTAAAAGGTAATTTAAAATCAGATGTTTCTTGGGATAGAGCCATTTTAGCAGCGCGATCTGCTTCTTCGTACCTTTAATACGAATATGGCTACGTAACCAACAGTATACTATATTGTACGAGGTACTAAGCTCAGAATTGTTGACGAGGAGATTGGTTAATAATGGGTTTTCAAGTTTTATATTGTGTATTTACTGAAGCACTGATAGTGAGTCACAAAGTTTATACGTTTATTTTCAATAAAGTTCAGAGCAAGATCTATTGCTTTGATTTCCGCTGAAAAAATGGACGCATCGTTTGACAAACGAACTTTTTTATGTGTTTGCCACTAACGAAAGTTGCAGCAGCCTTTTCCTCATCTTTTGATCCTTCAGTATAAATTCTAGTGTAGTTTCTAAGTTCGGTGAGGAGTTCATGATACGAGTTCTGGAAGAGGTAAATGTTTGTTTCAGATTTTTTCCCATCGTGTAATGTAAAAATCACGTTTGGTTGTTTAAGGAGCCAAGGTGGTTTTTCCGAGACAAACCTTTTCTGAACTGTTGAGAGATTAATTGTGTTGAGAGATTAATTGTGATACTGTCAAGACTGGATGATATTCTGACGCCAAATGAAGATATGGCATTTGGTTTGTTTTCATATTAAGGTTGTTTTTTTCGGGGGGGGGGGGGGGGGTGTTGAAAAAGAGCTGAAAATGCAGGGATCAGATGGTTTGATCTTAATATGAGAGCGTACTGTGCAGAAAGCACTTCTCTGCGATGCGATAAAGGTGGTTCATTCGCTTCGGCGAGAAGCTTTCACATTAAGATGTCTTAAATACTCCCAGAGCGAGTCTTATTCCCTGATGATGAATTAGGTCAAGTATTTTCAAATATGACTTCCTAGCTGAACCATAAACAACGCATCCATGGTCTAGTTTGGAGCGGATAAATGTTCTGTACAAATTGAGGGTGACTTTTTTATCAACACCCCAGTCAGTGCGCGTTACTAGTTTAAATAGATATAAAGCTTTCAAGCATTTAGCTTTCAAATTCTTAATGTGTTGAATAAAAGTCAGTTTTCTGTCGAAGACAATACCCAAAAACTTTGTTTGCTCAACAACTGGAATAAGTGTTCCGTCCAGCGTGAGTTTCGAGTCATCATGATGACTTCGCAACTGACAGAAATGCATGCACACTGTTTTCGATTTTGAAAATTTGAAACCGTTAGTACTGGCCCAATTTTGGATCTTGTTAATATTTTGTTGCAGTTGCCTTTTAATTGTATGCATGTGCTTTAATCGATAACAAATTAAAAAATCATTTATAATGAGCAATCCAAACCGGGAGCTAAACACTTGGTGATGCTATTGATTTTAATATTATATGACGTCACATATAAAATACTGTCCTGGGGCACACCCATATCTTCCTGGTGCATATCTGAGAGGGTTGATTCCAGTCGTTCTTTGAATTCTCTGTCGGAGAGAAAATCTGAGACAAAAGAGGGCTGACGGCCTTTTATATACAGATCGTGCAGGTTATTTAGTATCCCGTACTTTCATGTTGTGCCATAGGCCTTTCCTAAAGCAAATAAGACTGTTACTAAATGTTCATTCTTGATAAAAGCGTCGCGAATAAATGTTTCCAGTCTAACGAGATGATCGTTGGTACTACGACCAGAACGGAAGCCACTTTGGAAAGGAAATATTAAATTGTTAACTTCGAAGTACCATAGAAGCCGAAAATCAATCATTCGTTCCATTGTTTTGCACACACAGCATGTCAGTACGACGGGCCGATAGCTGTTAGGATCCCTGATATATTTATCTGGCTTGGGAATTTGTATTATTGTTGCTTCTCTCCAAATCTTAGGTGCCTTACCAGCAATTCATAAATCATTACAAATTTTCAGAAGAGATGTTAGTGATGCTACTGTGGGGTGTTTCAAGAACTGGTAATGTACTTCATCAGGCCCAGCGGATGTGTCTTGGGCCTCGTATAAAGCCCCCTATATGCTCCAGTAGTGAAAACAGCTGGTTATAGCTTTCAGAGTTGTTGAATGTGAATTTTAAAAGTGACTTTTTTTGTTGAGTTTTTAATCTTCTAATGGCTTCTGAATAATTAGATGATGAGTTTTTGAAAACCTGACTGCATGAATATTTGCTATGTCACGTTTCGAACTAATATTGTTATTGTTTGTTTTCAGGTGTCGGAGAGAATTGTTGTTTCTCTTTCTGTTTATTTTTCGAATTGTATCCGAAACGTTTTTAATTGAAGAACGAGAGTTTAAAGAAGAAATATATTGCTTCCATGATACAAGTTTACATTCTTTGGTTGTGCCTCGAGTTTTAACATGGGTAATACCATATTTGTTTAAATTTTCGGGCGTTGGACGATTGTTGAATTTTTTTAATGCTTCTCGGCGTTGTCTAATGGCTTTTTTGCATTCCTTGGTTACCCAAGGTTGTTGATTTTTTTTACTGTTCGGTGAGGACTTTGGAATATTTACTTCTGTAATCGCAATTAGAATTGAGGTAAAATGCTGTATAGGATTAACAACGTTGAATACTGTATCATTATTTAGTCCAGTTTTACATAGTATTTCAAACGTAGCCTAGTCGGCCTTCTGTATATTCCATTGTGGAATTGCGTTATCAATGTTAGAGATATTTTCAAGGTTGATTGGAAAGTGATCACTGCTGTGAAAGTCATCAGCAAACTTACATTCATAGTTCAAAAGCAGCGAAGGAGAGCAAATTGTCACATCTATACACGTGTATGTACCCGTTCCTGTGTGTAATTATGTCGGTGATTTGGTGTTATATAGACACAAATCGTGTCTAGAAATGAAATCTTCTACTTTGTGGCCTCTGTCGTTTATCTAATTTGATCCGCATATAATGTTATGGGCGTTAAAATCCCTGAGTAGAACGAAGGTCGCGGGGTGTTGTTGAACAAGATTGTCTAATTCGATTGCTACTAGGTTGGTGTTTGGAGGTAAGTAAATACAGCAAAAGGTAATCACTCGCTGTATAGTGACGCTTATAGCAATGGCTTGTAAATTTGTATTTAAAAGGGTTGACTCTGTGAGGAGCTTTATTGTTCACAACAACAGAGACTCATCCTGAGGCCCTGTCAGTATTTTGAAAGTACGTGTTAAATAGGGAAATGTTTTTAAATGTAATTTGTTTCTGTCTCTTTCAGGAATGTTTCCTGTAAACATATTATTGCAGGATCGTGTTCATTTAAAAGCAAAAGACTATCATTGTAGTTAGCTTTAAGTCCTCGACAGTTCCATTGTATGATGGTGATCTTCATTATAAAGTTAAGCTGGAGATTCTGGAGCTAGGTTAGATCACTCGCGGAGGAAATTTTTGTTGTAATTTGTATGGAGGAAGAATGGGAGTGTAGTGTTTTAAAGTAGGCTTGGAGCAATCTTGAGAACAATCAACAATTTCGTCTGCATTCCGATTCTCAATGTCTCCAATCTTGTTGTATGGTTTAATGGGTTCATCTGACCTCTTTTGCTGCCTTATTGTTTGTGTTTTGTGTTTATGTTTTGGTGTGATCGGTGCTGGGTTGTTTTTTTAATGTAGTTTGGGTAGATGTTGTGTTTTTCTGTGGTTGATAATGGGGATATTGGCACTTGTTGTTGAGTCGGGTTGATCCTTCTGTGTTAGTGCGTCCTTGGTAATATTCGGATTCTGTTTGACGATAGTGGAGAAGGATCGGCCAGGAAGATATGGTTATACCTGGACAAGTTTTCTGGCCTCTGGCTAGGGAATGTTTGATGTAAACTTTACCCTCTGAATCTCCTTCTCCTGTTTCCAAGTATCACAATCCTTGGAATTGGCGTGGTGTTCCTTGCCACAGTTGACACAATGCGGAGTTGCTCTACAATCAAATTCCTTATGTGAGTGGTCTCCGCATCGGTCACATATTTTGGCTTTAGAAAATCAGTCTTCCTGATGGCCGTATTTTTGACACTTATAGCATCGAAGGGGATTTGGTATGTATATTTCGACCTTTACTTGCAAAAATCCAACCTTGACCACTTTGGGCACTGTTGGTTTGTTAAAGGTGAGTACAAATGTGTTGGTGTCCTGCAGATTGTTATTACGTTTAATAGGTATTCTACGACCTGCAGTGACACCTTCAAGTTTCATTCCTTCGATGATATCTGCGTCGTTGACTCCAGCCAAGTCAGGACACCGCATCACGCCTTTGGACGTATTCAGTGTAGTGTCGGCGAATGAGGTTACTGGAATATCAAAGAATGATTTCATTTTCATGATATTGTCTGCTTGAACGTTTCGCTCACACTCAACAAGAAGGTAACTCTATTTTAGTTTTTTTACACTGTTTGGTGTGCCTCTAGATCTCGATATGTTTTTTTATCAATAGCAAATGAAGATGGTGCAGCTAGCGGTTTAGAATTATTCTTAGATTGAATAACCATGGAAAAGATTCCACGTTGCATGGTTCTTCCTCTGAGTTAGCCAGTGTTTTGGTACGTTTGTTGTTTTTTGTTTGGAAACTTCCATGATTCTTTGTTAAACTTTCAGCATCCATGCTCACCGCCCACCATGGAGCCCAACGAGGGGACACTTTTCAAGTGCTACGGATACACATATGCTATACTCAGTAGATACAGTTACCTACATTAGCCTGTGAAGTCTCCTTCTATGGTCGGTATAAATACCTCACGATTGATCCGTAAAGACACCGCCTTGTAGGAAGTCTTCTAAACGTTGAGAAAATGAAAGCTAAAAGGATAGAATGTAGGGGCAATGGTGGTATCAGGACAGATACAAGACAGATAGAGAAGGTGAGCAAGGAAATAAAAACTACATAGGGCTCGGCGTGACCAGCCGATTTGTCGAGACCGGGCCCATCCCGACCACCCGTCTTGAAGAAGTAATGGCAAAAGCATTGTATTGCATCGGAAAAGCCTCCGCTCAATTACCAGGATCCTTTTCTCCCCCGACACGGTTTGCAACCCACGGCTAACAGGTTGCCTCTACGTACTCGCCTTACACCACGTGGTGAGGCACGTCAGGCCAATTCTACAATCCCGAACCGGCATCTTTCTGTGTTAATTATGGTGCTATTAGCAAAAATTTAAATATATTATATTGGTCTAATTCAGTGACCTACTACTTCAGGGTTGATTATGGTGTTATTAGCAAAATCTTATTTTTTTTATATTGGTCTAATTCAGTGATCTGCTACTACTGTGTTGATTATGCTGTTATTAGCAAAAATAAAATTTCATTTCATTTCAAATGATTTCTGGATGTAAAGAATTAAACTAGCCTTTTGATTTAATACAGTTATCTTGATGTTGTAATTTTTGTACGTTTTTTTTCCATAGGCTGGAATAAGTGATAAGCAACTGCTGATCGCCCTGGAACCGGAAGCAGCATCACTGTACTGTAGACACATTCCTCTGGAGCTAAAGGAATCTGATGGTACATCGTCCATTGTGCCTTTGTCTCCTGGAACTCGATATATAGTTGTTGATGCAGGAGGTAAAGTATGTATGTATGTATGTATGTATGTATGTATGTATGTATGTATGTATGTATGTATGTATGTGTGTGTGTGTGTGTGTGTGTGTGTGTGTGTGTGTGTATGTATGTATGTATGTATGTATGTACGGCTAGAGAGGGGCTGATGGTTCATTTACAAGAAAGACTTCCAATGTTTCGAGCTAATTATGCACTGCGTTCCAGCAAGAAATTACTTACATGATCAAACAGTTTAGCGTGAAGCCGATAGAAGACTTGAACTGGTTAGAAGATTAAACTGCAGGAGTAAGCAAAAAATATATATGTCACAAAAAAACAAAGAATGATCGACGTAATTGCGTGTTTTTATACAGAGAAGCAAATCTTTTACCAATACGTTCAGTCCAAGGACAAGGGACCAAAACCATGCGTAGCGAAAAGGAATGCTGAGTCCAGACACTAGTATATCCCAGTATAGTTGTGCAAATAAACGATTCATTAAAACATACTAGTTGTTAAGCATACGTTTTGTGATCTTAATTAATCTAAATGATTACTAAAAGGAGTTGATAATAAAAGTTTCTTTAATTTTAAAATTTAGTGATAAATTATTATCATTATAAATTTGCATAAAGGTCAATAAAATGGATGTAAAGGTTTCCGACATCCTCCCTACGTCTTGATTAGCCGGACCATGCATATTTTCATCATGTTTATTATGAAAGTCTTGGAAAAACTCTACAGTAATATCATAGTTTTCAAAATTTGACCGTATAAGAGTTGACATCACGCGTAATTATAATGCTATATCCAGAATACTTCGTTTTCAAGTAAGCTATTTCATATTCAGGGGAGAATAAAAAATATCGGGGGAGGAAGGGGGGCGCTAAAAGTATGTAGGCGAGACGCCGGTAATCGACGTAGGGACCCAGTAACGAAGCCTTTTTAAGATCATTTATTTTAAGCGTTTCCAGAGCATATTTTTAGCTAACCTTCCTTAACAAAACTTATCTAGGAAACGTTCCGGTTGTTTCGTACTTACTTTCTAGGAGTAAGGTCACTTAATTCATCCTCATTTCATTGGTCCTTAATTTTCTTAACTTGTAACTAACATTTTAATTTTTCTCTGAGTGAACGAAATCGTAATTTAGGTGAATTATAAAAGGAAACATAAATTTTCATTTCTCTCCGATAATCTAAAAATACAACATTTTTGCAATGCTTGTTTCTCAGAAAATATTAAAATGCATGAAAAGAAACTAAAAATCAAAATAATATCCCACCAGTTTTTTTTAGCTTCTTGTGATTTTGATCTTACGATAACAAAGTCTGCATAACCATTAAATTTAACTGATCTGCACTTTCATTAAAACATTTAAATATTTTAAATGCAGCTAATAAATTCAGATGCCTTTTCTATTCAAAGATCCCACCTAATCCAAATATATTCCATCCTAAACATAGTTCTCATCATGTACATTTTGTAGACGTCGGCCGGATTCTATGTTTGTGGTGCAATAACTGCATCATTTGTGACAACATCAAAGACACAGTTGTATTATCAAGCCTGGAAGCCGATTTTGTATCACCATTCTCTGTAGTGGCTATGACGACTACATCACAGTCTTCCTCATGTGCTCTCCATGTCGTCTCAAAGCTCTTTTTGACCTCATGTATGAAACTTAAGAATGATCGCTGGTTCAAGTTCTTCTTTCGACTAACGTCAATAGGCTCTTTCAACTTCTACTTTCTCCGTATCCAACCCAAGCAGGTCTCATATAATTTGTAATGGATTACTCCATATCCTCCCTTTTCTCTACATGATTTTCACACGAACCATACAATACTAGGTTCTCTCGACAGGAATTGACCTCCTGTCTATATTTGGGTTGCACAATAAATACAGTCCACTCTTACAACAACTTACCAATGTATTTTCAATAAACGATAAACTTGGTGATAAGCCTCTAGTGCAGTGCACGAGATGTTTATCGACAGAAAATGACAACAATATTCTGATTGTGAATGTTTGATCCTTCTGCCACCATACTGGGTCATTTGAAAAAAAATAGTCCTGACTATAGTTCTCAACAGTAATGAATTGCATCGGAAATGCCTTTCTGGACTTGACAAAAAAGGCCGAATGCGAACATCCTTCTTTTTGATAGTTTTTAATATCTTAACCTTGTTACCCGTGATGCACTGCGCCCATTTTAGTTTGGTTTCTTGTTTCAACTGCTTTTGCTACCCATTCCGCTACACATCTAAATAATAGGGAAAGACGGATTTTACTAGTTTTCCTTGTTCCCAGTTTCCTGTGATATTGGCTTACTAATTAGGACCGGACACAAGCGTATACTCAGACTTCGTATTTATCACCCTTGCGACAGAGAACGTTAGCTAATTTACTCACCTTATTTTTCTTATCTCAGTCTGGTTGTTTCAGCCCGATTATCACAGTCATCGATTACACGTGATAATACAGTAATAATATCAAGTGTTTTATGTTTCTATTATATATAACTACATGATAAATAACCACGATACATTTGTCAGTGATGTCTGGTTTTACGATTCACGAATTAATGCATTTAGTCGGCAAATAAAAAGGTCTTTCCTGCGGAATCCTTCCTTCATCAGATAATAAGCTAATAACTTTCTCGTTTATTATTTATACTGACTATTGTAACTAGGAATGTTTCATTATTGTTTTTTTTATCAATAATAAAAGTACTGAAAACTCATTTTCTTCATAGTGAAAAATGTACTCGAGAAATTCACTATTTTACTCGCGTAAAGAAACAAGTTTCATCAAAAGTAAAACAGACAATTGAGGAGGAGAAAAGTGTTATATTAGAACCACATAACCAAGCAAAATGATAATCGATGGCATTTTGTAAACGTCTGTAAACTGGAACGTTGCTTTTGTTGTTATTCTTGTTGTCTGTTGCTGCTTCCATCCTTTGTCATGCATCTATTGAATGGATACATTATGGGTCTATTTTCCACCTTATCTTCCCATCCTGTGTGCAACGTTTACATCCGGGCTTTCTGTGGGGATGTTTTGAGCTTATGTTGGCAAATCTGTTCCACAGCCTCTGTTTTCTCCTTGGGACGGGGTGGGTGGCTGGGAGGGAGAGGCGTCTCAACCTTATTTGCATTCTCAGTGCCATATATCTTTAAATTATCAATACGACTGTATTACATTGCTTCATCGCGTTCTGTTTAATTGCATCATATTTCTCTGCAGACCTTCGGTTTCCGTTTTCATTTCTTTTTCTTTCTCCAGTCTCTCGATTCTCATTGTAAAGTTTTATCTTTCACTCAACCGTTTGTTTCGCCTTGCAACTTTTGTATGTCCTCAACTAATAAACTAAAGTGTTTTATGCTTAGTGTGACAATTTTTAGAAAACAACATAGTTTGTCGAAATGTAGATGTAAAGAGGTTCTTGAAATAAAGGATAATTGGTTTCTTTATCTGACTGCTTTCGTCGATTTATTGGATCTTTTCAGAACAGTGAATATTAATGACAAAAGACTCGTTAGAGTCAGATTAAAGAATCAAGGGACCACAGGCTATATTTCATTATCAAGAAATTCCCAAAATTTCTTTTGTCGTGTATTTTTAAAATAATAAAAATATGCTTTAGATCTGGTGGAGCGACAATTTGCAACGATTTGCTTGTACTCATAATATGTATTAGCACTTAATGTAAAGAAAATATTTTACATTAGTCAATAAATCAAATATAACTTACTGTTTTCACGGCTGATGATCACTTTAGCTTGCTTTTAGGTGGCCTCCAAATAAAGCCGACAGACATATAACTATAGAGGTCGATACCTGTAAATACCGTAAGATGGTTAATATAGTGGTTTCGGAATGTCTTATTTGACGTGCGCATTGATCATGAATACTGTTTTTGCTACCAACCACATTAATAGCAAGGTAACTTATTTACTGATGAAAACTTCTATATTAATATTGTGATCAATGTAACTAAGTTTGTGGGGTTGGGTAAAATATCAACTATTTAGGAACGCGTAGAAATCATGATAAATGCATTCAATTTAAAGAAATATTGTGTACTTGTCTGATCATCTAACTATAATGATACATCATTTGATTGTAGAATTTCTAATCTACCTCGATAACGAAGCACATAAAAATCAATACCAGGCTGAGCATTGGTTCTCCTTAATTAGTGTCTGCCACTTTGTCAACATAAATTTTTAATCGAGGCATAATTTCTAAATCAATTACCTCATTGCCTGCTTAGACATAAATGTAATTTTCACACAGATTTGAGAAATAAAATGCATGCCAAGCATCCTTTCATTAGGTAAAATATGAACTATGAATGATTCCTCTTGATCTGGGATAAGCACTTAAAGGTTGATTTGACACCTATATACCTATCGCAAGGAAGACGTTTGGTATCGTTTGAATAGAGACATAAATGTAAATTATGTTTCACCATAAGATAAGGTAAAAACGACCCAATCAGTTCAGGGTCTAAAATTTTAAATTAGGTTTTCCATTAGTAAAGTATTCCTGTCCGTTATTTAAACCGGTTCATTAAATTTTGGTGGTCGGAGGTAACTATCCTTAGGTGTTGGCATACAAAGTCATAAAGAAAACTGCTTTTATAGGCACTTAATCGTGATATCCCATTTTCATGTATTAAATAGTATGCCATATGTTGTTCGTTTCCCAAAACTGAAACAAAAACAGTATTCAAGCTCATAAAGACATGCCTTTCCGTGAAATCCCGCTGATGTAAAAACAGTATATTTTATATTTTACTTTGAGGTTGTGAGACATCGGCCTGCTACGCAAAAATAATGTTTCGTCTCCACTACAGGTGGCACAATTGACATAACGATCCATGAAGTCTTAGGGGATGGAAACGTAAAAGAGATGTATAAGGCAACCGGCGGCGCATGGGGTGGGCATAAAGTCGACGAAGCTTTCAAGCAGTTTCTCATCAAAATATTTGGAAATCCTGTTCTACAAAAATTCAAAGTGGAAGCGATGGAAGATTACGTTAAACTATTTCGGGAGTTTGAACTAAAGAAGAGAAAGGTTAGTCCAAAAGGTAAAAAGGATGTAACATTTTCTATACCCGCATCTTTGCTAGAAATCTTTAAGGAAAACACTGGGGAAACCCTGGCGGAAGCAATAAATCAAACTCAATTTGCAGGAAAAGTCCAAGTCATTAAAGGAAATAGACTGAGACTGGATCAGTCCATTATGAGAGGCTTTTTTGATAGTTCCCTCAGAAGTGTTTCCGCTCATCTACAGCCATTTCATGAAGATCATGGAAAATACGGAATATCCGTGGCCGTTTTGGTTGGTGGTTTTGCTGAATCCTCGATGCTAAGTGCAGCGATTCGAGAAAACTGTTCTTCCTGGAGAGTCTTAGTACCCGACGGTGCAAGTCTTATTGTGCTTAAAGGGGCAGTCCTATATGGCTACGATCAATCAATCATCGTTTATAGAGTCGCTAGATATACATATGGAGTTGGTGTGAGAAGGGATTTTATTGACGGTGTGCATCCAGTAGAATACCTGTTTGTGACTGAAGATGGAGAAAAGAAATGCAAACATATTTTTTCCAAATTTCTAACGGAGGGCACATTAGTAAGATATGATCAAATTTTATACGAGGAAAAAGAGCTTAGTCCTTCAAAATCGAATGGTGATCACTTGAATATTCGAATTTTTGCCAGTACCGATATAGATACAAAGTTCACAACGAACGATTGTTGCTGGTTCCTAGGGAATCTCATTGTTACTGGCCTCGACACAAGCATCGCCCGCAGACAACGAAAGGTAGATGTCACCATTATACATAAAGGCACTGATTTCCATGTACATGCAACAGATGCACAATCTGCCAGAAAACTCGACGCGTACATTGATCTTCTAGATTAAGCTGCCATTTCTAATCTTATTTAACACTTTACTTCACAATAAAAAGGTCACAGTGATTATTTAATACGTTTTGCTGTAAACATTACAAATTCAAGGATAAGACCAATGCAGCTTTATCTCTTTTCTATCATATATATATATATATATATATATATATATATATATATATATATATATATATATATATATATACATATTTATATATAGACAGATAGATAGATAGATAGATAGATAGATAGATAGATAGATAGATAGATGGATAGATAGATAGATAGATAGATAGATAGATAGATAGATAGATAGATAGATAGATGGATAGATAGATAGATAGATAGATAGATAGATAGATAGATAGATAGATAGATAGATAGATAGATAGATAACTTTCAATAATCTCTTTTTGTTGTTTATGTTTGCATACATCTTAGGATTAATATACCTGATGTCCTTAACATTGTCTCCTGTTCTTGTTTTTGTCTGCTTTTCATTGAGTTCAAGATACTCGTCACCAATCACATCTTTCTTTACTTTAACATCCCCCATATCAGATTGTAATGTTAAGTCACTCCCATCAAACCAAAGTGCACATAATTGTTAAACCACAATGTGTTAATAATGGCTTCATGTGTTTCAATCCCCATTAATTTTCTTTTTTTTCCAATACAAGGTATTTATTTCTTCGTCTGTGATCGGTTGACTTCGATTGGTTTTATTTCCTTTTCCCTTAGATTTAAAATCGTTTTGCTAAACCAGAAGATCTTCCCTTGATAATGCAAAATTTGTGTTTGTTCCTTTCATGAATGAACTTGATTATTTCTTGATTTTGAGATGGCGATCAATGGAGCTGATGATGTTACTTAAGGTGTTCGGTTTCAAACTCAGATTCATTCATTCCCCTAACACTGATTATATAACCAGCTAGGTGCTGATCTAATTCTGATGTGTGTATCTCATGTAAATTTCTGAATTCATTTTTTGACTGAAAGAATTCTTTCACTAGCTATATATCATAAAGTGTTATTTTAAAAGTGTTTGTTTCACGAGAAAGTTTGTGGGATTGTTCTCATAAACTCATAGACGTATTGATTTTGGAATACCGGAATGAAAGAGACAGAAGAAGAATGAGTTCTTTAGAGAGGGTGTCACAAAGACGATGAAACCCGTCATGGGAAAAGGTACGGATCTGTAATGTTCTCCATCCACTTGTTATATACGTTTGTTGTGAGATTTATCATAATCTTCTTCTCTTGTTAAATAAGGTTTGCAGAGAGTTATCATAATCTGTCTTCTCATCTTGTTGCTATTAGAAGGAATTATTCAGAAGTTAAGGAATGTCAATGTCCATGGTGTGAGAGAGAGAGAGAGAGAGAGAGAGAGAGAGAGAGAGAGAGAGAGAGAGAGAGAGAGAGAGAGAGAGAGAATAAAGAGTTCCTTAAAAGAGGTGTCGTTACGATGAGGAGACACAACTACGACTGGAAATGAAGTATGTAATCTGTAATGAGAGAGACATATCTTTTCTGGCTTCAGTGTAAAGTAACTGGACTGAGAGGTTTTGTGCTACGTTTTTATATGTAATCTAGGCGCACCGACATGTACAAATATGGCCATTCCTCGGTATACCAGTATATACTTCATCCTAGCTAGAAAGATGCTCTCATTTCCACTAAGAACGTCCATATTGTTTTAACGTCATTCGACATAACGTTAGCTTTAGTTTCTGAGTCACTAGATTAGAAATCTACTAATGTATAATCTTACAATCTAGGGCTTGCTTAACATATATTTCTTACTGAGTTAGCGCGTAATGTACAATGTCTTTTGCTTGTAACGGCATTCATTTTATTCCATTAATATATAGTTGTGATTTAGAAATAAATGCAATTAATCTTAATATATTTTAGAAACTTACTTTTATATTAATTGGTGAAAATATTACTTGAATACAATTCAGAGAAAATGTCAATCTTATTACTTTTACTAAATATTCTGTCATAATATTTGCATTCTGATTACTTTCTATAAATGTCAGTATTTCATCAGGCTCATAGTGTTTAAAATATGTCGTTCCTAACAAGCTCACATTTGAACACAGAATGATCATTTTCATTTACAAATGTCTCAGCTATGTCTCTATAAAACTCTCAAATGAACTCACAGTTTCATGGACTAAATGTTGCTTCATCATATTGTTCCTTATCTGATGTCATTGTTTTCTTTTCTCCACAGAGTTGCATTGTTTGATTTGTGTTTGTTTGTTAGGGATATCACTTTCTATTCTGTCTGGTGTATTTCTATATTTCTCTATAATTAATCATAACTACCTTGAATCAATAATGACTATGAATATAGAAGACAATTGATTGATTGATTGATTGATTGATTGATTTCTAACGGCGCACCATAAATTTTAGGCTTATATTAGATACTTAATGATTAGTTTCTCATGCGAGTGAGAATGCTACGCACGAATGCATATAACACCTATTGATTTGTGTCAACGTTTGGTGATTCGTGCTTAGTCGTGATGGGATTGTGATTCATTGTTTTTTTTAACGGCGCAACATCACTTTTAGGCTATTTAATAGGTCTTACTAAAAGGTTATGTGTGCATGTTTAAAAATACTAAAAGGGTTAATATCGATCATCGATATTAAAAACCAAATAGTTCAAATTAAAATGGTAAGGTGTTAGTAACAGTAAAATATGAAGTTTCCCATTCAACGGGAGATGTAAATGATGTTAATGGGTGCAGACGAAATATGTTGCAAATAAGGGGCGGTGTTTACATTAGATAAAATTGCTCTAGGTGAAGGTATACAATTTATAGTTTAAAAGGCAAGGTGATGGTGCCGTTTAGATATGTCATTATGTGCTGAAAAATAAATAATCATTTCGGTGGAATTTATTAGTCTTAAATCATGCGATTCTTAATATCGCTATCAGTACACGCTTGATGTATATATCGCGGTTTCAAAGTTTATCTAATTATTTTAACATTATATATGTCTACTTTTAACAGACTGTCAGATGTACACATGTTATCTGACTTGGTACTTATCATTTAACTCTTTTGGGAGTAGAAACAATGATAACTAAACTTTTGACGGATAAGTGAAATTCATACGCATTTTAGTTTTAATAAGGTGGCACAATTTCCATAATAGATATATCCTTTTTATTATGTACTAAACATGCTTCTGAAACAGAGCATTGAATGCACTCTTCAGTTTACAAATCCCATCCTTCCTTGTAAGTTCACTTATGTTTTAAGAGCATTCCAGCATTTATTCGTTGGTGCTAATATAAAATTTAAAAATATAGAACACGATAGGTTTGGGATAAAATAATAGTTTGCAATAAGTTAAGGTATTGACGTATTATTATGTATGTTACCCTATATTGTCGCAAAACAAACCAGATTGAGTTATGTTGCATTTTGGATATTTTATACTGAACATTGTCAAGATTGTAAAATAGACGTAACTTTGTAAAAGAACAAAACAATAAGGAGTCAGATATATTCAGAAACAATAATATGTCTGAAAGTTGTGTGTATCTATATTATTTGTAATTTTTCATGTATATAGTTTTTAAAGGTTATTTATTCAATACCATTTTGACTAATTCTTCTATCAGTCTTATGTACAGACTTTAAAGGTGAGTAATTCTGCATTTAGCTTAAGTTGAGTCATAAAGTTTCAAGGTTGAGTTGCACTACTAATCCAAAGTAAATATCATGTGATCTAGCTTCATTACATGTGTTCGGAAAATCTGTGTTGGCCTCATTCTTGATTAGTTAGTGTTGCCCATATGACCTTGTTGACAGTCAACATTTAATAATATGAAGCTTTCTATATTGGGTATTAGCTTAAGAACTGTTTACTGGATAATAAGAAATTTGAAATGGGAAACACCAGACGTGAAAGCCATTCAGCCAATTACGGAATTTACTGGGCATTCATTTAAAATACATTTTGGGGTTATGTCATTGTAATTTACCTGTACTGTTAGTACATCAAGCCAATACATCATTCGGAATAACACTGGAATTCATGAGGATTACTTGTTCGTTTTGGAACTAATGGAACATTTAGGACTGTTTAGGATTTTATTAACCATACTTGCAAATTATTTTTGTTTGTTACTGTGTGTTTTAGGGAATAAATTATATTTTCAATTTTGCAATACTTGTTGGTTTTCTATCTTGTTACTTATTTTAAGACCACAGAGTTATAATTCTATATTTTGTTCAGACTCACAAACATGGTCGTTTTTCTTGTCTCAACTTTCTGTTTTTACAGAGGCAAGCGTCGCATGACATGGAGTGAAATCCTGTATAAAATCGTGTGAAAATATTAATTCATTCGTATTTGTTTCTTCAATATATCTGCTCAGATCACCATATCTATTTCCATCTATAAGTTTCACCACTTATATTTATTCGAACAGGAGTAATTATATCGAGGGTGGTCATCTCCTAGATATCGAGTACCAAAAGGGGGTGGGGGGGGCTATAGTATATGTCTTATTACATTTATACACCCACAACCAAGCAAACACCACACCATCCCGTGACAGTGGACGCTTTCATCCGGGATTATAACATTTTATTCGGGGAAAGGAATGTGAGCATATATTGAACACAGGCATTACAGAGACAGTAAAAATTTATTATTATAAAAAGAAGGATCAGAGTGAACCGAGTCATTGTCTGCTATTTGTATATACATCAATATTGTGGATGTGTATTACCTACGTATTCTCTTGCGAGAGGAGTTATTTAGGCAAAAGCCCACAGTAATAAATTACGTCGTGTTAGTGGGTAAGCGAAGCACTAATTTTGGGAGGCATTCCCGCTGAGTAGTGCCGTTTTTTATTGATGTTTGGTAAAGGAACCGACTGAATTGGGCCAGGTTATACTAGAAAAGCGAAAAATACGTTGCAGGTCTATTTTCAAAAAGGACAATAAACTTTGAGTGTAAGTAAGGCACGTATTTATCAAAAGGTCAGGATTGCGAGAGACAGACAATTAGTTAAGGATTTTAAGTCAATTGGTAAAGACGAATTAGGGTTTTACGGGTCCCAGTTAACTGAAGTTGTCGAACGAAGGGTTAGAGAACGGAAGAAACAATTAGCAGCTGAACGAGAGAAAGACAGACAAGAAGCTGAACGCGAGAAAGATAAAGACATAAAGACAGAATGAGCGTGGGTCCGACCAGAGATAGGCTGGTTAGGAAGTTCTACTGGCCAGGTGTGTACGGTGATGTTCCAAGGTTTTGTTTGTCGTGCGACAAGTGTCAGCGAGTGTCATCTTAGACCTTCTTTCGCCCGGTGCCTTACTAGGAACCACTCCACTAATTGACGAACCTTTCTCGAGGGTGGCAATTGACTTTATAGGTCCGATGAAGCCGGCGGCAGAAAGTAACTACGTGAAGGTCGACCTACGGATTGGGATCGATATCTTCTCGTGATAATGTTTGAGTATCGAGAAGAACCACAGGCAAGCTTGGGCTTTTCACCTTTTGAGTTAGTCTGTAGAAGGACGGCCAGGGGGCCCATGGCTGTGTTGAAACAATTACGGATGGGTGAGCAAGCATCCGAGGAAGTGCGAACAACATACCAACAATGTTGATGACCTCCGCAACAAGCTGGAAGAGGTTTGTAAATTTGCTCAGGAAAATCTCTGTGACGCCAAGGGGCGTCAAGTTAAATATTACAACAAAGGAACGAAGGAACGCCACTTCCGAGTGGGTGACAAGGTGTTGCTTTGTTGCCGGTAGAGCACAACAAACTGCAAGTCTCATGGAGGGGACCATTCGTGGTAACGGAGAAAATGAGTGGAAAGAACTACCGTATCTGGGTAGGAGACAAGGACAAGTTGTACCACGTAAATCTCCTGAAACGTTACCGTGAAATAGAAACACCCAGAATTTGTAGTTGCTATTGTTGTGATGTAAGAACTCGACGACAACGCAGGGGAGGCGGATGTACTCCCTAGTTGTCTTTTGACGATGGAAGAAACCTACGTCGACGTTGTACTTGACGATACGTTAACGTCAGATCACCGTAAGGAGGTGCAGTCGTACTCCAAGATTACTCTAGCGTTTTGACAGTACGACCTAACAGGACGGAGTTGAAGGAGTTCACTCTGATGTCAATGAATGAGAAACCAGTGAAGGCGAAACCATATCCGCTACCCTATGCGAAATTAAAAACTGTCCGGAAGGAAACTCCAGCTATAATAGACTTGGGATTTTCACCACTTATATTTACTCGAACCGGGGTAATTATATCGAGGGCGGTCATCTCTTAGATATCGAGTACTAAAAGGGGTGGGTTATAGTATATTTATTATTACATTATTATACCACCACCCCCAATCAAGCAAACATCTCACCAGCCCGTGACAGACATATATTGTTATCATAAGATTTTCTTGAGATATATCTTTAACTTTTCAATTTGTGCGCTAGCACCGTTTCCCGAAAAAGGTCTAATATTGCATTATCATCTGCATTTTTCAAAGTAGCATACATTTTTATACATAATCACATGTGGTGTAATTAACTGTGAAATAAGCATTACATATACGTCATTAACAAACAATTCTTGAGAAAAGTGAGACCAATTTATCATATGAGAGTATTGCACTGAATATTGTACATGACTAATTTATTGTCAACGTTTCACATATGTTTTTATCTCTCAGTTTTAATATAAGTATTCTTTAATTTTATGTTGAAGATGTGATTTATATTTATATAATAATACACTTTCAAAATACTTACAATTATAACCAGCAGCAGAGAGGGTGAACAGACCACGTTTTCAAGCAAAAATAATGCTTCCTACGAAACCTTATTTTAACCAAAAAAAATAAGTCTCCATTTAGCAAACGGAGACTTTACGATTTTTTAATCAATTTTGGTCCCAACGATGTGGTCATCCACCCTCTCTGCTGCTTAGTGATTTCAGTTCTGGGTTAACAAAAATAATAAATGATTTCAACCAAATATTTGATCGAGTCCGATACGATATCGTGTCCGAGGATCATGTAAATTTATTGTTACAAATCCATGCGGGGTTGACTGAGCATGACTAAAGAAATTTTTAAATTGATTGAAGTCCATATCGGAACACCATGTCTGCCAAATATTTCGTAGCGTATGTGTATCAACGCCGTTAAACACAGCAAGAATATTACAGTTATCTCTGATCACTTTTGGAATCTGAGTGTAGCGTTGAGTGACATATATCACATCAGTGTTTTTGTGACGCCCCCGGGAAAATATTCTAGCTGGGTTTTTTTGATTGTCTAACATCACATCGTCGTATACGACTAAATTGTTAATACTCCCATCAAGGTCATCCACGGATGGCGCCTCGTCAATATCAGTTATAAAATCAATGGCGTTCTCACCCTTAATTTCTGATGCATTCTCGTTAAAATCTTTTAACACTTCATAACATCGTTGATCATCTACGCTAGGGGCAATTAAATACAACTTATCCCACTTCATCCATCTCATTATTAAATTGAGCAACAATTGCGTTTTACCGGATCCAGATGGCCCGATTATAATTGCGCGGATAGAGTTTGGTAGCGCTGCATGATGCTTAACTGGTTCTCTTATTTTAGTCGCTGAAAAATCAATTATATTCATATCTCTATACATAAATTATGGATCTATATTGTGTGAAGTGTAAAACGCGTACTAGCACAAATGATGTGACGACGGTTACAACTAAAAATAACAGATCAGCACTAACTGGTAGATGTGCAACATGTGGTATAAAAAAGTTTAGATTTATTTCTACAAAATCAAAGATTTTACAATCCGGAGATGTTTTAAAAAAAAACGAGGAGGTGATATCGCAGCCAAATTGGCAAAGCTCCCTGGAACCCCATGGGCAAAGTACCCCGGAGAAAAGCACCTTCCAGGATATAGCTACTGTGGTCCCGGAACACGATTAGATATCAGACTTGATGATCAAAATCAACCCCGATCCGGCGAGTATCCGATAAACGCTATTGATAAGGCGTGTCATGCTCATGATGTTGCATATAAAAGCAGCAATCTGCAAAACAGGCATCTCGCGGATGTGAAATTAATTCATGCGTTAAATGCTATTCCTGATAAATCTTTTAAAGAAAAGTTGGCTTCGTGGTTGGTAAAATCAGCTATGAAAGGCAAATTGATGATGGGTGCTGGTAATTAATAATATGGAATCAATTTATTATTCCCCAAGAGGATACTGGAGGGGTAAATCAGCAGTACATAAACTCGCTAGCGCTGCAAAAGTGAAAAAAACTACAGCGGCGGATTGGTTATCCAAACAGGCACTATGGCAAATTTATCTACCACCACCTAAACAAATTCAAATCTCGCATTTTGATGTGACTGCTCCTAATGAAGTTCATCAGGCTGATATATTATTTCTGCCACATGATCGTGGTTACAAATACGCGTTAACCGTAGTTGATATTGCAAGTCGATACAAAGAAGCAGAACCGTTAAAAACAAAATCAGCCACTGAAGTTGCTTCTGCATTTAAAAGGATTTATCGACGAGGTCCTCTGCACTGGCCGAATCTATTGCAGGTTGATCCTGGCAAGGAATTTCAGGGTGCAGTTCTATCTACAATGAAAAATCATAATGTCACCATACGACGAGGGCATACTGCGCTACATCGCGATCAGGCCATTGTCGAACGATTTAATCGGACGATTGCTGAGCGGTTATTTGGATATCAATACGCAAAAGAATTCATTCAAGAAAAGCGATCCAGTGAATGGGTTAAAAGATTACCATCTGTGATTACTGCACTGAATAACGAGATTACTAGAACAATCAACATGAAACCTATCAACGCGATTAAAAAGAAGTCAATACCCGTACAACCACAAAAAGATTTCCCTAGAAACGCTAGCGTTTCCCAACCAATTCTTGGTAGTAGTGTCATTGTGAGGTACTTATACGAACCAGGAGAGCTTGAAGGGGGTAGAAAAAGGGCTACTGATCCTATTTGGAGCGTCACTACGCATAAGATATCTAGTATAACACGATCAACTGGTAGACCAGCAATCTATAAACTGGATTCAACTGCTCCTCAGCGAGGATTTACTCGACAACAACTACAGGTAATTCCCGAGGATACTCAATTGCCACCGCATGGTCTTAACTAGCACCCAAGGTGCTGGCACCCCGGCGTCTATTGCACTCAAGACAAGTCAACATCACATTATTTCTGACATGACCGAGATTGTTATTTTTTCTGTCTACGGTGAATTGGCGAGGATCCTTATCCGAATACTGCCAACGCATTATACAATTGCAACTCGCGCAGTGATTATTCTGTTGTTTCTTCAAAGTGATTATTAATTCAGCATCAATATCAAATTCTCGTTGTTTTTTTTTTGTCCTGTTGTTTGTAACCGGAGAGTTTTTTATTAATGATGCTAACATCAATATCACTTATTGTTGTGTCATTATCATCGCCTGACTCTGTCAGGACAACTCTTCGAAGCTGATTTATTCTTCGTACTCTGGATACTGCGAGATAGACTAAATTCGACCATTCGATGTGATTATCCACCATCCAAACAATTGTATCCGATATAGTTAATCCCTGTGAAGAATGTATCGTCGCTGCGTATCCTAGCGTCCATGGGGATTTATTAGCACGCAATGCATTTTCGACGACGCTGATATCAACCAGCACAATATCATTTAATACGAGAATTTGTTTTTCACTCTGTCCTGGAATATCAACTTCAATATTCTGCTTTCGTGTATCCGAAGGCCTATAACACAACGGTACTGGAAGTGTTGCAAATTTTTCTTTATGCGTTTCAAATAACTTCATCTGAAGTGTGTCTCTGACTATTTTTCTACTTGCTACTATCAAATCGTTTGGTCTCCACGCTTCCCAGAAATCATTCATGGGAGTTTCTGAAATTATTTCACGTGCTATTTCGCATTGGATTCTATCCGGTTGTAATCTAATTAGCGCTTTGAACTCGCGTAATCGTTCATCAAGTGATCTATAATCAGTGGTGATTTCTTCATAGTAGTCTACAAAACCCTTTAGCCATTCATGTGGAGATGCACCGACAAATGGTGGTGGTTGGCCGTGATCCCCGCACATGACGACTTTTGTGTTTTTGTTTAACAACCACTCAAGAAATGTTTTTAATACATCTAATGACACTGTGCATATTTCATCCCAAATTATGATTTCAGGAATGAATTTATCACCCATACGCTCAGGAGTCCATTTGTCACCTTTCCATCGAAAAAAACTGTGATAAGTGCAAGCATTTACCCCTCGTTGTATCATCTCTCTGGCGAGTCTGTGAGTCGGTGTTAGCACAATCATGTTAGAAACGCTAGCGTTTCCACGACGAAATAATTCAATTGCACGAGTTGTCTTTCCTGACCCACCACAACCGTTTAAATAAACTGTCTTATATCTACATACTGGATCAGATACCGGTGGTGCATTAGAAAATTCTGATTGAATTTCAATACGGTTACAACAAAGATATTTATCATCCATGGCAACGTCTGCGGATTCACAATACTCATGTAGCATCTCTTTTTTAAATCGCCAACGCCCCCACGCTTCCTCCGGATCTGTGAATGCCGCTACAGCTGATTTGTACTTATTGTGTATATACATCGAATCAGTGGCTACTCTAACCGCGGTATTAGGAAATCTATTTATCATCGAAAATAGATTAATGCAAGCATAGGCTAACATTGAACTTCTCAAATGTGTGTACTGGGAATTATATCCATCACAGTAGGTAACAACCGTACCTAATTTCTCACCATTGGATAGAAAAGCATCCTTACGGGATACAAGTTTTCCCTGTTTCATTAAATCCGCTACAATAAAATCGTATTCAGCGACATCTATGATCAACCGCGAAGAGTATTTTGCGTTGTCGTATCGTCCACCCTGGGTAAATTTACCGATTATTCTTCTTCCGAGATCTTTTGCTTGTTCTTTTTTAATTTCAAATAACTTCTTAGACCAATTCATGATTTGTTCTTCTGGAAACTGTTTTCGTAGTTCGCTGATTATACGATCTAGATCGGGTTGTGGTAGCCAAACTTCTTTCTGAGCTCGATAGCATATAATAGCTTCGGAAACAATCAACGATATCAGCATGCCACAATCAATCATATATCTCAATAGCACTATTGGCATCCAGTGTTTTTCAGATAGGTGTCTACCGAGCCAAACATAACTACACGGATGTAACCCTGTAGCGAGTTCAAATGATATCACACGAGCGAATCCGGTTAAATCAAAATCAGGCAATGGTCCATTAATCGCAACACGAGTCATTTCATGCGTGGGGTGTCCAAATCGTTTGAAGTATTCAGCGCATTCCCCATACCCGAGAAAACTTCCAGGATAACACGCGGATATATCAATTGAAATCATACCGTCACGATGGTATTTTGTATTCCACAGTCCTCCATGACCAAATTCGATGCAACTCAATTTAACGTCCTCGAGAAAATCACTTCGTGTTGGACGCCATGAGTTTTTTTCTCTTGCGAAGTGAGCTACCACTGATGGAATAGTAAAACTATCCGTCAATAGTTTTTCATGGGAACTCTCCGGTGAAAAATCATTAGCGATTTTTCTCATTCTGTTATCTAATTCTTCAACGCGATATAATTCACCATTTGGTCTTACAAATTGATCAAATCCTGATTCGGAACCTGCACTACTAAGTAACCACACTGACACAGGATCATCTTTACACAACGCATGAATAGCATCAAATAATTTCTCTTCATAGAAAACATCCCCGGAAAATTCCCCGGAAAATTCCCCGGAAAATTTCCGGGGGATATATCTTACGGTTCTATCTCGTGGAAATATTGTTACTGCAGGTGTCCACGCGTGTTCGTTATGATCAATAATTTGTATTGGAGCCCCTCGCGATTGATATTTCGGTTCGTATAATACTTCTCCGGTTATTGTTGTTACTGATATTGGGAATTTTAATGATGCTTCTAATTTAGCTATATCAGAAATCTTTGCACCGTGCTGTTTCACTGTCAGTTCCCATTCGGTTATTTTCCTACGTCGCAGATCAGTTAGTTTATTTCCTCGGGATGCATTTGTGAAGTGTTCCATTACCCGTGTTGCTACACAATTGAGCCTTGACGAAGTCAACGGTGAATATTTCATAGGAGCTAGTTTTGCAATATCGGGTTTATCATTTAACGGATATATCCCATAAACCATTGCTGTTACGGGATAAGATCTTTCGTAGTATGGTTTGTCAATTCCAGTTAGAATTCCTGGTTTGGAATCTTTACTTACAATGACAGTTTTTTTATCCTTGAGGATTGGTTCAAATTTATCCCTAATAATCCATTTGCCTTCGACTTCGATAATGAATTTTATTCTGAAAAAATACTTCTGATTGGAATTGCTTTGTTGGGAATTGCTTTGCTTGAAATCCTTTGGATTTCCACCTTTGGATGGAAATTGCTTTGCAATTTCACCAAGGTGTGAAATTATCTCAGCTGCTCTTTTATCGTTCATAGTAGCATCGATGATGGGTACATTGACATCTTCATCAATAATTCGAAATGTCGACCAACAGTATGCTGCATCGTCTCGGTAGAATTCATTAAAACACTCCCTGATTTTACCGAGTATAGTTCTATCACCGATTAGACGTTTTGGTGTATCAGAGACTCTATCGAGATTGAATTTAGTATTTCTCCAAGGCTTAATTTTCGATAATCTTTGGAACTCCCTATCAAGATTGAATTTAGTATTTTTCCAAGGTTTGATTTTCGATAATCTTTGGAACTCCCTATCAAGATTGAATTTAGTATTTTTCCAAGGTTTGATTTTCGATAATCTTTGGAACTCCCTATCAAGATTGAATTTAGTATTTTTCCAGGGCTTAATTTTCGATAATCTCTTGAACTCCTCCATGTTATAATTAAAACAAGTATTTAAATAGAAAAATATAGTATAATGAATCACTGCAAGTGGCTAATGATTGGATCTACAACCCCGTGTAACAAATCATGCAGAAGTGAATTCTGTGGGTATCATATGCAAAGCGTGAGAAACGGTTCAAAAGGCCCTCTCCCATGCCTCCAATGTGGGGTGGGTGTTAGAGGAAAATCGCAATTATGCCTTGCTTGTGGGGGTAAACGATACAGGGAACTAAAACGCTACTATGACAAACGAATCATTGACTCCGTCATCCTTGATAAAATCAAGGACAAAGTCATAAAAACCCCTCAAGATTATATCCAGAGATTTATAATTAAAGCAGATAATAAATTAGACAAGTAGTATTATTATACAAATGAGCCAAGATTTCAGACCTCACCCAGTGCTTGCTAATTACGAAGCCTCTAGTGATGGTGTTGTCAGGCACCGCAGACTCAAAGAACCGGTTGGGTATCTGAATAATATGGGCTATTTGATGTTTTCAGCTGGGAGGAAGAAGTATCTCTGTCACAGAGCCATCTATGAAGCATTTTACGGATTAATCGAAGACGGTCTTGTGATTGATCACATAAATGGCGTGAAGACTGATAATTGTCTTGGGAATCTTCAAGCCGTCTCGCAGCGCGATAACCTTTTAAAAAGCAACGCTGGTAAGCACGCAAAACATCCCAAGGGTGTGAAATCGTTTGATTTAGAAAATAATGAAGAGAGAAGCTTTCAGTCGATAAATGCGGCTGGAAAATATTTCGATATTTGTAGTACTTCAATTCGATTTGTTGCTGAAAAAATCATTAAAACATCTCTGTCTAAAAAAAATGGTCATAAAATAAAGTTCGTATACACTGAAACTATTTAAGGGAGATAAATCCTTTATGGATAAATCCGCACTACAATTCACACTCTACCTACTAAGTTCCCTTGTATTATGACGTCAAAGGAATTTGTCGCCTGCTATATTACCTGTATACCTTGACTAGGCGCGCCCACGTGAATGTAATGGAGATATAATGCATGAGTTTTCGATAGAGAATAAAACTTTTTATTGTCGCTTGTGGGCTAAAACTGCATTATTATTTTTATTTATCTACATATCTCATGTGTGGGGGTGGGTGGACTAGCAGTAAAGCAGACAGCTAACTCGTTCTTTTCAGTACAAAAATTCTTTATAATCTAACGCATTACCTATGTTCGCTCAGCCAGAACGCGAGTGTTTCCTATTCATTGAAGTAGGTGGGCGTGGTTAAAATTCCTTGTACGTGAATGTATTTTATCTAGAGAATTATAACAGAGTATAAAAACGCTGTTTTATTAAACAACTGTATTATTTTGTTTAAAATATTTCTCATTGTTGCAGCATAAAATTGTCTATTTTAAAAATCTCTTATTGTTAAGTATATCAGATATATATATATTAAAAAATCTCTATTCTGTATGACTGTTCGTGGTGTAATGGTATCGTGTTTGTCTTGTAAACATAGATCTATCAACTACGTGTTCGGTCCCCATAGCAGATACATTATTTGATGGCGAAACGGAAGATGTTTTTTTCTATTAATTGGGGGGGGTGGGGCGGTCCCCCTCAGCCAAACCAACATGGCAACCCATGAAATCGCATTCTCGGTAGCGTGGGTTGGTGTTTTTTCTAACTCATGCAACCATGAATTCGATTTCATGGGTTGCCATGTTGGTTTGGTTTACCACGCCCACATCATTACCATCATCGTTCCATTGAATTATAATCCATCCTTAATTAAGTTAATTAAGTACATGTTATGCCTAAAATTTGCCACAACACTCGAGTGGAAATATATGGCATTGTGCCGTCCATGTTGTGACGTTATACCTCAAGCATATCTTCTGGGCGGTCTAAGATCGCGTTTGCCACCTTAGGCCTCCCGCCGGAGATGTATGTTTCGGGTCCCCTTGGGCTTACTTAGATGCGAAGGCACCCAAGGAGTTCCAAAGATGTGTTGTCATATATGTTTTTTTTTATTAATTAGAGATACAGTATACTATATTTATAAATAAATTTATTTATAAATAAATATAAATAATGGATATCAATGATGTAAATGCTATAATTGCTGAAATCTCAAATTTAAATAATAAAGGGGTATTATTATCTGAAAGTCTCGACGTTGACAAGATTACCTCAGAATATGAAGATATTGAATATCTGTCTAGTAAGGGTCGTTATGTTTTACCTAGGATGTACAGGCTCGTGAAAGGAATTCAAAAATCCATTAATGGTTGTTTGTACGGTAAAGACATTAATTTATTCATAACGCTATTTAGCACCGTTGAAGCAATACGTCAAAAGCTTGGCCAAGAATATCAAAAACGAGCTGAAATTGGTTCTAAAGTTCGTGATCTTAGAAAAATGTTAAACGAGGAGCGACCAGTATCTTAACCACGTGGGTGTTACTAAAAAAAATAATAGGCTTTCGTAAATAATTTAAATAATTTATTTATTTTTTTTTTAGCGTTTTTTGTAACACTTGTTACACTTCACTTGTTACACAAGTTACATAGGATTTTCTCCTGAAAGGATACTCATCAGTCTGGACTTGCTCATGCAGTTATGTGCATAATGGATGATCTGGTCGTAGTAGCAAGTAATCACCGCGACGCCTCCATTTTCACGTAATTGTTCTTGTTGCCGCGTCGTTAACACAAATCGTTCATCGCCATTCTCAGATATTACAATTCTGAAATCCCCAGCGATGTTATTTCTGAAACACTCGCGGATAGCGTCGTACAGTTTAACCCTGTCGAAGATGAATACGTTAGCTTGATGGTACATTATTTAATAACTAAGTTATTTAATAACTAAGCTTTTAATTATGATGGAAACCCTTTGGGTTTCACATTTGAAAATTTAGTTCACAAACAATATATGGTAGGTGAATCGCTTACAACTAAATTAGCCCGAGAGCGGCTAGCAGCAATTAAAAAGTTTATACCGGTTCGAGACAGACTTCGCGAGAAACTTCAACAACGACAACAAGCGCAGACTGACTTTTCTGTGTCAAGTGAACAACTGTTTACTCCGATAACAAGTGCGACCAAAGATGTGAAAACAGCAACTGAACGAGCAATATACGGAGATATTCCTAAGGAAGGCAAGCGACGAGAAGTGCCTGTTCTTGGTGTGCTTGAAAAGATAGCAGCAGAGACCGGACAAACACGCACAGGGATACAACAGTTATCCAGTGATATAAAAACTCAGCGTGAGTATGAACGATTAGCTGATATTGATGATGAAAATCTACAATTTTCCGCACCTGAACTACAACCTGTTGATGTCACCCCAAGAGGTGTTCCCTTTATAGACAAACTCACCGAAGAAGCTATAAAGGAAATCAAACGACTTCAATTGGAGAAACACCAGGATTATACGACTTTTGGTGATTTCGCCGCCAAAAGCTTTGATTCTAGAAAGGATTTTTTAAAAGACGAGTATAAAAACAGTAGAATAAGCCGAGATGAATGGGTTAATTGGTTGTATAAAACGAATAAGGGGATTACTGGTAATTTGAAAAAGGATACAATTGAGTATAGATCTTTTAAAGTAGGAGTTGATAGTTATGGTATACAAAAACAACAAGAACGAGAAAAACAAAGTCGAGGCCGACAAAGGCAATTACTTGATGATAGTCAGGGCGCAACTGGTACAACTGAGGAAACAAGCGGAAAAGGATATTCGATTAAAAATCCAAAGGATGTCTTTGACTCTACCGTGACATGCCCTGGTAACATTCTCAGTGATATATCACGGTTAGAGGTTCTCATCGGAGGGAAACGAGCCGGAAATAACTCCGTCGAGATAATTAACGAGGCCGCTGATATCTGTAGACGATTATTTGCTGGTGGTATCATGGACATTAATGTATATCGAGAACTTATTGCTGAATTAGTTGAAAATCACAACGATGAAAATCTTATGGATGTAAGCGATTGACCACTAATTGAAAAACTACTAGTTTTATAACAAGATGATTATACACTATAACCATGATAAACCCGTAAGCGTCTACGTGGTGAACTCACGATTGCCTGTTTATCGCGCGTGGTACGGAGATGGTTTCGGCAATACCATTGCGGGGTTATTTACAAGAATGGCTCCCAAGGTGGCGCCGTTAGCTAAACAATTATCAATGAAAGCCATTGATGCTATCCGTGATAAGGGAATCAATTTCGTTGGAAATCTTGCCGGAAAGGCATTTTCTGCCGCGAAAGATAAAATAGCATCATTGGTGCGAAAGAAACCACGAATGACTTCGTCATCGATGACTTCGTCATTAGTGCTGCCATCAACTACAGTGATGCCTGCAAAAATCAGCAAAGTAATAAATAACGCAGTGGAAGAAAAACTAGCGCAATTGACTTCGTCACAATTGACAGCTTCACCGGTAACAGATAGCGCTATCATGAACGCGATAGCAGGAAGTGGTTTGAAACAAAAAAGAAATTCGAAGAATTTTCAACGACGATAATTACAATTGAAAACGCTAGTAATGTTATAAATGTTTAAACGAACAGCTGATCCCGCGTTAGATATGGAAGCCCCAGTGCGCAAAGATGATTCCGTCCGCGATTATCAATACTATTCCTATCATGCAATACAACCCGACCTACGATCGCGAATTGAACTTCAAGTTCAAGATACCAGTAAATACTTTTTACCATGTGAAGCATTTATTGAAGTAGAAGGAAAACTTGTAACAAATGTTGCAGCTGATACCCCATATGCAAATGATTCAAATATCCGAGTTGGTTTCGTCAACAACGGTATAATGGCGTTATTTGAAAGTGCAAGATATCTCATTGATGGAAAAGAAATTGAATCAATAGACCGCGAGGTTGATGTTGCAACAACAATAATCGGACTAGCAAGATACTCCGATGATTATACAAGATCGGCTGGTCCATCTATGATGTTTGCAAAGGATACCTCTGATAACGCTGACCACCTTCAATACATTAAAGTGTTAACACCGCAAGACACTTCAGTTGATAATCAACGAGAAGCAACTAATCCAGAACGTCAAGCTAGACCCGGAGCTGCGTTTGATATTCTCGGAGGTGTTAATGGTAATTTCAATTTAGGATTTGCAACACGAAAATTAGCATTGCAAGAACAGCAGCGATATTTTTCATGTGCGATTCCACTCCATCACATATTTGGATTCTGCAGAAATGTAAGAAAAGTCATCTATGGAGCCAAACACACAATCGCATTAGTGCGAAAAGGCAATGACAATGATGCAATTTGGCGTACTGGTGCCGATGAAGGTAAAGTTGTTTTGAGTAAAATAGTATTATGGATGCCAGTAATGACTCCATCAATTACCACGGAAGAGCGGCTACTTTCGTTTATGGAAACCGGTGGTAAATCATTGCTAAGTTGGCTAACAACAACGACTGATGCTAAAGAGGATAATGTTAATGGTACATTTACATGGCACCTGGCATCAAAACAAGGCGTTTCAGCTCCACGTCATATATTTATAGCGCTGCAGAATCGGAATCGATTAGGTTCCCAAGAACGCAGTCATATGATATTTGATCGGTTAGGGGTAAGTGAGGTTTCACTGAGAATAAACGGACAACAAGAACCATCTGAGGATATACAGCTTAATTACGGAAACAACCAAATAGCACGTGTGTATCATCGGATGCTGTCATATATGGGTCGTGATCAAAATGTTGATACTGGTTTGCAAATATCTCAGCTCGATTTTAAGAACTTGTATCCAATTTATTACTTTTCACTGGAACATCTTGATTTAACAAGGCAATCCGTTGTTGATATACATTTTAGGGCTCGTATAGATCCTGGTGGTGTTGATTATAGAGCGGTTGCTGTTATTCTCAGCGACAAATCAATGTTGTTAGAAGGGGTTGGCGGACGAATGAGACTCGTTGATGCACCAGTGGAAAATCTGTAAATGTAAATGAAACTTGAAAAGTTTCCATAGGATTTCCCCAATTAGATCAATTGAAAGCATAAATGTGTTTTACAATAAAATGCCATATAGTGTTGTTAGTGTCAAGCTGACTGATGGTCAGGTCAAGAAATTAAAATCAAAATCCGCTAAGGAATGTGGAACAACAATAACGTTAAAACCAGCGCAGATGTCCGGAGGTACACATAAAATATCATTAACGGATCGTCAAATAAAACATTTCAATGATGCAATGAAAAATAAGCGAGGAGTTCAAATAGAATTTTCGAAAGCTGCAGTCGCGAACATGATAAAATCAGGTGGTATATTTCCATTGTTAGCCGCAATACCAGCATTGATTGCAGCGGCTGCCCCAGCGGTGGCGAAGGCGGCAGCGTTGGGAGCCGTTGGGACCGCAGCAGGGATGGCGTTGAAAAAGGCAACTGGTGGATCCGCTCGCGGATCTGGGTATAAAAAAAAGGGAAAGGGGTTGTACCTACCAGGAACCCCGTATTCATGGTACAGCGGCAAATCCGTGAACGGATCGGGTCTAAGAAAAATACCAGGAACGGTTTATTAGTTGAAAAATCTTCGATTTCCGAACCTATGGTTGAGGAACCTATAGTTGAGGAACCTATAGTTCCTATGTCCAATTTTGATTTAATTGATGCTGCTAAAAAACTAGCGATAAAAAACTTCAGAGGGGTTTTTATGAGAGATCAATTACCGAGAAAACCAAATAACGTTGAAACCGGTATCATCAATCTTGATAACAGCAGCGGATCGGGAACTCACTGGGTTGCATACGCGATTGATCCACGTGGGATTGTCTATTTCGATTCATATGGGTTAGCTCCGCCAAGCGAATTTATGCGGTATATAAATTCCTCGATGAAACTCAAAGGGTTTCCGATTTTTTATTCCACGCTGCCAACACAACAATTAAATCATCCACCGATATGCGGCCGTGAAGTATTAAATGTCCTCGCGGAGATTTCATTAAAATCCTTTGGATCTCCGTGGAAACCACCTCATATTATTGTAAACGAATACACGAGTGGGAAATTACAAGGATCAATAAATTGAAAACACAAGTTACGCTAACAATAATGATCGATATTTGGGGACAATCTCTGTCAATGTTGGAACCCACCGAGGAAACATCTGCGGGTTCTATCGAGGATGTAAAAAAAATAATAGAAGATGAAATCGCTGAGACGTTAAATTTAACAAGTGTTGACCCGAACGAAATAGTTGTATTTCAAGATCGCCAGGGTAAATTGAAAAGCAGTAATATATCCGTGAATGACATTTTGATACGGCATCGCGCTGCCGCTGAAAACTCTATTGCACTGTATTCCAACGATGGACAACTTAAACCAGGCGCACTTGTGTCTACGATCACCGACGCGATTGAAAAACACGACCGTGAGCTGAATGATTTTATACGAGGTTATAATAGTTTTCGCAAAAATGTCGTACATAAATTCTTTGGAACCCCGCTTGTGGTTGGCATGACTCTCGCTGAAATTAAAAACTATCTATCGCTATTCTTCGCTAACAAGGACGCGGGAAGGATGATGAATGAAAATGAAATCAAGGCAAATTATCTCGAGATTTCTAAACTAATAGAAGATCAAAAACCCACTAACGACATTGTTGGTAGATTCTTTGGAAACCCGCTTGTGGCAGACTCGACTCTCGCTGAAATCAGTGAGTTTATCGACAAGCACACTCACAATGCCTACGTCGCTAATAATTTCTTTGGTGTCCCGGTTACATCTACAATGACTCTCAAAGATATTAATATGTATATGGTGAGACAAACAACACTTAATACCATCGTTGATAAATTTTTAGGGAGAACACCTACATCTGAAACCACATCGTTGACAGGCCCGACTCTCGCTGAAGTTAAAAGCGCGTTTGACGAACAAAAACACATCAGCGAAATGGCTAAAAATTTCTTTGAGGGAAGTAGCCTCCAAGATATCACGACGAAATTTTCTAACATCGACAACCATATTAAAACCCAAGCACGGATTAGAATCAACGAACTTCTGGTTTCATTCTTTTCTGACAGGTGGGGGGGGGGGGGACAATAGATCCTGCCAGAATCAGGGTAAATTATCTCAATATTTCCAACGATCTTCTTGAACTAAAAGAAAACTTTGAAAAGATAAAAATTCCGCACAAAAAACCTAAAAATATCGTGTATACGGTCAAACATGGAATCGAGGATTGGATAAGAGACAAAGCTCCTAGAATTACCATCGATCTCTTGTGGGATGAGGGGAAAGTGAAGGTTGATGGTATCTATAGGTTAACGTGGGCCTCTATCGATCAATTTAATATGATCATGAACAATAGAACCTACTCTGGTGGCGTCGCGACGTTAATTATCGAGACTGGCATAACACCACAATTTTACTTCGTCGCGGTTGATAGCTCCACCATTAGATCAAAAATAGCCTGGTGCATAGAACTCGTAGATCATTTCTCCGGCTGAAGTACTAGCAATTCCCGCTAACGATGACAAATAATTGAAAACACTAGCGGATTTAAAATAACAATGATTTCATCAACTCAATGTCGCTATGATCAGGTCAGAGAATTTCAAAATAGACTCAAAACCCTCACTGAGGAGTATCAAATAAAAATAAAAAAATACCGACGAAGAATCACCGCAATTGATATTACTATGTACTCGGTGTCAAGCGTTCTCGCTGGTGCCGGAATAATACTTGCATTGGTTACAATGATTGCCCCGGTCGTAGTTCCAATTTGCATTTCTGCGGTGGCTACAATCGGGGGTATATCAACCGGGATAGCAAAAAAGATATCATCATGCAGCCAGAGTAAACTGCAGAATTACTTACTTCAATTTCATATTGCATCAACCGCATACTCGCAATTATCATTGATGATATCGTCGTCACTCGATAATACGATTATATCAGATAGTGAATTCTCAGCGATGGTCAGTATTTTTGATTCCGCGATATCGAAATTAGAGCGACAACATGAATATAATAACAATGACAACACCGATGGAATCAGAAAACACGAACCCAAAAAAACAAAAAATGATCTCAATAATATCAACATTACCAGATTGTGAGTTCTCAGTGATGGTCAGTATTTATGATTCCTCGATACCAAAATTAGAAATAAATCATGAGTATAGCAACGATGACGACACCGATGGAATTACTTCAACGAGTAGTGGAGAACACGAACCCAGTACAAACGAGTATGATATCAATAACATCAACGAATCCAGAATTCAGTGTGAATTTCCCCTCTCCGGTCCCAGTGAAGGAGATAGCGCTAGCAAAACTACGAGTGTATCACAGTTGGCCTAATATCAGATCGGTTGCATTTAGTGGTCAGCAACCCAATAACACACTGGTGTTCTCGTATAAGAATAAACCCGATGGTACTCCAGAGTGGGAAACTGTTTCGTTACCAACTGGGTCGTACCAAATTAAGCAAATCAATGCTGAAATTCAGCGTAGAATAAAATCAATCACTGGAAAAGAATCAAAAATAGCTATTAATCTTCATCAACCGACGCTCTCGTCGTTGATCGAAATAAGCACAGAGGGATACATTGTAGATATATATAACAGCTCGTTAAGAACAGTGTTAGGATGGCCTGAAAAACCACCGGAAAAATCCGCCACCGACTTAACCACGGACATACAATCATATCATGAAATCAATCCCAGTTATCGAGATAATTTATCTGATATAAGAAAAGGAAGAATCGCCGATAGATTTATATTTACCAACAAAGACACATTGCAATGGGATTTTATCATTAAAAGAAAAACCGACTCATCTGTTACTATTTCATTTACGCTAACTGACGTCCGTGGTTATTTTAATGAGATTAAACAATTATATGACACACAACTAGAACAACTACGGAAAACAAAATCGCAAAAACACGTTGAAATAATAAATCAGCTTATATCGGACATGAAATATATCTATGAACTAATTATTCAAACAATAATTAATGACAACAGCGACAATAAACAACGATTCCTAACCGATTACAATATCACAGAGGACAATCTGCGTAATTTCAAGTTTCCCAAATACAACGCTGATGAACTAGCAAGAATTGTTAAAACCGATATCAAGGCGCTACAAAAATCAGATTCAACTGTCCTCTTCAGGTATAATAATGATCCAGATGGTGGTGGTAGGCATATCGCTCCGTTCAACGTGAATATTTCAACGGTGATTGCGCTCAATTTAGTATGTGATGCAATTGAAGGAAGCTATCAAATTAATCTAGAGCAATCAAATCAAGCTCAGCAGGGATATATTCTTTATTCATTTGCACCAACAGCTCCTCCAGGATTCCTAATTATTGAAAACCCAATTAATCCTGTCTACATGCGATGCCATAATAATTCGTTAACGAGAATTAATTTCAAACTCACCGACCAGTCAAATAATTTAATTGATCTACGCGGTGAGGTGTTAGCGATTAGTTTGTTTGTAAAATCATAAATGATTTTTGTTAACCCAGAACTGAAATCACTAAGCAGCAGAGAGGGTGGATGACCACATCGTTGCGACCAAAATTGATTAAAAAATCGTAAAGTCTCCGTTTGCTAAATGGAGACTTATTTTTTTTGGTTAAAATAAGGTTTCGTAGGAAGCATTATTTTTGCTTGAAAACGTGGTCTGTTCACCCTCTCTGCTGCTTAACTTTTTGTCCATCCGTCCGTCCGTTCATGGTAATTTTCTTTCCGCATAATAGGAGTTATTGCTGAATTATTGGATGTAAACCACGTTTGTTGTGAATCTTGATATTTATAAGAATTTTACTAAGTTTAATTGTCACAGATCCGGTGTCATTAGTGGTTGGAGCTTCCGCCTTGAATACGAAAATCGAGGGTTAGAACACCGGCCGAGTCATACCGAAGACTTACAAAAATGGTACTAGCAGCTGCCACACTTGGCGTTTAGCACTAAGTGGTTAATGGTAGTGCTGGTCGGTTTAGTGTCAGGATAACGTGATTGGGTGGGACATGATGCTACGTGTCAGTGGCATGATGCCACAATGTTAGATATCACTATCAACAGCCACACTGTAAGAATCGTAACGATAAGACTGAAAACCTTTTAAAGCTACAATAAATCTCTCTCTCTCTCTCTCTCTCTCTCTCTCTCTCTCTCTCTCTCTCTCTCTCTCTCTCTCTCTCTCTCTCTCTCTCTCTCTCTCACACACACACACAGAGTTTCACTGACAGAGTTGTACGGTATCGTTTAACGTATTTTTTTCCCATTTATAGTTATTCAGCACAATACCCCCACTCCAACCAGTAAATATTGGACTTTAAAAAATTTCTATACAGCTTTATAGTGATATTAACTCAGAGATAATTAGCTTTCCATGTCTTGATTCAGTGACCCGGATACGTTGTTTCAGCGTAATAACTGAAATAGTATATGTTCTTCTATTTCAAGCGATATTAGCATACAGTGACGAGATTTCATATTGGTTATCTGTTATGTGTCATATTTAGTAAGTTAAAGCCTCCCTTTACCAAGGTATCTTAACTCATTTAAAGTATCATCATTGCCGCCAATAGATCGATTATTTTAATTTAAAATGGAAACTCAAGTCTTGGTCGGAATTTTTAAATATGAATGTTGATGCTACCACTTCGGTACATCACATAAACTATTTTCGGTAACTACCTAATCATGTTTTGGTGCAAGATTTGTTTTTGAAATATGGTTATGCGAATAGCCAGTGATTGACCATTTAGCGTCGTTTCTACTTTACATCTAATACTGCTATTATTCTTATCATTTTAACACGATTAGATCATAACAACGCTGTTATATACTTCATTCCAACATATGTCAACAATTGATCCCTTGGAGTATTCGTAGGCCCAGATGGATTCGGAAAACATTACTTTTGACTTTCCAGGCTCCATGCAAAGCAGCTATTAATATCCTTCGAGGAAGCTAAAGAAATAATTGTTAAACTTTCTCTCTGAATAAGATCTTTACCCTTTCTGTGAGAGGAAACTTATAATCATATTCCAATTTTCACAAAAATAGGAAATTTACAATATATTTTCCACTGCGAAGGCATTATAGTTTGATTTAATTGTTTTAAAATAAATTACTCAAATGAGTATTTTCTTCTTTAATTCACCAATTCATTCAATCTGTTCATATCAGTAAAACGTTCTCCAGTCAATAGTATATGTTCATTATCTTGTATATTTTGAATTTTGCAACTGTAGATGTTAGTGAGAATCCTACTTGTGTTATTGAACGTTGTCCATGTTCAAGTCCTCCCCATATACTGTATCAAGTCATCAACGCTTTTGCATTATATTAAATTCCACTAGTATGCTGGCTATTACCTGTTATGGTGGCAGGAGTAGTTGTTTGTCGTATAGCTACATCATCAGAATTTGGACAACTAATTTGGTGATCTTGAAATAAATCTCCCGAAAAAGTTTTAAAAGTGTTAAATCAATTACCATCCTCCTTCATATGTATACATGAGCAGAAAGACACCAATTACTGCATCGATATATGCTGCACTGTCAACTAACCAGACTGCGAGTGTTCTACCTCTTAAATTTAGGATACAAAATATATAAATATTACATATTCTATAACCAGACCGAACGAAAACAATCGAGGTGTGAGAGAGAAAACAGAAGAGTATATAACGTCTGAAATTGTGTTTTAAGGTTACCATGGTAACTGTTGTAGTTGCCATGGGTGTAACAGCAACCGATTGGATTCTGCAAATATAACTACCAGGGTAGTTGCCAACCAACAGGGGTGTTGAAGTTGTTTACTAAAACATTTCCATTACACTGGAATACGGTGGAGTCGTTTCAACACGGACAGGAATGAAACAAGAACTCTTTTAATTTCTGAGTATATCAGCAGCAGAGAGGGTGAATCGGACAACTTTTTTTTTGGTTATTTTTTATTATACCTTTAAAACGGTACGAATAGACCCTTCTCGCGAAAAAATAAGTCTCCGACCCTTATGATTGTTCGCGTTTTCGTTGATGTCGCAACGTCGTTGTCACTCACCCTCTCTGCTGCTATGGGTTAACCGAATATTTTATCAAGTCCGATACGATATCGTGTCCTAGGGTCTGCTAAATTTATTGTCACAAATCCGTGTGGTTTTGACTGAGCGTGACTAAAGAAATTTCTAAACTGATTATGATTCATATCACCGCTGCACCAAGTTTGATGAATATTTCGTAGCGTATGAGTATCAACGCCGTTAAATACACACAACACATTGCAATTATCTCTGATCACTTTTGGTATTTGTGTGTACCGTTGAGTGACATAGATCACATCAGTGTTTTTATGCCTGCCTCGGGAAAATATTCTAGCAGGATTTTTTTGATTATCTAACATGATATCATCGTATACCACTAAATTGTTAATACTTCCATCAATAGCATCAATGCTCGGGGCTTCCTCTATATCAGTAATAAACTCAATAAAATCTTCATCGATTTGAAATTCTTTTGCTTTCTCGTTAAAATCCTTTAGCACTTCATAGCATCGCTGATCGTCTACACTCGGGGCTATTAAATACAATTTGTTCCATTTCATCCATCTCGTTATCAAATTAAGTAGCAGTTGTGTCTTTCCGCTTCCAGATGGTCCGATTATAATCATTCTAATTGAATTCGGCAACATTTCATGATGTTTAATAGGTTCCCGCCGTCGGGTAGCTGAATAATCAATTATATTCATGCCGTTATATATAAATTATGGATCTATATTGTGTGAAGTGTAAAAAACGTACTGGCACAGATGACTTGACGACGATTACAACTAAAAATAACCGATCAGCGCTTTCTGGTAAATGCGTACAATGTAGTACAAAGAAATTTAGATTTGTTTCTAAACCCAAGGAACTCAAGGAACCTTTAAAAAAAAACGAGAAGGTGATATCGCAGCCAAGCTAACTAAACTCCCTGGAACTCCATGGGCAAAATACCCTGGAGAAAAGCACCTTCCAGGATATAGCTACTTGATATCAGACTCAATGATCAAAATCAGCCCCGACCCGGTGAGGAACCAATAAACGCTATTGATAAGGCCTGTCACCTTCATGATGTATCTTATAAAAGCAGTAATCTGCAGCACAGGCATCTAGCAGATGTGAAATTAATTCATGCGTTAAATGCTATTTCTGATAAATCTTTCAAAGAAAAATTGTCTTCTTTTTTGATAAAATCGGCTATGAAAAGTAAATTGATGTTAGGTGCTGGTAATTAATAACAACATGGAATCTATTTATTATTCCCCAAGAGGATACTGGAGGGGTAAATCAGCAGTCCATAAACTCGCTAGCGCCGCAAAAGTGAAAAAAACCACTGCGGCTCATTGGTTATCCAAACAGGCACTATGGCAAATTTATCTACCACCGCCTAAACAAATCAATTTCTCGCATTTTGATGTGACAGTTCCTAATGAAGTTCATCAGGCTGATCTATTATTTCTGCCACATGATCGTGGTTACAAATACGCATTAACCGTAGTTGATATTGCAAGTCGATACAAAGAAGCAGAACCGTCAAAAACAAAATCAGCCACTGAAGTGGCTTCTGCATTTGAAAGGATTTATCGAAGGAGTCCTCTGCACTGGCCAAATCTATTACAAATTGATCCTGGCAAGGAATTTCAGGGTGCAGTGTTATCAATAATGAAAAATCATAAAGTCACTATCAGACGAGGACATACTGCGCTACATCGTGATCAGGCCATTGTAGAACGGTTTAATAAAACCCTTGCTGAACGGTTATTTGGATATCAATACGCAAAAGAATTCATCCAAGAAAAAGATCCCGTGAATGGGTTAAAAGGTTACCAGCTGTGATTACTGCACTGAATAACGAGATTACTAGAACCATCAACATGAAACCTATCAATGCGATTAAAAAGAAGTCAATACCTGAAATGGAAGTTCAAAAAGATTTTAGCGTTTCCCAACCAATTCTTGGTAGTAATGTCATTGTGAGGTACTTATACGAACCAGGAGAGCTTGAGGGTGGCACAAAAAGGGCTACTGATCCTATTTGGAGTATTACTGCACATAAGATATCTAGTATAACACGATTTACGGGTAGACTTCCAATCTATAAACTGGATTCAACTGCCCCTCAACGGGGTTTTACTAGACAACAATTACAAGTGATACCTGAGGATACTCAATTACCACCGCATGGGCTTAACTAGCACCCTTGCGTCTATTGCACTCAAGACAAGTCAACATCACATTATTTCTAACATGACCGAGATTGTTATTTTTTCTGTCAACGGTGAATTGGCGAGGATCCTTATCCGAATACTGCCAACGCATTATACAATTGCAACTCGCGCAGTGATTATTCTGTTGTTGCTTCAGAGTAATTATTAATTCAGCATCAATATCAAATTCTCGTCGTTTTTTTTTGTCTTGTTGTTTGTAACCGGAGAGTTTTTTATCAATAATATCATCTATTGTGGTGTCATTATCATCGCCAATGATTTCATCATCGCCACCAATGATTTCATCATCGAAGACAATTCTTCGAAGCTGATTTATTTTTCGTACTCTAGACACTGCGAGATAGACTAAATTCGACCATTCTATGCGATTATCTACCATCCAAACAATTGTATCCGATATAGTCAATCCCTGTGAAGAGTGTATTGTTGCTGCATAACCTAGCGTCCATGGGGATTTATTAGCACGCAATGCATCTTCAACGACATTGATATCAACCAGCACAATATCATTTAATACGAGAATCTGCTTTTCACGCCTTGACTCTGTCAGGCCTGGAATATCAACTTCGATGTTCTGTTTTCGTGTATCCGATGGCCTATAACATAACGGTACTGGAAGTGTTGCAAATTTTTGTTTATGCAATTCAAATAACTTCATCTGAAGTGTATCCCTGACTATTTTTCTACTTGCAATGATTAAATCATTTGGTCTCCACGCTTCCCAAAACTCATTCATGGGAGTTTCCGAAATTATTTCACGGGCTATTTCACACTGGATTCTATCCGGTTGTAATCTAATTAATTTCTTAAACTCTTTTAATTCATTATCAAGTGATCTATGATCAGTATCAATTTCTTCATAATAGTCTACAAAACCCTTTAGCCATTCATGGGGGGATGCACCGACAAATGGTGGTGGTTGGCCGTGATCCCCGCACATGACGACTTTTGTATTCTTCAATAACAACCACTCAAGAAATATTTTTAAGACATCTTCGGACACTGTGTCTATTTCATCCCAAATGATAATTTCAGGAATAAATTTCTCTCCCATGCGCTCAGGAGTCCATTTATCTCCCTTCCATCTAAAGAAACTATGATAAGTGCAGGCATTTACCCCTCTCTGTATCATTTCTCTTGCAAGTCTGTGAGTCGGTGTTAGTACAATCATGTTTGGATTGGAAACACGAAATAACTCAATTGCCCGGGTTGTTTTTCCTGACCCACCACAGCCGTTTAAATAAACTGTTTTATACAGGCATATTGGATCAGAAATCGGTGGTGCACTAGAAAATTCTGAACACTGATTGCTTTCTAAGTAATTATTTTCAATGGTAACATCTGCTGATGGAATATAATCATGAAGCATTTCTTTCTTAATTCTCCATGACCCCCAATTCTCGTTGCCAGTAGCCTTAAAATCAGCCATTTTGCTATTTATGTAAAATGAGTCAGTAGCAACTCTAACTGCGGTGGTAGGAAATCTATTGATCATTGAAAATAAATTAATAGAAGCATAACCAAGCATAGAAGCTCTCAAATGTGTGTACTGCGGATTGTATCCATCAGTGTAAGTAACAATTGTACCCAATTTGGTTCCATCGGACATAAATGCGTCCTTACGATTGACATATAAGCCCCTATTCGTTAGATCCGCGATTACAGAATCGTATTCAGCATTGTCTATAATCAATCGTGAAGAATATCTCGTATTATCATCTTTGCCACCTTGGGTAAATTTACCGATTATTCTTCGTCCAAGGTCTTTTGCTTCATTGTTTCTGATTTCAAATAACTGTCTGGACCAATCCATGATTTGTTGTTCATTAAAATCAGGAAACAGTTTTCGCTCTTCGCTAATTATTTTTTCTAGATCAGGTTGGGGTAACCAGACTGATTTCTGTGCTCGATAGGATATAATTGCTTCACTGACAATTAATGATTTTAACATCTTACAATCAAGCATATACCGTAATAACACTATTGGCGTCCAGTGTTTTTCAGACATGTGTTTACCAATCCAAAGATAACTACACGGATGAAGTCCTGTAGCCATTTCAAATGATACTACACAAGCGAATCCGGTTAAATCGAAATGTGGCAGTGGTCCATTAATAGCAACACGGGTCATTTCGTGTGTAGGGTGTCCAAATCGTTTGAAATATTTCTCACACTCTCCATACCCAAGAAAACTTCCTGGATAACACGCAATCATATCAACTGAAATAACGGTATCAGCGGTGTATTTTGTGTTCCATAATCCTCCATGGCTGTATTCAAGACAGGACAATTTGACATCTGATAAGAACTCACTTCGGGTTGGTTTCCACGCGTTTTTCTTCCTAGCAAAATGTGCTACAACTGATGGAAGTGTAAAACAGTTTGCTAATAATTGATCGTTGTCTTCCCCCAGAGAACTCTGGGGAGAAAATTCACTAGCTAGTTGTTTCATTTGATTATGCAGCTCTTCAGTACGGTACAATTCTCCGTTGGGCCTTACAAACTGATCAAATCTACATTCTTCGTCTGAAGTACTATGAAATAGCCACACTGACACAGAATCGTTTTTACTCAAATGGTAAATAGCATCAAATAATTTCTGCTCTGAAAAAAACTCTTCGGTTCCAAACAGAGTTTGGGATAGATATTTTACGGTTCTATCCCGTGGGAATATTATTACTGCAGATGACCACGCGTGCGCGTTATGATCAATTATTTCAATGGGAGTCCCTTTTGATTTATATTTCGATTCGTATAATACTTCTCCGGTGATTGTCCTTACCGATATTAAATCTCAATGATGTTTCTAATTTGGCTATATCTTGAATTGTTGCCCCATGCTGTTTCACTGTCAGTTCCCATTCGGTTATTTTTTTTCGTCTTAGATCAGTTAGTTTATTTCCCCGGGACGCATTTGTGAAGTGTTCCATTATTCGTGTTGCTACACAATTGAGCCCTGTCGAATATTTCATGGGTGCTAGTTTTGAAATATCAGGTTTTTCATTGAGCGGATAGATCCCGTAAACAACTGCTGTGACAGGATAAGATCTTTCGTGGTAGGGTTTGTCAATTCCAGTCAAAATTCCTGGTTTTGAATCCTGAGTCACAGTGACAGTTTTTTTGTCCTTAAGAATAGGCTCGTATTTGTCCCTAATGATCCATTTTCCATTATCACGGATAAGAAATTTTATTCGAAAAAAATTTCTTTCTTCCCCAAGACGTGAGATTATCACTGCTGCTTTTTCATCATTCATGGTAGCGTCAACAACACCATCAATTCGAAATGTTGACCAACAATGAGCTGCCCCATCACGCTTGAATTCATTAAAACAGTCTCTGATTTTACTAATCAAGGTTCTATCAAGAATTTTATTCTTTGGTGTATCAGAAACTCTATCAAGATTGAATTGAACACTTTTCCAAGGCTTAATTTTCGATAATCTCTCGAACTCCTCCATACTATAATTAAAACAAGTATTTAAATGAAAGATTTAAGTATAATGAATCATTGCAAATGGCTTATGATTGGATCAGTGACACCGTGTAACAAATCATGCAGAAATGAATTCTGTTGGTATCATATGCAAAGCTTTCGTCGTGGAAGCCTTGGTCCGTTACCCTGTATTCGATGTGGGGTTGGGGTTAGGGGGAGGTCGCAATTATGTGTTAGGTGTGGCGGCAAACGATACAGGGAACTAAAACGCTATTATGATAAAAGAATAAAAAATACTGTCATTGACCCCAACGATGACAAAATAGTAAAGACTCCTCAAGATTATATACAGAGACTTATAATTAAACCAAACAATGAATTAGAAAAATAGTGTTATTATACAAATGAACCAAGAATTCAGACCTCACCCGTGCTTGTTAATTATGAAGCATTCCGTAATGGTATTATCAGAAACCGCAGATTGAAGAATCCAGTTGGATATGTGGTATTTGATCAGTCAGATAGATAGATTAATATGTGAACATTTAATGTTCTCTGTAGGTGTTGAATGATAACTTAATTCTTGAATAATAGAATCAAGGATGGTTATATTGATTCCGATTCTCAGAATAATTCTTTACCATTTCAAAAGAGACAGGACAAAAAATTCGATTTTTGTATGTCTATAACACCAAGGGAGACAACTCTTAAATATAACCAATGGATATAACCAAGGGAGATATCATTGTGATTTAGCGGCTGGGTATTGTTTTATAGGAAAAGAAATATTTTCTTTTTTTTTAGTGTTTAAGTCAAATATTCTGTCTCACGTGCGATTAATGCGTATTTCATAAACATAGGATGTGATCCGGAGATGCAGGCGTTACAGGATAACACACGTGTATACTTTCTCCCTTAGATTGTGTTAACTTGTTTTATGGGTTATTGTGATTCAGCGGTGGGCATTGTATTGTAAGAAAAGAAATGTTTTCAAACAATTATATTCTTTGTTTTAGTGTTTAAGTCAAATATGCTGTCTCATTTAAATACTGTGAAACACCATTAATAAGTAATTCAAGAAAATAAAATAGCATACCTTGCGGATTGCTGTATTAATTCCCTTTATATACTCTCTCCCTTAGATGGTGTCGGGTTGATAAGGGAGGGAATAACAACCCCTCCCACCTTAAAAATTACATTACAGTATGGCGTGGGTTATTTCCCCCTAAATTGTGATTCAGCGGCTTGGGCTATAATTAATTAGAAAAGAAATCAAATATAAAATGTTTTCAAACGATTATATTCTTTTTTTTAGTGCTTTATGCAAATATTCTGTCTCATTTAAATACTGTGAAGCACCATTAACAAGTAATTCAAGAAAATAAAATAACACACTCTGTGGATTGACGCTGCTGTATTAGTCACCTTATATACTAAATGAAAGGTTTAAAGCTGGGGCTTTCAAGGCCAATCCGACCAGTCAAAAAATAACCCACGCCATTGACACGTGTGCGTGGTTGACTTTTACTCAATCATGCAACCGGGTTTAATTTCATGGGTTGCTTTGATTGGTCGAATTGGCCTTTGAAAATCAGCCCCGTCGTTTCATGTTTGTGATGTCTGTGCCGTCCCATCATCATTACATCATCATTGAATTATAATCCATCCTTAATTAAGTTAATTAAGTATATGTATACCTACAATCTGAATGGAGATATATACGGTATTTGTGCTGTCCTTAATTAAGTTAATTAAGTATATGTATACCTACAATTTGCCACAACACTCGAGTGGAAATATATACGGTATTTGTGCTGTCCTTAATTAAGTATATGTTGTGACGTCACCCCAAGCATATCTTCTGGGCGGTCTAAGATGGCGTTTGCCACGTTAGGCCTCCCTTCCGGAGATGTATGTTTCGGGTTTCCTTTGGGCTTACTTGGATGTGAAGGCAACCAAGGAGTTCCAAAGATGTGTTGTCGTATATATGTAACCTCTAGGTCATTTCACGTAAACATACCCTCTTGTGATTCTAACCCGTTATTTGACGAGTTAGATTCACTCTTAGGGGAATATGTTTCCGGTGAATGTAAATATAAATGACCTAGAGGTTACATATATACGACAACACATCTTTGGAACTCCTTGGTTGCCTTCACATCCAAGTAAGCCCAAAGGAAACCCGAAAGATACATCTCCGGAAGGGAGGCCTAACGTGGCAAACGCCATCTTAGACCGCCCAGAAGATATGCTTGGGGTGACGTCACAACATATACTTAATTAAGGACAGCACAAATACCGTATATATTTCCACTCGAGTGTTGTGGCAAATTGTAGGTATACATATACTTAATTAACTTAATTAAGGACAGCACAAATACCGTATATATCTCCATTCAGATTGTAGGTATACATATACTTAATTAACTTAATTAAGGATGGATTATAATTCAATGATGATGTAATGATGATGGGACGGCACAGACATCACAAACATGAAACGACGGGGCTGATTTTCAAAGGCCAATTCGACCAATCAAAGCAACCCATGAAATTAAACCCGGTTGCATGATTGAGTAAAAGTCAACCACGCACACGTGTCAATGGCGTGGGTTATTTTTTGACTGGTCGGATTGGCCTTGAAAGCCCCAGCTTTAAACCTTTCATTTAGTATATAAGGTGACTAATACAGCAGCGTCAATCCACAGAGTGTGTTATTTTATTTTCTTGAATTACTTGTTAATGGTGCTTCACAGTATTTAAATGAGACAGAATATTTGCATAAAGCACTAAAAAATAGAATATAATCGTTTGAAAACATTTTATATTTGATTTCTTTTCTAATTAATTATAGCCCAAGCCGCTGAATCACAATTTAGGGGGAAATAACCCACGCCATACTGTAATGTAATTTTTAAGGTGGGAGGGGTTGTTATTCCCTCCCTTATCAACCCGACACCATCTAAGGGAGAGAGTATATAAAGGGAATTAATACAGCAATCCGCAAGGTATGCTATTTTATTTTCTTGAATTACTTATTAATGGTGTTTCACAGTATTTAAATGAGACAGCATATTTGACTTAAACACTAAAACAAAGAATATAATTGTTTGAAAACATTTCTTTTCTTACAATACAATGCCCACCGCTGAATCACAATAACCCATAAAACAAGTTAACACAATCTAAAAGAGAAAGTATACACGTGTGTTATCCTGTAACGCCTGCATCTCCGGATCCCATCCTATGTTTATGAAATACGCATTAATCGCACGTGAGACAGAATATTTGACTTAAACACTAAAAAAAAAGAAAATATTTCTTTTCCTATAAAACAATACCCAGCCGCTAAATCACAATGATATCTCCCTTGGTTATATCCATTGGTTATATTTAAGAGTTGTCTCCCTTGGTGTTATAGACATACGAAAATCGAATTTTTTGTCCTGTCTCTTTTGAAATGGTAAAGAATTATTCTGAGAATCGGAATCAATATAACTATCCTTGATTCTATTATTCAAGAATTAAGTTATCATTCAACACCTACAGAGAACATTAAATGTTCACATATTAATCTATCTATCTGACTGATCAAATACCACAAATCCAACTGGATTCTTCAATCTGCGGTTTCTGATAATACCATTACGGAATGCTTCATAATTAACAAGCACGGGTGAGGTCTGAATTCTTGGTTCATTTGTATAATAACACTATTTTTCTAATTCATTGTTTGGTTTAATTATAAGTCTCTGTATATAATCTTGAGGAGTCTTTACTATTTTGTCATCGTTGGGGTCAATGACAGTATTTTTTATTCTTTTATCATAATAGCGTTTTAGTTCCCTGTATCGTTTGCCGCCACACCTAACACATAATTGCGACCTCCCCCTAACCCCAACCCCACATCGAATACAGGGTAACGGACCAAGGCTTCCACGACGAAAGCTTTGCATATGATACCAACAGAATTCATTTCTGCATGATTTGTTACACGGTGTCACTGATCCAATCATAAGCCATTTGCAATGATTCATTATACTTAAATCTTTCATTTAAATACTTGTTTTAATTATAGTATGGAGGAGTTCGAGAGATTATCGAAAATTAAGCCTTGGAAAAGTGTTCAATTCAATCTTGATAGAGTTTCTGATACACCAAAGAATAAAATTCTTGATAGAACCTTGATTAGTAAAATCAGAGACTGTTTTAATGAATTCAAGCGTGATGGGGCAGCTCATTGTTGGTCAACATTTCGAATTGATGGTGTTGTTGACGCTACCATGAATGATGAAAAAGCAGCAGTGATAATCTCACGTCTTGGGGAAGAAAGAAATTTTTTTCGAATAAAATTTCTTATCCGTGATAATGGAAAATGGATCATTAGGGAAAAATACGAGCCTATTCTTAAGGACAAAAAAACTGTCACTGTGACTCAGGATTCAAAACCAGGAATTTTGACTGGAATTGACAAACCCTACTACGAAAGATCTTATCCTGTCACAGCAGTTGTTTACGGGATCTATCCGCTCAATGAAAAACCTGATATTTCAAAACTAGCACCCATGAAATATTCGACAGGGCTCAATTGTGTAGCAACACGAATAATGGAACACTTCACAAATGCGTCCCGGGGAAATAAACTAACTGATCTAAGACGAAAAAAAATAACCGAATGGGAACTGACAGTGAAACAGCATGGGGCAACAATTCAAGATATAGCCAAATTAGAAACATCATTGAGATTTCCAATATCGGTAAGGACAATCACCGGAGAAGTATTATACGAATCGAAATATAAATCAAAAGGGACTCCCATTGAAATTATTGATCATAACGCGCACGCGTGGTCATCTGCAGTAACAATATTCCCACGGGATAGAACCGTAAAATATCTATCCCAAACTCTGTTTGGAACCGAAGAGTTTTTTTCAGAGCAGAAATTATTTGATGCTATTTACCATTTGAGTAAAATCGATTCTGTGTCAGTGTGGCTATTTCATAGTACTTCAGACGAAGAATGTAGATTTGATCAGTTTGTAAGGCCCAACGGAGAATTGTACCGTACTGAAGAGCTGCATAATCAAATGAAACAACTAGCTAGTGAATTTTCTCCCCAGAGTTCTCTGGGGGAAGACAACGATCAATTATTAGCAAACTGTTTTACACTTCCATCAGTTGTAGCACATTTTGCTAGGAAGAAAAACGCGTGGAAACCAACCCGAAGTGAGTTCTTATCAGATGTCAAATTGTCCTGTCTTGAATACAGCCATGGAGGATTATGGAACACAAAATACACCGCTGATACCGTTATTTCAGTTGATATGATTGCGTGTTATCCAGGAAGTTTTCTTGGGTATGGAGAGTGTGAGAAATATTTCAAACGATTTGGACACCCTACACACGAAATGACCCGTGTTGCTATTAATGGACCACTGCCACATTTCGATTTAACCGGATTCGCTTGTGTAGTATCATTTGAAATGGCTACAGGACTTCATCCGTGTAGTTATCTTTGGATTGGTAAACACATGTCTGAAAAACACTGGACGCCAATAGTGTTATTACGGTATATGCTTGATTGTAAGATGTTAAAATCATTAATTGTCAGTGAAGCAATTATATCCTATCGAGCACAGAAATCAGTCTGGTTACCCCAACCTGATCTAGAAAAAATAATTAGCGAAGAGCGAAAACTGTTTCCTGATTTTAATGAACAACAAATCATGGATTGGTCCAGACAGTTATTTGAAATCAGAAACAATGAAGCAAAAGACCTTGGACGAAGAATAATCGGTAAATTTACCCAAGGTGGCAAAGATGATAATACGAGATATTCTTCACGATTGATTATAGACAATGCTGAATACGATTCTGTAATCGCGGATCTAACGAATAGGGGCTTATATGTCAATCGTAAGGACGCATTTATGTCCGATGGAACCAAATTGGGTACAATTGTTACTTACACTGATGGATACAATCCGCAGTACACACATTTGAGAGCTTCTATGCTTGGTTATGCTTCTATTAATTTATTTTCAATGATCAATAGATTTCCTACCACCGCAGTTAGAGTTGCTACTGACTCATTTTACATAAATAGCAAAATGGCTGATTTTAAGGCTACTGGCAACGAGAATTGGGGGTCATGGAGAATTAAGAAAGAAATGCTTCATGATTATATTCCATCAGCAGATGTTACCATTGAAAATAATTACTTAGAAAGCAATCAGTGTTCAGAATTTTCTAGTGCACCACCGATTTCTGATCCAATATGCCTGTATAAAACAGTTTATTTAAACGGCTGTGGTGGGTCAGGAAAAACAACCCGGGCAATTGAGTTATTTCGTGTTTCCAATCCAAACATGATTGTACTAACACCGACTCACAGACTTGCAAGAGAAATGATACAGAGAGGGGTAAATGCCTGCACTTATCATAGTTTCTTTAGATGGAAGGGAGATAAATGGACTCCTGAGCGCATGGGAGAGAAATTTATTCCTGAAATTATCATTTGGGATGAAATAGACACAGTGTCCGAAGATGTCTTAAAAATATTTCTTGAGTGGTTGTTATTGAAGAATACAAAAGTCGTCATGTGCGGGGATCACGGCCAACCACCACCATTTGTCGGTGCATCCCCCCATGAATGGCTAAAGGGTTTTGTAGACTATTATGAAGAAATTGATACTGATCATAGATCACTTGATAATGAATTAAAAGAGTTTAAGAAATTAATTAGATTACAACCGGATAGAATCCAGTGTGAAATAGCCCGTGAAATAATTTCGGAAACTCCCATGAATGAGTTTTGGGAAGCGTGGAGACCAAATGATTTAATCATTGCAAGTAGAAAAATAGTCAGGGATACACTTCAGATGAAGTTATTTGAATTGCATAAAGAAAAATTTGCAACACTTCCAGTACCGTTATGTTATAGGCCATCGGATACACGAAAACAGAACATCGAAGTTGATATTCCAGGCCTGACAGAGTCAAGGCGTGAAAAGCAGATTCTCGTATTAAATGATATTGTGCTGGTTGATATCAATGTCGTTGAAGATGCATTGCGTGCTAATAAATCCCCATGGACGCTAGGATATGCAGCAACAATACACTCTTCACAGGGATTGACTATATCGGATACAATTGTTTGGATGGTAGATAATCGCATAGAATGGTCGAATTTAGTCTATCTCGCAGTGTCTAGAGTACGAAAAATAAATCAGCTTCGAAGAATTGTCTTCGATGATGAAATCATTGGTGGCGATGATGAAATCATTGGCGATGATAATGACACCACAATAGATGATATTATTGATAAAAAACTCTCCGGTTACAAACAACAAGACAAAAAAAAACAACGAGAATTTGATATTGATGCTGAATTAATAATTACTCTGAAGCAACAACAGAATAATCACTGCGCGAGTTGCAATTGTATAATGCGTTGGCAGTATTCGGATAAGGATCCTCGCCAATTCACCGTTGACAGAATAAATAACAATCTCGGTCATGTTAGAAATAATGTGATGTTGACTTGTCTTGAGTGCAATAGACGCAAGGGTGCTAGTTAAGCCCATGCGGTGGTAATTGAGTATCCTCAGGTATCACTTGTAATTGTTGTCTAGTAAAACCCCGTTGAGGGGCAGTTGAATCCAGTTTATAGATTGGAAGTCTACCCGTAGATCGTGTTATACTAGATATCTTATGTGCAGTAATACTCCAAATAGGATCAGTAGCCCTTTTTGTGCCACCCTCAAGCTCTCCTGGTTCGTATAAGTACCTCACAATGACATTACTACCAAGAATTGGTTGGGAAACGCTAAAATCTTTTTGAACTTCCATTTCAGGTATTGACTTCTTTTTAATCGCATTGATAGGTTTCATGTTGATGGTTCTAGTAATCTCGTTATTCAGTGCAGTAATCACAGCTGGTAACCTTTTAACCCATTCACGGGATCTTTTTTCTTGGATGAATTCTTTTGCGTATTGATATCCAAATAACCGTTCAGCAAGGGTTTTATTAAACCGTTCTACAATGGCCTGATCACGATGTAGCGCAGTATGTCCTCGTCTGATAGTGACTTTATGATTTTTCATTATTGATAACACTGCACCCTGAAATTCCTTGCCAGGATCAATTTGTAATAGATTTGGCCAGTGCAGAGGACTCCTTCGATAAATCCTTTCAAATGCAGAAGCCACTTCAGTGGCTGATTTTGTTTTTAACGGTTCTGCTTCTTTGTATCGACTTGCAATATCAACTACGGTTAATGCGTATTTGTAACCACGATCATGTGGCAGAAATAATAGATCAGCCTGATGAACTTCATTAGGAACTGTCACATCAAAATGCGAGAAATTGATTTGTTTAGGCGGTGGTAGATAAATTTGCCATAGTGCCTGTTTGGATAACCAATGAGCCGCAGTGGTTTTTTTCACTTTTGCGGCGCTAGCGAGTTTATGGACTGCTGATTTACCCCTCCAGTATCCTCTTGGGGAATAATAAATAGATTCCATGTTGTTATTAATTACCAGCACCTAACATCAATTTACTTTTCATAGCCGATTTTATCAAAAAGGAAGTCAATTTTTCTTTGAAAGATTTATCAGAAATAGCATTTAACGCATGAATTAATTTCACATCTGCTAGATGCCTGTGCTGCAGATTACTGCTTTTATAAGATACATCATGAAGGTGACAGGCCTTATCAATAGCGTTTATTGGTTCCTCACCGGGTCGGGGCTGATTTTGATCATTGAGTCTGATATCAAGTCTTGTTCCCGGTCCACAGTAGCTATATCCTGGAAGGTGCTTTTCTCCAGGGTATTTTGCCCATGGAGTTCCAGGGAGTTTAGTTAGCTTGGCTGCGATATCACCTCCTCGTTTTTTTTAAAGGTTCCTTGAGTTCCTTGGGTTTAGAAACAAATCTAAATTTCTTTGTACTACATTGTACGCATTTACCAGAAAGCGCTGATCGGTTATTTTTAGTTGTAATCGTCGTCAAGTCATCTGTGCCAGTACGTTTTTTACACTTCACACAATATAGATCCATAATTTATATATAACGGCATGAATATAATTGATTATTCAGCTACCCGACGGCGGGAACCTATTAAACATCATGAAATGTTGCCGAATTCAATTAGAATGATTATAATCGGACCATCTGGAAGCGGAAAGACACAACTGCTACTTAATTTGATAACGAGATGGATGAAATGGAACAAATTGTATTTAATAGCCCCGAGTGTAGACGATCAGCGATGCTATGAAGTGCTAAAGGATTTTAACGAGAAAGCAAAAGAATTTCAAATCGATGAAGATTTTATTGAGTTTATTACTGATATAGAGGAAGCCCCGAGCATTGATGCTATTGATGGAAGTATTAACAATTTAGTGGTATACGATGATATCATGTTAGATAATCAAAAAAATCCTGCTAGAATATTTTCCCGAGGCAGGCATAAAAACACTGATGTGATCTATGTCACTCAACGGTACACACAAATACCAAAAGTGATCAGAGATAATTGCAATGTGTTGTGTGTATTTAACGGCGTTGATACTCATACGCTACGAAATATTCATCAAACTTGGTGCAGCGGTGATATGAATCATAATCAGTTTAGAAATTTCTTTAGTCACGCTCAGTCAAAACCACACGGATTTGTGACAATAAATTTAGCAGACCCTAGGACACGATATCGTATCGGACTTGATAAAATATTCGGTTAACCCATAGCAGCAGAGAGGGTGAGTGACAACGACGTTGCGACATCAACGAAAACGCGAACAATCATAAGGGTCGGAGACTTATTTTTTCGCGAGAAGGGTCTATTCGTACCGTTTTAAAGGTATAATAAAAAATAACCAAAAAAAAGTTGTCCGATTCACCCTCTCTGCTGCTATATCTGTAACCTTAGAATGTACATGAATAAGGTCAAACTAAAGAATTGCTGCTAATAATGATAACGAAGACTGTACGGATGTTGAATGTTTTAAACATAACAACCAATTTGAAATCTGAGTAGCACTTGCATTGCAACAGTAAATTGATGCCTTGCAAAAGCGAAAAATGTATACGAATCGTCTGAATCTCATAGTCTGTGAAATTCTATCTGTTGAAATCTGTGTCTGAGAAATGATTATCGCCGAGACTTTGTTTCATTTAATTGTTATGGGCATTACAATGATTTACACAGAGATGCAACATACACATTGAATATCAACGGTAAATATAAAGCTAGGAACGATATTGACTTTCACTGTGTGACTATAACAGATATTCAATTTGTAAATTCCGTAGCGTTTGGACGGCGACAAAGATGTCTCTCAAAGATCATAGTGACTAAGGTTTACAAAATAAATTATAAGCAGTAAATACCTGAGCAAAATGAACAGTTACTTAAGCCTAAATGATAGTCGTGTTATCATTTTAAGTTTTCCGGTTATATTAATTGATGCAGAAATCAAACAGTGTTTACAAAGACAATTTAATACTCAGATAAGACAAACTCAGCATGTTAATGATTTTAAACAAATAAAGACATGGAGAGAAAATGTAGACATTAAATTAGCAGCTGTTAACAAAAGGTCTAATTAAAGAACTAACAAAGTATCGTAATAAAAAAAACATATATTAGAGAAGAAATGATAATGCATGCAGTGATTTGTTTACACAAGGATCCAGTACATTTTCTACGGTAAGAATTAAACATGTGCTGAAATATCAAAACTACAACAATACTTAAAAACAAGTGATCAGAATAAGAAGAAAAAATAATGCATTAGTAGATATCATAGAGAAAAAAAATATCTTCCGAAGACTAACACAAAAATTACACAGCAACTAGTTGCTTTCATACTGAACCAACACTGCCACAAACCCCTCTTTTTAACATTCATTTTTTTTTTTACAGGAAAGACCTATTTTGAATATTTTCCTGTGACAAGACAGCTAAAAGAATCAGTATGTGCCTTATGCATGAATAAAGTTCACTAGTACTGTAACAAATTAGCACGGTCTTGATGTGATGTCAAAGCCTTGGTTGAATTTAAAACCTAAAGTCATGTATATACTTGAAGAATTACGACAGACGACAGTGTATATATGTATTGTATGGTCTATTCATTTTCAGTTTTTATTCATAACGTTATAATGTCTCATTGTGAGATATTCCGATGGAATATAATATTCCGAATGGGATTCTAAAATGCAAGGAAACAGATTAGTCTAGAAATGATGTAAATGAAGGCGATGTAAACGTCTTGTCCTCACCTGGGATGGTAGTACAAAAAAACAATGTGATTATATCTGCATATCATTGTATATAATGGCTGAAGAACCTGGGAGTATTCTTTTTTTACACAAATGAATAGTCCATAATGTTCATTTATACGAATATGAGATTTAATGTTGCAGATAAGACGATCTCGTTTAATATTGTTGACAGATTTACATTTAATTTCCTTACTATTATACTGGATCTTCAAAGCAGCCTTTCCCTTGATATTGTAAATACAGTAAACACGACTAGAGTAACGACACTACTAGAAAAAGAGAACAATCATCCAATTTCCACTATACCCCTGTAATGGAAAGTAAGTGGCCTCTTGTATTTAAAAGCAAATTGTTGAAACAGTCATTTATCTAAAGAGGTGATTTTTCAAATACAATATACAAATGTTAGGGTTGTGATGCTTCAAATGTGGCATTGATTCAAATTTCTTGGAAATTACGATTTACAATTTTCCTATTTAGGCTTCTGAGAATTCCAATAAGCTTTTGGTAGCGGCTATCGACTTTGGGACAACATTTTCAAGTTGGGCGTGCTCCTTCCGGCATGATTACGAGAGAGACCTAACAAAAATATTTGTTAAACAATGGAACAGTGGAATAGACAAATCTTGCAAAGCACCTACTACAGCTCTCATAAGACCAGATGGCGAAACTTTGGATGCCTTTGGTTATGATGCTGAAGACAAATATGGGAGGTTGGCCGAAAACGATGACCACAAAGACTGGTATTATTTTAGTAGATTCAAAATGTCCCTTTTCAATGACAAGGTAATTTGAAGTTATCAGAAAATAATTTACGTCCACCACAAAAATGAAAATACAATTAAAATCTGATTACAGTATATTAGTTACTAGCTTTGATATGGAAAAGCTTTTCACAAAAGTGCGTATACAATTTTGCTGATCGATTTTTAAATGTACATAGCAGTTTACAGTCTTAAAGGTAATCCTAAAGACCCAATATGATTATTACAGCTGATGGAACAATATCGAAAATACAGATATTGTTACATCGCAGAGCATGTGTGATACAGACAGAAGAGATATCTGATTTGTACGTAATCTTGGTGGTAGAATACGTAATTGGTACAACCTACAATTGCAAGATGAATTGGAAAACAATTAAGATGAAAATGGGAAAGTGTCTAAAATATTCTTAAAGGCTACAATAAACAGTTATGTACTTTATTGTAAATTATCTTTGTAAAAAATCTATATTAAAGGTCAATACTCAGAAAAAGTTTTTTTCAAGATACCTTGTTACGAAATATGTGAGCAAATTATATCCCTTAAATAATGACAAAAAGGAAGGTAACTATCATTTTGCTGACATAAAAGCTGTAATTTTAACACCTTTTAGAGCCTTACTCGTAAGACCATGATCGATGATGAAATGGGGAAGAAGATGGCTGCAATTAAGGTGATAAGCCTTGTTATTCGCTAGATGAAGGACGACGTTTTTGAGCAAATTGAGTCGAAGATAGCGGGTCAACTTTTGCCTGAGGATATTCAATGGGTTCTGACTGTCCCGGCCATATGGAACGACAAAGCTAGACAGTTCGTGCGTGAGGCAGCAGTGCAGGTAGATTTCTGTGTTGCCTTTCCCCCCAAAAAACTTGTTTTTTTATGTTTTTTTTATTTACTTTTTACTTAAGCATTTTATACTAAGAATTCGCATTTATATATGAAAATACAAAGACTAAGTAAGAATGTATTTGCATTTAACATATGCCTTGAGGAAAAACTTAAAATATATTTTTTAAGTCAATTTTTTACTTTAAATTTTATTATAGATACGTTAAACGTGGTGAAGACACCAACTATGTATTTGGAATGAATAGTTTCAAAAACGTTTTGCACTAAAGCCAATAGCATATATATGACATGATGATAATACTCTACGGTCCACCCTTGTAGCCCACGAACTTTCATCAGTTAACCTCTGCATTATATGCCACCTGGACGTATCAGTTCCTAACCCACTACCTTTATTTATTTCTTCATGAAAACTCCGTATGATAATAGAACCAAACTAATGCATGACATTCAAGCAAACATAACATCTTGCTATCCTCCTACAGCCGAACAACTCAATATCTGCCTGCGTTCATTAATTGAAAAATATACCATACCCACCATGTGCAGATTATCAATTTTAAAGTGTTCTCTGTGGTATATCAGTGTTAGGGATCAGGTTCGCACTGCTATAAGATACCTCTGTAAAGCGAAGAGACCCGGGCTTTCCAACAGACTCACTATTCATAAACAAATATATGAAGCCGCTAAGAAAAAACGTCACTAACATAGTCCATTTAGCCAAATAATCCCCACCACACTACCAAAATCACGGAGAGTTCCAGCTGCAAAGAGGTCTTCGAGCTTAGAGATTACTAACAAACTAATGTCATGCAACAAATAAACCATTTCCAACTGTTTTTCTTCAGTAGACCTTCCGGGTCTGTTTACAAATTTCTTCCGTGACAAGGTACAAACCATTACAGATAAGCTTGACAGCACAATCTCAACTGACTCATCGTCACCATACAGTTTTAATACAGAATTTTAGCGACAACCGTTAGCAGCATTTGAACCTATCTCAATGGATTTGGTACGGACAATCGTGACGAAGAGTGCACCAAAGATAAGTGAACATGATCCAATTCCAACATCACTGCTGCGTGAGTGCTTAGAACAAATAGTGCCTTCACTTACTGATGTTATTAATACCTCATCTCTCTCAACCGGGGAATTGCCAGAGAAAACAATAACAGAATCTGAAAGTGCAATGAATGAATTACCAAGTATATTAAATGTGAAAACGTTATTAGCTCTTTTTTAAACTACATTTTACCTCTAAATTCCAGGAAGTGAAAGCGAACAAATGTATGTCTGACGTAAGACCAAGCTGTATAATCGATAACCCCCATTACACACATCAATCATACAACAAAATATAGGGAATCACATTTTCTTTCAACAATGCGTAAGATATTAGAGGTTTTCTTTAATTAACCAGAATAATCATCGAGGAAAACCTGGCAAATATTTCTTCTTTAAAAATATAAACCTATGCAAAAGGTAGAGAAACACACTACTAAAATGATTACGTTTGAAAATGAAATGATTAGTCCAGGTAAGATTGTAAAATAATTTATTACTTATTCCGACCTCGTCTAAGCACCCCAACCACACACTGTTAAATTTAATACATTTTCTGCATATAATATGTTACTTTAAGTTTATTTCAAGCTCGGTCACCTGTAAGCTGTATTTCACTTTTCCACCTCAGATTGTCTCAACAAAGTGCTAAAATTTGAACAAATTTGATTATTATAGATACATGTTAGAAACGTACTCTCCAGAGAAAATGTATTCAAACGTTTTTCAAAATACCACAGAGAGATTGATAGATTGATTTATTTTTAACTGCGCACAAGCACTTTTAGGCTATTTAGCGCCATACAGTAGTTTGTATTTATACTTGTTTAAAAATACTAAAAGGTTTAATATTGACCAGCGATATAGAAAACCAAATAGTTCAAAGTAAAATGGCAAGATGTTGGTAACAGTAAAATATGAATCTTCCCAATTAACGGGAGATGTAAATGTTGTATGTTGATGAAAAAATGTTGAAAATAAAGGGCGGTATTTATATTAGATAAAAATGTTCTAGGTGATGGAATACAAGTTATAGTTTAAAATAAAGATTTATTTCCTTCAGGAAATCTAAACTACAAGTGATATGTATGGTTTTAAAAAATTCCTTTATGTCATGTACATTATAATACTTATCACGCGTAGGATGCAGGTCTAAACACATGGTCATGAAGTGCTCAACAGTGAATGGTTCATTGCGAGAAACGTACTCTTATAGATCTTCACATTTTAGTATGTGGGAGTGGGTTATGTATCTATGACCAATTCAGATTCTTCCAATGACTACCTCTTCCCTACAAAGGGCTCTGTAGGAAGGAGTCCATTTTCCCAGGGTTTGTCTGATGGCGGAAGTTTGTTATTATCTTCATCATTCTATGATGCCTGCCACTTCTGGCGAAGGTACTTTTTCATCAGATGTTTAAAATCAGTAAAAGGTAATTTAAAATCAGATGGTTCTTGGGATAGAGCCATTTTAGCAGCGCGATCTGCTTCTTTATTACCTTTAATACCAATATAGCTACGTAAGCAACAGTATACAATATTGTACGAGGTGCTAAGCCCAGAATTGTTGACGACGAGATTGGTTAATAATGGGTTTGCAAGGTTTATATTGTGAGTCACAAAATATATTGCTATTTAAAATACGTTTATTTTCAATAAATTTCAAAGCAACATCTGTTGCTCTGATTTCCGCTGGAAAAATGGACGCATCGTTTGACAAACGAACTTTTGTTAATTGTTTGCCACTAACGAAACCTGCAGCAGCCTTTTCCTCATCCTTTGATCCTTTAGTATAAATTCTAGTGTAGTTTTTAAGTTCGATGAGGAGTTCATGATAAGAGTTTTGGAAGATGGAAATGTTTGTTTCAGATTTTTTCCCATCGTGTAATGTAAAAATCACTTTTGGTTGTTTAAGGAGCCAAGGTGGTGTTTCCGAGACAAACGTTTTCTGAACTGTTGAGTGATTAATTTTGATACCGTCAAGGCTGGATGATATTCTGATGCCAAATGAAGGTATGTCATTTGGTTTGTTTTCATATTTAAAAAAAAAATTTGGGGTGGGGTTGAAAAGGAGCCGAAAATGCAGGGATCAGAGGGTTTGATCTTAATATGAGAGCGTACTGTGCAGAATGCACTTCTCTGGGATGCGATAAAGGTGGTTCATTCGCTTCGGCGAGAAGCTTTCACATGGAGATGTCTTAAATACTCCCAGAGCGAGTCTTATTCCCTGATGATCAATTGGGTCAAGCATTTTCAAACATGACTTCCTAGCTGAACCATAAACAACGCATCCATGGTCTAGTTTGGAGCGGATAGATGTTCTGTACAAATTGAGGGTGACTTTTTTATCAGCACCTCAGTCAGTGCGCGTTACTACTTTAAGTAGATCTAAAGCTTTCAATCATTTAGCTTTCAAATTCTTGATGTGTTGAGTAAAAGTCAGTTTTCTGTCGAAGATAATAGCCAAAAACTTTGTTTGCTCAACAACTGGAATAAGTGTTCCGTCCAGCGTGAGTTTAGGGTCATCATGATGACTTCGCAATTGACAGAAATGCATGCACACTGTTTTCGATTTTGAAAATTTGAAACGGTTAGTACTGGCCCAATTTTGGATTTTGTTGATATTTTGTTGCAGTTGCTTTTTAATAGTATGCATGTGATTTGATCGATAAGAAATTAAAAAATCATATACGTATAATGAGGAATCCACACCGGGATCTAAACACTTGGTGATGCCCATTGATTTGCATATTAAATGGCGTCACAGATACAGTACTGTCCTGGGGCACACCCATCTCTTGCTGGTGCATATCTGAGAGGGTTGATTCCACGTTCTTTGAAGTCTCTGTCGGAGAGAAAATCTGTGATGAAAGAGGGCAGGCCTTTCCTAAAGCAAAGAAGACTGCTACTAAATGTTCATTCTTGATAAATGCGTCGCGAATAAATGTTTCCAGTCTAAAGAGATGATCGTTGGTACTACGACCAGAACGGAAGCCACTTTGGAAAGGAGATATTAAATTGTTAATTTCCAAGTACCATACAATCCGAGAATTAATCATTCGTTCCATTGTTTTGCACACACAGCATGTCAGTACGCCGGGCCGATAGCTGTTAGTATCCCTGATATCTTTATCTGGCTTGAGAATTGGTATTACTGTTGCTTCGCTCTAAGTCTTAGGTGCATTACCAGCAATTCATAAATCATTACAGATTTTCAGAAGAGATGTTAGTGATGCTACTGAGGGGTGTTTCAAGAACTGATAATGTACTTCATCAGGCCCAGCGGATGTGTCATGGGCCTTGTAAAAAGCCTCATTATGCTCCAATAGTGAAAACAGCTGGTTATAGCTTTAAGAGTTGTTGGATGTGAATTTTAAACGTGACTTATTGTTGACTTTTTAATCTTCTAATGGCTTCGGAATAATTAGATGATGAGTAGCTTTTTCGAAAACCTGACTGCAAGAATATTTGCTATGTCACGTTTCGAAATAACATTGTTATTGTTTGTTTTCAGGCGTCATAGAGAGTTGTTTTTTCTCTTTCTGTTTTATTTTTCGAATTGTATCCAAAACTGTTTTAATTGACGAACGAGAGTTTAAAGAAGAAATGTATTTCTTCCATGATGCAAGTTTACATTTTTTCATTGTGCCTCGAGTTTTAGCATGGGTAATGCCATATTTGTTCAAATTTTCGGGCGTTGGACGATTGTTGAATTTTTGTAATGCTTCTCGGCGTTGTCTAATGGCTTCTTTGCATTCCTTGGTTACCCAAGGTTGTCGGGTTTTTTTACTGTGCGGTGAGGACTTTGGAATATATACTTCTGCAATTGCAATTAGAATTGAGGTAAAATGTTGTATAGGATTAACAGCGTTGAATACTGTATCATTATTTAGTCCAGTTTTACATAGTGTTTCAAAAGTAGCCTAGTCGGCATTCTGTATATTCCATTGGGGAATTGCGTTATCAATATTAGAGACATTTTCAAGGTTGATTGGAAAGTGATCACTGCTGTGAAGGTCATCAGCAACCTTCCATTCATAGTCCAAAAGCAGCGAAGGAGAGCAAATTGTCACATCTATACACGTGTATGTACCCGTTCCTGTGTGTAATTATGTCGGTGATTTGGTGTTATATAGACACAAATCATGTCTAGAAATGAAATCTTCTGCTTTTTGGCCTCTGTCGTTTATCTGATTTGATCCGCATATAATGTTATGGGCGTTAAAATCCCTGAACAAGATTGTCTAATTCGTTTGCTACTAGGTTGATGTTTGGAGGTAAGTAAATAGAGCAAAAGGTAATCACTCGATGTATAGTGACGCTTACAGCAATGGCTTATAAATGTGTATTTAAAGGGTTGACTCTGTGAGGAGCTCTATTGTTCACAACAACAGAAGCTCCTCCTGAGGTCCTGTCAGCGTTTTGAAAGTAGGTATTAAACAGGGAATAGTATTTAAATGAATACGCCTCTTTCATGAATGTTTCCTGTAAACACAGTACTGCAGGATCGTGTTCATTTAAAAGCAGAAGAATATCATTGTAGTTAGCTTTAAGTCCTCGACAGTTCCATTGTATGATGGTGATCTTCGTTATAAAGTTAAGCTGGAGATTCTAGAGCTAGGTTAGATCATTCAAGGAGGAAAATTGTGTTGCATGAGTGTAGTTTTTAAAGTAGGTTTGGAGCAACCTTGAGTACAATCACCATTTTCGTCTGCATTCCGATTCTCAATGTCTCCAAACTTGTTGTAAAGTTTAATGGGATCATCTGACCCCTTTTGCTGCTTAATTGTTTGTGTTTTGTGTTTATGTTTTGGTTAGTTCGGTGCTGGGTTGTTTTTTTAATGTAGTTTGAGTAGATGTTGTGTTTTTCTGTGGTTGATAATGGAGGATATTGGAACTTGTTTTTGAGTTGGGTTGATCCGTCTGTGTTAGTGCGTCCTTGGTAATTTTCGGATTCTGTTTCACTATAGTGGAGAAGGATGGGCCAGGAAGAGAAGTTTATGCCTGGACAGGTTTTCTGGCCTCTGGCTAGGAAATGTTTGATGTTAACTTTTTCCTCTGAATCTCCTTCTCCTGTTTCCAAGTATCACAATCCTTGGAATTAACATGGTGTTCCTTGCCACAGTTGACACAATGCGGAGTTGTTCTACAATCAGATTGCTGATGACAGTGGTCTCCGCATCGGTCACATATTTTGACTTTGGAAAATCGGTCTTCTTGATGGCCGTATTTTTGACACTTATAGCATCGAAGGGGATTTGGTATGTATATTTCGACCTTTACTTGCAAAAACCCAACCTTGACCACGTTTTGCACTGTTGGTTTGTTAAAGGTGAGTACAAATGTGTTGGTGTCCTACAGATTGTTATTACGTTTAATAGGTATGCTACGCACTGCTGTGACACCTTCATGTTTCATCCCTTCGATGATATCTGCGTCGTTGACTCCAGCCAAGCCAGGACACCGCATCACGCCTTTGGACGTATTCAGTGTAGTGTCTGCGAATGAGGTCACTGGAATATCAAAGAATGATTTCATTTTCATGATATTGTCTGTTTGAACTTTTCGCTCACACTCAACAAGAAGGAAACTCGATTTTAGTTTTTTGACACTTTTTGGTGTGCCTTTAGATCCCGATATGTTTTCTTTTTCAATAGCAAATGGAGATGGTGCAGCTAGCGGTTTAGAATTATTCTTAAATTTAATAACCATGAAGCATGGAAATGATTCGACGCTGCATGGTTCTTCCTCTGATTTAGCCAGTGTTTTGGTACGTTTTTTGTTATTTGTTTGGAAACTTCCATGATTGTTTGTTAAAATTTCAGCATCCATGCTCCCCGCCCACCATGGAGCCCAACGAGGGGACACTTTGCAAGTGCTACGGATACACAGATGCTATACTCAGTGGATACAGTTACCTACATTAGCCCGTGAAGTCTCTCTATGGTCGGTATAATTACCTCCCGATTGACCCGTGAAGCCACCGCCTTGTAGGAAGTCTTCTAAAACTTGGGAAAATGAAAGCTGAAATGATAGAATGTAGGAGCAATGGTGGTATCAAGAGAGATACAAGACAGATAGAGGAGGTGAGCAAGTAAATATAAACTTCCTAGGGCTCAGCGTGACCAGCCGATTTGTCGAGACCGGGCCCATCCCGACCACCCGTCTTGAAGAAGTAATGGCCAAAGCAGTGTATTGCATCGGAATAGCCTCCGCTCAACTACCAGGATCCTTTCCTCCCCCGACACGGTTCGCAACCCACGGCAAACAGGTTGCCTCTACTTACTCGCCTCTTACGACACGTGGTGAGGCAGGTCAGACCAATTCTACAATCCCGATCCGGCATTATTCTGTGTTAATTATGGTGTTATTAGCAAATATTTAATTATATTATATTGGTCTAATTCAGTGACCTGCTACTTCAGTGTTGATTATGGTATTAATAGAAAATATTTAATTTTATTATATTGGTCTAATTCAGTGACCTGCTACTACTGTGTTGATTATGATGTTATTAGCAAAACTAAAATTTCATTTCATTTGAAATTATTTCTGGATGTAAAGAATTAAACTAGCCTTTTGATTTAATACAGTTATCTTGATGCTATTTTTGTACGTCTTATTTTCCATAGGCTGGTATAAGTAAAAAACAACTGCTGATCGCCCTGAAACCGGAAGTGGCATCACTGTACTGTAGACACATTCCTTTGGAGCTAAAGGAATCTGATGGTACATCGTCCATTGTGCGTTTGTCTCCTGGAACTCGATATATAGTTGTTGATGCAGGAGGTAAAATATGCATGCATGAATGTATGTATGTATGTATGTATGTATGTATGTATGTATGTATGTATGTATGTATGTATGTATGTATGTATGTATGTATGTATGTATGTATGTATGTATGTGCGTGTGTGTGTCTGTGTGTGTATGTATGTACGGCTAGAGAGGGGGTGATGGCTCATTTACAAGACAGTCTTCCAATGTTTCGAGCTAATTATGCACTTCGTTACAGTAAGAAACTACTTACATGATCAAACAGTTAAGTGTGGAGCCATTAGAAGACTTGAACTGCAGGAGTAAGCAAAAAATATAAATGTCACAAATAAACAAAGTATGATCGACGTAATTGTGTGTTTTATACAGAGAAGCAAATCTTTTTGCAATACGTTCAGTCCAAGGATAAGGCACTAAAAACCATGCGTAGCGAAAAGGAATGCTATCTGAGTCCAGATACTACTATATCCCGGTATAGTTGTGAAAATAAACGATTCATTAAAACATACTAGTTGTTAAGCATACGTATTGTGATCTTAATTAATCTAAATGATTACTAAAAGGAGTTGATAATAAAAGTTTCTTTAATTTTAAAATTTAGTGATAAATTATTATCATTATAAATTTGCATAAAAGTCAATAAAATGGATGTAAAGATTTTCCTTCATCCTCCCTACGACTAGATTAGCCGGACCATGCATATTTTCATCATTTATATTATTAAATTCTTGTAAAAACTCTACAGTACTATCATAGTTTACAAAATTTGACCGTAAAAGAGTTGACATCATGCGTAATTATAATGCTATATCCAGAATACTTCGTTTTCAAGTCAGCTATTTCATATTCAGGGGAGAATCCAAATATATCGGGTTGGGGGGGGGGGGGCTAAAAGTATGTAGGCGAGACGCCGGTAATCGAAGTAGGGACCCAGTAACGAAACCTCTTTAAGATCATTTATTTACTTATCTAGGAAACGTTCCGGTTGTTTCGTACTTACTTTGTGGGAGTAAGGTCAATTAATTTTTTGTCATTTCATTGGTCCTTAATAATCTAAAATTGTAACTAACATTTAAATTTTCTCTGAGTGAACGAAATAGTATTCAGGTGAATTATAAAAGAAAACATAAAGTTTCATTTGTCTCAGATAATCTAAAAATACAACATTTTTGCAATGCTTCTTTCTCTGAAAATATTATAATGCATGAAAATAAACTAAAAAACAAAATAGTATCCCACCAGATTTTTTTAGCTTCTTGTGATTTTGATCTTACGATAACAAAGTCTGCATAACCATTAAATTTAACTGATCTGCACTTTCATTAAAACATTTTAATATTTTTAACGCAGCTAATAAATTCAAATGCCTTTTCTTTTCAAAGATCCCACCAAATCCAAATATATTCGATACTAAAACATAGTTCTCATCATGTACATTTTGTAGACGTCGGCCGGATTCTATGTTTGTGGTGCAATAACTGCATCATTTGTGACATCAAAAACACAGTTGTAACTGATAATTATTAATTTGTAATATTTGTGAAATGTTTTTAATTCTTTGTTCTATAGCTTTATTCAAACTTGGGAAAATGTTGATACGATACTGTCTTACTCTCAGTGGAATAATTGCACATTAACATCAAGCCTGGAAGCCGAATTTGTATCACCATTCTCTGTAGTGGCTACGACGACTACATCACAGGCTTCCTCATGAGCTCTCCATGTCGTCCCAAAAGTTTTTTTGACCTCATTTATGAATCAAAAGGATGATCGCGGTTTCAAGTTCTTCTTTCGACTTACGTCGATATGCTCTTTCAACTTCTACTTTATCCGTATCCAACCCAAGCAGGTCTCATATAATTTGTAATGGATTACTCCATATCCTCCCTTTTCTCTACATGATTTTCACACGAACCATACAACACTAGGTTCTCTCGACAGGAATTGACCTCCTGTCTATATTTGGGTTGCACAATAAATACAGCTCACGTTTACAACAACTTACCAACGTATTTTCAATAAACGATAAACTTTGTGATAAGCCTCTCGTGCAGTGCACGAGATGTTTATCGACAGAAAATGACAACAATATTCTGATTGTGAATGTTTTATCCTTCTGCCACCATATTGGGTCATGTAACAAAATAGTCCTGACTATAGTTCTCAACAGTAATGAATTGCATAGGAAATGCCTTTCTGGACTTTACCAAAAAAGACCGAATGCGAACATCCTTCTTACTGATAGTTCTTAATATCTTAACCTTGATGCCCGTGATGCACTGCGCCCATTTTAGTTTGGTTTCCTGTTTCAACTGCTTTTGCTACCTATTCCGCTACACATCTAAATAATACGAAAAGACGGATTTTCCTAGTTTTCTTAGTTCCTAGTTTCCTGTGATATTGGCTTACTAATTAGGACCGGACACAAGCGTATACTCAGACTTCGTATTTCTCACCCTTGCGATAGAGAAAGTTAGCTAATTTACTAACCTTACTTGTTTTATCTCAGTCTGGTTGTTTCAGCCCGATTGTCTCAGTCATCGATTACATGTGATAATACAGCAATAATATCAAGTGTTTTATGTTTCTGTTATATATAACTGCATGATCAATCACAACGATACATTTGTCAGTGACATCTGTTTTTACGATTCACGGATTAATGCATATTAGTCGGCAAACAAAAAAGGTCTTTACTGCGGAATCTTTCCTTCATCAGAAAATAAGCAATAACTTTCTCGTTTATCATTTATACTGACTATTGTAACTACAAAAGACAAAAGAGGGCTGACGGCCTTTTATATACAGATCGTGCAGGTTATTTAGTATCCCGTACTTTCATGTTGTGCCATAGGCCTTTCCTAAAGCAAATAAGACTGTTACTAAATGTTCATTCTTGATAAAAGCGTCGCGAATAAATGTTTCCAGTCTAACGAGATGATCGTTGGTACTGCGACCAGAACGGAAGCCACTTTGGAAAGGAAATATTAAATTGTTAACTTCGAAGTACCATAGAAGCCGAAAATCAATCATTCGTTCCATTGTTTTGCACACACAGCATGTCAGTACGACGGGCCGATAGCTGTTAGGATCCCTGATATATTTATCTGGCTTGGGAATTTGTATTATTGTTGCTTCTCTCCAAATCTTAGGTGCCTTACCAGCAATTCATAAATCATTACAAATTTTCAGAAGAGATGTTAGTGATGCTACTGTGGGGTGTTTCAAGAACTGGTAATGTACTTCATCAGGCCCAGCGGATGTGTCTTGTGCCTCGTATAAAGCCCCCTATATGCTCCAGTAGTGAAAACAGCTCGTTATAGCTTTCAGAGTTGTTGAATGTGAATTTTAAAAGTGACTTTTTTTGTTGAGTTTTTAATCTTCTAATGGCTTCTGAATAATTAGATGACGAGTTTTTGAAAACCCGACTGCATGAATATTTGCTATGTCACGTTTCGAACTAATATTGTTATTGTTTGTTTTCAGGTGTCGGAGAGAATTGTTGTTTCTCTTTCTGTTTATTTTTCGAATTGTATCCGAAACGTTTTTAATTGAAGAACGAGAGTTTAAAGAAGAAATATATTGCTTCCATGATACAAGTTTACATTCTTTGGTTGTGCCTCGAGTTTTAACATGGGTAATACCATATTTGTTTAAATTTTCGGGCGTTGGACGATTGTTGAATTTTTTTAATGCTTCTCGGCGTTGTCTAATGGCTTTTTTGCATTCCTTGGTTATCCAAGGTTGTTGGTTTTTTTTACTGTTCGGTGAGGACTTTGGAATATTTACTTCTGTAATCGCAATTAGAATTGAGGTAAAATGCTGTATAGGATTAACAACGTTGAATACTGTATCATTATTTAGTCCAGTTTTACATAGTATTTCAAACGTAGCCTAGTCGGCCTTCTGTATATTCCATTGTGGAATTGCGTTATCAATGTTAGAGATATTTTCAAGGTTGATTGGAAAGTGATCACTGCTGTGAAAGTCATCAGCAAACTTACATTCATAGTTCAAAAGCAGCGAAGGAGAGCAAATTGTCACAACTATACACGTGTATGTACCCGTTCCTGTGTGTAATTATGTCGGTTATTTGGTGTTATATAGACACAAATAGCAGCAAAAGAGACGATCCGTTCACGGATTGGGTCTAAGAAGCAGCAGAAGGGGCGAATCGGACAACATTTTTAGACAAGTTTTCATTGAAATCACGCTTAAAAACAATGAAACCAATGACATCAGGCCCCAATGTGTGTGTGAATCTGATATCGTTTCATGGATTAGGTCCAAAAAAAAATTATGAAAAAATCAATGAAATTAATGAAATCCTCCATCGATTTTTGGGAAAAAGGAACTACAACGTCGTTGTCACTCACTAGAACTTTCAGTTGGGGTTAACCGAATATTTGATCCAGTCCGATACGATATCGTGTTCGAGGGTCATGTAAATTTATTGTTACAAATCCGTGTGGGGCAGACTGAGCATGACTAAAGAAATTTCTAAATTGATTGAAGTCCATATCAGAACACCATGTCTGCCAAATATTTCGTAGCGTATGTGTATCAACGCCGTTGAATACAGCAAGCATATTACAGTTATCTCTAATCACTTTTGGAATCTGAGTGTAGCGTTGAGTGACATAGATCACATCCGTGTTTTTATGCCTGCCTCTGGAAAATATTCTAGCAGGATTTTTTTGATTATCTAACATGACATCGTCGTATACAACTAAATTGTTGATACTTCCATCGAGGTCATTCACGGATGGCGCCTCGTCAATATCGGTTATAAATTCAATAACATCCTCGCCGGCAATCTCTGAAGCGTTTTCATTAAAATCTTTTAGCACTTCATAGCATCGTTGATCATCTACGCTAGGGGCAATTAAATACAACTTATCCCACTTCATCCATCTCATTATTAAATTGAGCAACAATTGCGTTTTACCGGATCCAGATGGCCCGATTATAATTGCGCGGATAGAGTTTGGTAGCGCTGCATGATGCTTCACTGGTTCTCTTGTTTTAGTCGCTGAAAAATCAATTATATTCATATCTCTATACATAAATTATGGATCTATATTGCGTGAAGTGTAAGGCGCGTACTGGCACAGATGACTTGACGACGATTACAACTAAAAATAACCGATCAGCGCTTTCTGGTAAATGCGTACAGTGTAGTACAAAGAAATTTAGATTTGTTTCTAAACCCAAGGAACCCAAGGAACCTTTAAAAAAAAACGAGGAGGTGATATCGCTGCCAAATTAGCAAAACTCCCTGGAACCCCATGGGCAAAATACCCCGGAGAAAAACACCTTCCAGGGTATAGTTATTGTGGACCGGGAACAAGACTTGATATCAGACTCAATGATCAAAATCAGCCCCGACCCGGTGAGGAACCAATAAACGCTATTGATAAGGCCTGTCACCTTCATGATGTTGCTTATAAAAGCAGCAATTTGCAACACAGGCATCTAGCAGATGTGAAATTAATTCATGCGTTGAATGCCATTCCTGATAAATCATTCAAAGAAAAATTGGCTTCATTTTTGATAAAATCGGCAATGAAAAGCAAATTGATGTTAGGTGCTGGTAATTAATAACAACATGGAATCTATTTATTATTCCCCAAGAGGATACTGGAAGGGTAACGCTGCAATCAGTAAACTCGCTAGCGCTGCAAAAGTGAAAAAAACCACTGCGGCTCATTGGTTATCCAAACAGGCACTATGGCAAATTTATCTACCACCGCCTAAACAAATTCAATTCTCGCATTTTGATGTGACCTTTCCTAATGAAGTTCATCAGGCTGATATATTATTTCTGCCACATGATCGTGGTTACAAATATGCGTTAACTGTAGTTGATATTGCAAGTCGATACAAAGAAGCAGAACCGTTAAAAACAAAATCGGCCACTGAAGTGGCTTCTGCATTTGAAAGGATTTATCGAAGGAGTCCTCTGCACTGGCCAAATCTGTTACAAGTTGACCCGGGCAAGGAATTTCAGGGTGCAGTGTTATCTACAATGAAATATCACAATGTCGCTATCAGACGAGGGCATACTGCACTGCATCGTGATCAGGCCATTGTAGAACGATTTAATCGGACGATTGCTGAGCGGTTATTTGGATATCAGTATGCAAAAGAATTCATCCAAGAAAAAAGATCCCGTGAATGGGTTAAAAGGTTACCAGCTGTGATTACTGCACTGAATAACGAGATTACTAGAACCATCAACATGAAACCTATCAACGCGATTAAAAAGAAGTCGATACCTGAAAAACCACAAAAGGATTTTAGCGTTTCCCAACCAATTCTTGGTAGTAATGTCATTGTGAGGTACTTATACGAACCAGGAGAGCTTGAAGGGGATAGAAAAAGGGCTACTGATCCTATTTGGAGCGTCACTACGCATAAGATATCTAGTATAACACGATCTACGGGTAGACCTCCAATCTATAAACTGGATTCAACTGCCCCTCAACGGGGTTTTACTAGACAACAATTACAAGTGATACCCGAGGGTACTCAATTGCCACCCCATGGTCTTAACTAGCGCCGTTGCGTCTATTGCACTCAAGACAAGTCAACATCACATTATTTCTGACATGACCGAGATTGTTATTTTTTCTGTCTACGGTGAATTGGCGAGGATCCTTATCCGAATACTGCCAACGCATTATACAATTGCAACTTGCGCAGTGATTATTCTGTTGTTGCTTCAGAGTAATTATTAATTCAGCATCAATATCAAATTCTCGTTGTTTTTTTTTGTCTTGTTGTTTGTAACCGGAGAGTTTTTATCAATAATATCATCTTTTGTGGTGTCATTATCATCGCCAATGATTTCATCATCGCCACCAATGATTTCATCATCGAAGACAATTCTTCGAAGTTGATTTATTTTTCGTACTCTGGATACTGAAAGATAGACTAAATTTGACCATTCTATGCGATTATCTACCATCCAAACAATTGTATCCGATATAGTCAATCCCTGTGAAGAGTGTATTGTTGCTGCGTATCCTAGCGTCCACGGGGATTTATTAGCACGCAATGCATCTTCAACGACATTGATATCAACCAGCACAATATCATTTAATACGAGAATTTGTTTTTCACTCTGTCCTGGAATATCAACTTCAATATTCTGTTTTCGTGTATCCGATGGCCTATAACAAAGGGGTACTGGAAGCGTTGCAAATTTTTCTTTATGCAATTCAAATAACTTCATCTGAAGTGTATCCCTGACTATTTTTCTACTTGCAATGATTAAATCATTTGGTCTCCACGCTTCCCAAAACTCATTCATGTGAGTTTCCGAAATTATTTCACGGGTTATTTCACACTGGATTCTATCCGGTTGTAATCTAATTAGTTTCTTCAATTCTTTTAATTCATGATCAAGTGATCTATGATCAGTATCAATTTCTTCATAATAGTCTACAAAACCCTTTAGCCATTCATGGGGGGAAGCACCGACAAATGGTGGTGGTTGGCCGTGATCACCGCACATGACGACTTTTGTATTCTTCAATAACAACCACTCAAGAAATATTTTTAAGACATCTTCTGACACTGTGTCTATTTCATCCCAAATCATGATTTCAGGAATAAATTTCTCTCCCATGCGCTCAGGAGTCCATTTATCTCCCTTCCATCGGAAAAAGCTGTGATAAGTGCAAGCATTTACCCCTCTCTGTATCATTTCTCTTGCAAGTCTGTGAGTCGGTGTTAGTACAATAATTTTTGTGAAATCCGTAGGATTTTTCCCACGGAATAACTCAATTGCCCGGGTTGTTTTTCCTGACCCGCCACAACCGTTTAAATAAACTGTTTTATATCTACAGATTGGATCAGAAATCGGTGGTGCACTAGAAAATTCTTAACACTGATTGCTTTCTAAATAATTATTTTCAATGGTAACATCTGCTGATTGAATATAATCATGAATCATTACTTTCTTAATTCTCCATGTCCCCCATTTCTCGTTGCCAGTAGCCTTAAAATCAGCCATTTTGCTATTTATGTAAAATGAATCAGTAGCAACTCTAACTGCGGTGGTAGGAAATCTATTGATCATTGAAAACAGATTGATAGAAGCATAACCGAGCATAGAAGCTCTTAAGTGTGTGTACTGCGGATGGAATCCATCATTGTAGGTAACAATTGTACCCAATTTGGTTCCATCGGACAGAAATGCGTCCTTACGATTGACATATAGGCCCCTATTCGTTAGATCCGCGATTACAAAATCGTATTCAGCGTTGTCTATAATCAATCGTGAAGAATATTTCGTATTATCATCTTTGCCACCTTGGGTAAATTTACCGATTATTCTTCGTCCAAGATTTTTTGCTTCATTGTTTCTGATTTCAAATAACTGTTGGGACCAATCCATGATTTGTTGTTCATTAAAATCAGGAAACAGTTTTCGCTCTTCGCTAATTATCTTTTCTAGATCAGGTTGTGGTAACCAGACTGATTTCTGTGCTCGATAGGATATAATTGCTTCACTGACAATTAATGATTTTAACATCTTACAATCAAGCATATACCGTAATAACACTATTGGCATCCAGTGTTTTTCAGACATGTGTTTACCAATCCAAAGATAACTACACGGATGAAGTCCTTCAGCCATTTCAAATGATACCACACAAGCGAATCCGGTTAAATCAAAATCAGGCAGTGGTCCATTAATAGCAGCACGGGTCATTTCGTGTGTGGGGTGTCCAAATCGTTTGAAATATTTCTCACACTCTCCATACCCAAGAAAACTTCCTGGATAACACGCAATCATATCAACTGAAATAACGGTATCAGCGGTGTATTTTGTGTTCCATAATCCGCCGTGGCTGTATTCAAGACAGGACAATTTGACCTCTGATAAAAACTCACTTCGTGTTGGTTTCCACGCGTTTTTCTTTCTAGCAAAATGTGCTGCAATGGATGGTACTGTGAAACAGTTTGCTAATAATTGATCGTTGTCTTCTCCGTCCCCAGAAAACTCACTAGCTAGTTGTTTCATTTGATTCTGCAGTTCTTCAGTACGGTATAATTCTCCGTTAGGCCTTACAAACTGATCAAATCTGCATTCCTCGTCTGAATTACTATGAAATAGCCACACTGACACAGGATCGTTTTTACTCAAATAATAAATAGCATCAAATAATTTCTGCTCTGAAAAAAACTCTTCGGTTTGGGATAGATATTTTACGGTTCTTTCCCGTGGGAATATTGTTACTGCAGATGACCACGCGTGCGCGTTATGATCAATAATTTCAATGGGGGCTCCTTTTGATTTATATTTCGATTCGTATAATACTTCTCCGGTGATTGTCCTTACCGATATTGGAAATCTTAATGATTTTTCTAATTTAGTTATATCCTCCATGCTCTTTTACCGTGAACTCCCACTCGGTTATTTTTTTTTTCGTCTTAGATCAGTTAGTTTATTTCCCCGGGACGCATTTGTGAAGTGTTCTATTATTCGTTCTGCTACACAATTGAGCCCTGTCGAATATTTCATGGGTGCTAGTTTTGAAATATCAGGTTTTTCATTGAGCGGATAGATCCCGTAAACAACTGCTTTGACAGGATAAGATCTTTCGTAGTAGGGTTTATCAATTCCAGTCAAAATTCCCGGTTTTGAATCCTGATTCACGGTGACAGTTTTTTTGCCCCTGAGAATGGGTTCAAATTTATCCCTAATAATCCATTTGCCATTCTCACGGATAATGAATTTGATTCGGAAAAAATGACTTTTTTCCCCAACACGTGAAATGATCACTGCTGCTTTTTCATCATTCATGGTAGCGTCAACAACACCATCAATTCGAAATGTTGACCAACAATAAGATGCTCCATCACGCTTGAATTCATTAAAACAGTCTCTGATGGGTTTATCAAGAATTTTATTCTTGGGTGTATTAGAAACTATATCAAGATTGAATTGAGCATCCTTCCATGATGATCTCATGTTTCCGTCTCTTGGACGTTTGTTACGTTTGTTTCCGTCTATTAGACGTTTTTTTGGTCTATCGACATTAAATCTAGGATTGATTTTCAATAATCTCTTAAACTCTTTCATGTTTCCGTCTCTTGGACGTTTGTTACGTTTTTTGGGTCTATCGAGATTAAATCTAGGATTGATTTTCAATAATCTCTTAAACTCTTTCATGTTTCCGTCTCTTGGACGTTTGTTACGTTTGTTTCCGTCTATTGGACGTTTTTTGGGTCTATCGAGATTAAATCTAGGATTGATTTTTAATAATCTCTTAAACTCTTTCATGTTTCCGTCTCTTGGACGTTTTTGACGTTTTTTTGGTCTATCGAGATTAAATCTAGGATTGATTTTCAATAATCTCTTGAACTCTCTATCAGCATTGAATTTAGCATTTTTCGAAGTCAATCTCTTGAACTCCTTCATGCTATACATAAAACAAACATTTAAATGAAAGTTTTATATATAATGAATCACTGCAAATGGCTCATGATGGGAAATGTAACCCCGTGTAACAAATCATGCAGAAAAAATGAATACTGTAGGTATCATATGCAAAGTTTTCGACGTGGAAGTCTTGGTCCGTTACCCTGTATTCGATGTGGGGTTGGGGTCAAGGGAAGATCACAATTGTGTATTGATTGTGGTGGTAAGCGATATAGGGAATTGAAGCGTTATTATGATAAAAGAATAAAAAATGGACAATCCATCAGAAATTATGACCCTGAAAAAGTCTTTGACCCTGATAACGTCACTGACAAAATCATAAGAACTCCGCAAGACTATATCGAAAGATTTTCCAGTGATGTAATTATTGAACCAAACACTGAATTAGACAAACAATAGAATAGTATATATGAACCAAGAATTCAGACCACATCCAGTGATTACAAAATATGAAGCATCCAGTGATGGTACTGTCAGAAACCGTAGACTGAAAAAATCAGTTGGTTTTGTGAATAATCACGGGTACTTGATGTTTACTGTTGGCGGAGGAAAAGAAAAGAAAACTTATCTCAATCATCGTTTCGCATTTGAATGTTTTAATGGATTGATCAAAGATGGTTTTGTTATCGATCACAAGGATTCTAATCCGAAAAACAATTCTTTATCAAATCTGCAAGCTATCACACAGAGTGAGAATTTGAAAAGAGGGGAGACTGGCACTTGCAAAACGGTTGGGAAGAGACCTGTGACATCTTTGAATACAACAACTAATGAAGAAATGATTTTTCAATCAATGAATGAAGCCGGTAAGTATTTCAATATTTGTCGATCTTCAGTACGAAGAGTTGCAGAGGGGATTTATCGATCTGCTATTTCAAAAAAGACGGGGCAAAAAGTTCAATTTAGTTATGTCTAATGCGTCATAATTTCCAATTAGAGATATGTCATTCTTATAGAATAATGAATTCTGAAAACATGAATAGCATCATAGTTGAAATAGCAAAATTGAAAAATCAGGATATCAAACTATCAGATGGGTTAAATCCTGATCAAATTGTGTCTGATTTTCAGGATATTGAATACGGGGTTAGCACTAACAAATATATGCTACCCAAGAAGTATGCACTCATCAAAAGAATTCAGAATTCTATTAAAGACTCTCTTTCATTTTCCAGTGACATCAGTGTGTTCGTCCCGTTGTATACTATCGTAGAAGGAATACGAAAAGAATTGGGGTACGAATACGAATTGAAAAAAGAAGTCAACTCTAAAATTAGAAACCTACGAGCATTAATTCAAGAAAATGAACAATTTTGATTGCCCGACCATTGATTGCCTGACCATTTATCATTCCGACCCTCATTTTTTTTAGCCGACCCTCAACGGGAATGTCAAAAATAGAATGAGGAAACTGTCAGTATTATTTATTTTATATACAATTATGACACTTTCCTCATCAATGATAGAAGCTGTTATAGGATGAAATAACACTTCCATGACCGTATCAAAAATCATCCGACATGTCACTGATGTCAAAAAGGGAGTTGCACGATGGTGTTAGGTCGGGATTGAAAAATTGTTTTACAATTGAAAAATGGTTTCTGATTTCAAATAATGGTCAATGAAGCATTAACAACCCGATTGGCTCGTGAGCGACTAGATGCAATTAAGAAATTTATACCAATTCGTGACTCTGTAAGAAATAAACTGCAACAACGACAGAGTTTACAAACTGATTTTGCTCTGGGGTCTGAAGAGTTGTTTAAACCAGTAACCACAGCAACGAAAGGGGTAGAGCGTGCCTTACTGGGAGATGGTCCCGAGACGGGAAAATCTGTTATTGGTGAACTTGAAAAAATAGCAGCGAAAACTGAACAAACAAAACAAATAGAACCAAAGAGAACAGTAGATGATTTACGCATGAGATTTAACGAAGAAGGGTTAGCAGCAATTGATGAGACTGATCCAACAGAAATTCCTACGCTTGTTGTTACTTCTTATGAAAACAGAAAAAAAATGTTGAAACCAGAACATCATAAGTTTGTTAAGAATTTCACTCACTGGGCTGATATATTCTACAAAATCAAAACTGGAAAAAGTCAAAAAAAGACAAATAGTGCATCATACATTGAATATATCAGGATGGTGGATCACGTGTATAATCAATATGAAGAACTAAAACAACAACAAAAACCGCCAAAATTGCAAAGAAAGCGAGAGCAACCTGCAAAGAAAATATCTTTCTCTCCTAAAAAACAACAACTACCACCTGATGATGATGATGATGATGATGATTATTTACAAGAAACGGATGTAGAAAAACTAGATGAAGCAACTGGTTATAGCGGAAGTGGATTGCAAGATTCCAGTGAAAACGCTAGCGTTTCATGTCCTGATAGTGTTATCAATGATATATCACGATTAGATGTTCTTGTAGAAGGATTCCGAGCTGGAAATAATTCACCGGAAATAATTAATGAAGCAGCTGATATCTGTAGACGGTTATTTGCCGGCGGTATCATGGATATCAAAACCTATCGAGATTTCATTGACGAGTTAGCAAATGGGTATCATAGTGATTAAATAACAATTGAAAACACTATTGTTTTTATAATAATGATCATCCATTACAATCATGATAAACCAACCCCCGTCTATGTAGTTAATTCACGGTTTCCAGTTTATAGAGCATACTATGGAGATGGCCTCGGCAATACCATTTTAGGATTCTTTTCAAGAATGGCCCCAAAAGTGATGCCGTTAGCTAAACAGTTATCAATGAAAGCCATTGATGTTATTCGTGATAAGGGTATTAGTACTGTTGGAGATCTTGCCGGGAAAGCGTTTTCAACTGCGAAGGATAAAATAACATCATTAGTGAGACGAAAAAAGAAACCGTTACCGTCTACAGAAGAAATGCCTGCAAGTGTTAGTAAAATTATAAATAACGCAGTAGATGAAAAACTAGCGTCGATGGTAAATCAAGGGAACCAAAGCAATATTGCAAACATGATAGCGGGAAGTGGCTTTAAAAAACCACGTCGATGAAATTCTATGGATTTTCACGCTAGCGTTTTTCACGATGAAAATCACGATTTAGACTCTGATAAATAGAATAAAATGTTCAAAAAATCACATGATCCGGCGTTTGATATAGACGCCCCAGTTGGCAAGGATGATTCTGTACGCGATTATCAATATTACGCCTATCATGCCATAAACTCAAATAGTCGAGCAAGAATTGATCTTCAAGTCCATGATACCAGTAAATACTTTTTACCCTGTGAAGCATTTATTGAAGTAGAAGGAGAAATTGTAACAGCTGCTGATACTACTGCTGTACCAGCACCGTATCCAGCTGGTACTCAAGTCGGTTTTGTCAATAATGGTATTATGGCGCTATTTGAGAGTGCTAGATATCTCATTGATGGAAAAGAAATTGAGTCCATAGATCGTGATGTTGATGTGGCTACAACAATAATCGGGTTAGCGAGATATTCCGATGATTATACAAGATCAGCAGGACCCTCTATGATGTTTGCAAAAGATGGTAAGAATACCGCTGGAGGAAATCCATTTATTATAAGACAACCAAAAAAACGTGATAATACTAATGCTGAGGTCGAGAATATGATTATAAACAACGATGCTAATTTCAATCTAGGAGCTGCAACACGAAACTCAATGTTGCAAGGAGAGCGTAAATCATTTTCATGCGCGATTCCACTGCATCACATATTTGGATTCTGTAGAAACGTCAGAAAAGTTATCTACGGGGCGAAGCATACAGTATCGCTTGTACGAAAGGGTGATGATAATGATGCAATTTGGAGGATTCCAGTAGATGCTGCAGCCCCCAATGCTGATGCCGGTAGAGTCGATTTAACAAAAATATCATTGTGGATGCCAGTGTTGACTCCAGCAATCACCGCAGAAGGACGATTACTATCATTTATGGACCAAGGAGGAAAATCATTACTAGGTTGGCTAACCGTGAGTACAGATGTGAAACAATCAAATATCAACGGGTTATTCACTTGGAACCTAGCATCAAAACAAGGCGTTTCTGCGCCACGTCATATATTTATTGCGTTACAGGATAACGCACGAGTTGGCAATCAACAACAAAGTCATATGATATTTGATCAATTAGGTGTGAAAGACGTCTCACTGAGAATAAACAGCCAACAGGAACCATCTGAGGATATACAACTTAATTACACAGAAAATCATATTGCACGAGTTTATCATTGTCTGTTGTCATTTATGGCACGCGATCAAAATGTGGATACTGGTTTGCAAATATCACAATATGATTTTAAAAATCTGTATCCGATCTATTACTTCTCACTGGAACATCTCGATTTGACAAGACAGTCAGTTGTTGATATACACTTTAGAGCTAATGTGACTCGTCCTGTTGGTGCTGGTGCTATTGCTGATTATAGAGCGGTTGCTGTCATTCTCAGTGATAAATCAATGCTACTCGAAGGTGTTGGTGGAAGAATGAGAGTGGTAGATGCCCCAGTAGAAAATCTTTGAACGATTTTTCTCGATTTTTCATTGAATTAGAATCAATCAATTATATATAATGTCATATAGTGTTATTAGTGTTACGTTAACTCCTGGTCAAATCAAAAAATTGCAATCAGAATCGGCTAAAAAATGTGGAACCACAATCACGTTGAAACCCAACCAAATGACTGGTGGTGCAAATAAATTATCGCTGACAACTCGTCAGGTGAAACATTTCAATGATGCACTTGCAGCAAAAAAGGTGTTCAGATTACTCTTTCTGCGGCTGCTATTAAAAATATGATAAAATCAGGTGGTATATTTCCATTGTTAGCTGCAATACCAGCATTGATTGCAGCAGCAGCCCCAGCGGTGGCTAAAGCAGCGGCGTTAGGAGCCGTTGGTACTGCAGCAGGAATGGCGTTGAAAAAGGCAGCTGGACAAGGATATAAAAAAAAGAGACGATCCGTTCAAGGACTGGGTCTAAGACTACCAGGAAACCCGTATTCATGGTACAGCGGAAAGGGTCTAAGACTACCAGGAACCCCGTATTCATGGTACAGCGGGAGATCCGTTCACGGATCAGGCCTGAGACTACCAGGAACGGTTTATTAATTGAAGAATCTATGGTTCCCAAATCTTCGATGATTCCAATGTCCAATTTTGATTTAATGGATGCTGCTAAAAAACTAGTGATTAAAAATTTCAGAGGTGTTTTTATGAAAGATCAATTACCACATCAACCAAACAAAACTGAAACAGGTATTATTAATCTCGATAACAGCACCGGACCTGGAACTCACTGGGTTGCATACGCTATTGATCCACGTGGGATTGTCTATTTTGATTCATATGGATTAGCCCCACCAAAAGAGTTTATGCGTTACATAAAACAATTTCCAATGAAGACTTGGTATTCTACGCTACCAACACAACAAATCAATGACCCACCAATATGCGGCAGTGAAGTATTAAATGTCCTTGATGCTATTTCAGCATCTAGAAAACCACCTCATATTGTCGTAAATGACTACACCAGCAATCGCTTTTTAGAGAGAGAAAGAGTTTTACAATAACATGATTGATATTTGGGGGAGATCTTTGAAACCCAAACCCGATGGCACTGCAACCCCTGATTCTATCAAGGATATAACAAAAAAAATTAAAGATGAAATAGCTGAGACGTTGAATTTAGAAAGTGTTGAACCCAATGAAATAGTTGTATTTCAAGATCGCCAGGGCAAATTGAAATCTAGTAATGTGTCATTGGATGATATTTTAGTTAAACAACGAAACGCAATCGAGAACACCGTTGCGCTATTTTCCGATCAGGGTAAATTGAAAATCAGTAATATTTCTCTGGATGATATTTTAGTTAAACAACAAAACGCAATCGAGAACACCGTTGCGCTATTTTCTGATCAGGGTAAATTGAAAACCAGTAATATTTCTCTGGATGATATTTTAGTTAAACAACAAAACGCAATCGAGAACACCGTTGCGCTATTTTCCGATCAGGGTAAACTCAAACCGGGTGTACTCGTTTCGACGATTACAGATCGATTGAAAATTCTCAACGATGAGTTAAACAATTCTGTGGTTGTACTAACAACACTTGAATCTAGAATTGAAGAACACATAAAACAGTTTACCTTATTTCGTAGAAATATCATTGATAAATTTATTGGAACTACATTCGATAAAATTGAACTAAAACTCCCTGATATTAAAAAATCCATCGATGAGACGAAAACTTTCATCGAAGCCGTCAAAGGTGATTTTTCGAGGATGATAACAGTCATTGAAAAAACAAAAATTCCTCATGAGAAAACCAATAACGTAGTATATACAATCCAACACGGATCATTTGAGTGGTCACCTACAAACAACAAATTAGATATCACTGCAACCGTTAAGGGTATTTATCGATTAACACTAGTAACACCATTGTCTCAATTTAATATTTCATCGTCCAGTTCATCCGGGGTCAATAATACGATTTCAACGATCATCGACAAGAATACAACTGAAAAGTTCACTATAACAACTACTGATAAAAATTTGATTAGGGTTTCAGTAACCTGGTATGTGGAATTCGTAGCGGATTTAAGTAAATCGTAATTGAAAACGCTAGCGTTGTTAAAATAAAAAATGATTTCATCATCGCAATATCGCTATGATCAGGTCAGAGAATATCAAACTAGACTCAAAACCCTGTCTGAGGAGTATGCAATGAAAATTAAAAAATATCGCAGGAGAATTACCGCAATTGATGTTACTGTGTATTCAGTGAGTGGTGTAATCACCGGAGCCGGTATTATACTGTCTTCAGTGACAATGATGGCTCCGATAGCTGTTCCAATTTGCATTTCTGCGGCAACAACAATCGCTGGAATTATTTCAATAATCACAAAAAAAATATCCTCATGCAGCCAACGGAAACTACAAGACTACATAATTCAATTTCATGTTGTGTCCACTGCATACTCGCAATTATCCTCATTGATATCGTCATCGCTCGATGATACAATTATATCAGAGAGTGAGTTTTCAGCGATGGTAGATATATATGATTCTGCGATGTCAAAATTAGAAATACAAAAACATGAGTATAATAACAATGACAACACCGATGGAATTACTTCAACAAATAGTGGAGAACACAAACCCAGTACAAACAAGCATGATCTCAATAACCTCAACGAATCCAGAATTCAGTGTGAATTTCCCCTCTCCGGTCCCAGTGAAGGAGATAGCGCTAGCAAAATTACGAGTATACCACAGTTGGCCAAATATTAGGTCAAAATCATTTGGTGGTCAACAACCGAATAATTCCCTGGTATTTGCAAATAAGAATAAACCCGACGGTACCCCAGACTGGAATGTTGTTTCCATACCAACCGGATCATACCAAATCGAACAAATCAATAATGAATTCGCGCGTAGAATAAAATCGATTACTGGAGTAGAGTCAAAAATCGCTATAACAGTTCATGAACCAACACTATCATCTGCCATTGAAATAAGCACAGAGGGTTATGTCGTAGATATCTATCAAAGCTCAATAAGAACCGTACTAGGATGGCCTGAATTACCACCAGGGGGAAAACCCGTTGATTTACCAGAACCACAAAAATCTGATTATGTCACAGACAGGATAAAATCTGATAATCCAATAAAGAGTTATAAAGATCACACGTATAATAGAGATTTTTTTACTCCCGTTGACGATATAAAAAGAAAAAGGAAATTTCTTATTACTAACGAACTTAAAATCGCTGAAAATTTCACAGCAATGAATAATGATTTTTCACTGTTGTTAATATCTCTTAAATCCGGCTCTCTCACCCGAGATGAATTTATCAGCGTCGTAGAAACATGCAATAAAATTATCGACGATATGGAAACATTTCATTCAAAAATTATTCAAGAGGTATTGGATGACAGTTATCCTGAAACAAGAACATTTTTTGCAGAAGGCAAGAGCATCCCCGTCAAAGATATTCCCACAGTCAAACTACCAGGATATAACGTACCAGAACTAAAAAAAACTTCTCAGTGATGCCATCGATGTTGGTTTCAAAATAATTCATGATGCATGGAAAAAAGCAGCATCAGGGGAAATAAAAATCCTGACCCATAATAATGACCCAGATGGTGGTGGCAGGCATATTGCTCCGTTCAATGTGAATATTTCATCGGTGATTGCGCTCAATTTAGTGTGTGATGTGATCGAAGGAAGCTATCAAATAAATTTAGAACGATCAAATCAAGCTCAGCAGGGATATATTTTGTATTCATTTGCACCAATAGCTCCTCCAGGGTTTTTAATAATTGAGTCCCCGGTGAATCCAGTCTATATGCGATGTCATAATGATTCATTAACCAGAATTAATTTCAAACTCACTGACCAGTCTAATAATCTGATTTATTTACAAGAGGAGGTTTTACAAATTAGTCTGTTTGTAAAATCGTAGTGATTTTCGTCGTAGTGATTTACATGACCCTCGAACACGATATCGTATCGGACTGGATCAAATATTCGGTTAACCCCAACTGAAAGTTCTAGCAGCAGAGAGGGTAGTGACAACGACGTTGTAGTCCCTTTTCCCAAAAATCGATGGAGGATTTCATTAATTTCATTGATTTTTTCATATTTTTTTTGGACCTAATCCATGAAACGATATCAGATTCACACACACATTGGGGCCTGATGTCATTGGTTTCATTGTTTTTAAGCGTGATTTCAATGAAAACTTGTCTAAAAATGTTGTCCGATTCGCCCCTTCTGCTGCTCAAATAGTGTCTAGCAATGAAATCTTCTACTTTGTGGCCTCTGTCGTTTATCTAATTTGATCCGCATATAATGTTATGGGCGTTAAAATCCCTGAGTAAAACGAAGGTCGCGGGGAGTTGTTGAACACGATTGTCTAATTCGTTTGCTACTAGGTTGGTGTTTGAAGTTACGTAAATAGAGCAAACGGTAATCACTCGATGTATAGTGACGCTTACAGCAATGGCTTGTAAATTTGTATTTAAAGGGTTGACTCTGTGAGGAGCTCTTTTGTTCACAACAACAGAGACTCCTCCTGAGGCCCTGTCAGTATTTTGAAAGTACGTGTTAAATAGGGAAATGTTTTTAAATGTAATTTGTTTCTGTCTCTTTCAGGAATGTTTCCTGTAAACATATTATTGCAAGATCGTGTTCATTTAAAAGCAAAAGACTATCATTGTAGTTAGCTTTAAGTCCTCGACAGTTCCATTGTATGATGGTGATCTTCATTATAAAGTTAAGCTGGAGATTCTGGAGCTAGGTTAGATCACTCGCGGAGGAAATTTGTGTTGTAATTTGTATGGAGGAAGAATGGGAGTGTAGTGTTTTAAAGTAGGCTTGGAGCAATCTTGAGAACAATCAACTATTTCGTCTGCATTCCGATTCTCAATGTCTCCAATCTTGTTGTATGGTTTAATGGGTTCATCTGACCTCTTTTGCTGCTTAATTGTTTGTGTTTTGTGTTTATGTTTTGGTGTGATCGGTGCTGGGTTGTTTTTTTAATGTAGTTTGGGTAGATGTTGTGTTTTTCTGTGGTTGATAATGGGGATATTGGCACTTGTTGTTGAGTCGGGTTGATCCGTCTGTGTTAGTGCGTCCTTGGTAATATTCGGATTCTGTTTGACGATAGTGGAGAAGGATCGGCCAGGAAGATATGGTTATGCCTGGACAAGTTTTCTGGCCTCTGGCTAGGGAATGTTTGATGTAAACTTTACCCTCTGAATCTCCTTCTCCTGTTTCCAAGTATCACAATCCTTGGAATTGGCGTGGTGTTCCTTGCCACAGTTGACACAATGCGGAGTTGCTCTACAATCAAATTCCTTATGTGAGTGGTCTCCGCATCGGTCACATATTTTGGCTTTGGAAAATCAGTCTTCCTGATGGCCGTATTTTTGACACTTATAGCATCGAAGGGGATTTGGTATGTATATTTCGACCTTTACTTGCAAAAATCCAACCTTGACCACTTTGGGCACTGTTGGTTTGTTAAAGGTGAGTACAAATGTGTTGGTGTCCTGCAGATTGTTATTACGTTTAATAGGTATTCTACGCACTGCAGTGACACCTTCAAGTTTCATTCCTTCGATGATATCTGCGTCGTTGACTCCAGCCAAGTCAGGACACCGCATCACGCCTTTGGACGTATTCAGTGTAGTGTCGGCGAATGAGGTTACTGGAATATCAAAGAATGATTTCATTTTCATGATATTGTCTGCTTGAACGTTTCGCTCACACTCAACAAGAAGGTAACTCTATTTTAGTTTTTTTACACTGTTTGGTGTGCCTCTAGATCCCGATATGTTTTTTTATCAATAGTAAATGGAGATGTTGCAGTTAGCGGTTTAGAATTATTCTTAGATTGAATAAACATGGAAAAGATTCCACGTTGCATGGTTCTTCCTCTGAGTTAGCCAGTGTTTTGGTACGTTTGTTGTTTTTTGTTTGGAAACTTCCATGATTCTTTGTTAAACTTTCAGCATCCATGCTCACCGCCCACCATGGAGCCCAACGAGGGGACACTTTTCAAGTGCTACGGATACACATATGCTATACTCAGTAGATACAGTTACCTACATTAGCCTGTGAAGTCTCCTTCTATGGTCGGTATAAATACCTCACGATTGATCCGTAAAGACACCGCCTTGTAGGAAGTCTTCTAAAACTTGGGAAAATGAAAGCTAAAAGGATAGAATGTAGGGGCAATGGTGGTATCAGGACAGATACAAGACAGATAGAGAAGGTGAGCAAGGAAATAAAAACTACATAGGGCTCGGCGTGACCAGCCGATTTGTCGAGACCGGGCCCATCCCGACCACCCGTCTTGAAGAAGTAATGGCAAAAGCATTGTATTGCATCGGAAAAGCCTCCGCTCAATTACCAGGATCCTTTTCTCCCCCGACACGGTTTGCAACCCACGGCTAACAGGTTGCCTCTACGTACTCGCCTTACAACACGTGGTGAGGCACGTCAGGCCAATTCTACAATCCCGAACCGGCATCTTTCTGTGTTAATTATGGTGCTATTAGCAAAAATTTAAATATATTATATTGGTCTAATTCAGTGACCTACTACTTCAGGGTTGATTATGGTGTTATTAGCAAAATCTTATTTTTTTTATATTGGTCTAATTCAGTGATCTGCTACTACTGTGTTGATTATGCTGTTATTAGCAAAAATAAAATTTCATTTAATTTCAAATGATTTCTGGATGTAAAGAATTAAACTAGCCTTTTGATTTAATACAGTTATCTTGATGTTGTAATTTTTGTACGTTTTTTTTCCATAGGCTGGAATAAGTGATAAGCAACTGCTGATCGCCCTGGAACCGGAAGCAGCATCACTGTACTGTAGACACATTCCTCTGGAGCTAAAGGAATCTGATGGTACATCGTCCATTGTGCCTTTGTCTCCTGGAACTCGATATATAGTTGTTGATGCAGGAGGTAAAGTATGTATGTATGTATGTATGTATGTATGTATGTATGTATGTATGTATGTATGTATGTATGTATGTATGTATGTATGTGTGTGTGTGTGTGTGTGTGTGTGTGTGTGTGTGTGTGTGTGTGTGTATGTATGTACGGCTAGAGAGGGGCTGATGGTTCATTTACAAGAAAGACTTCCAATGTTTCGAGCTAATTATGCACTGCGTTCCAGCAAGAAATTACTTACATGATCAAACAGTTTAGCGTGGAGCCGATAGAAGACTTGAACTGGTTAGAAGATTAAACTGCAGGAGTAAGCAAAAAATATATATGTCAGAAAAAAACAAAGAATGATCGACGTAATTGCGTGTTTTTATACAGAGAAGCAAATCTTTTACCAATACGTTCAGTCCAAGGACAAGGGACAAAAACCATGCGTAGCGAAAAGGAATGCTGAGTCCAGACACTAGTATATCCCAGTATTGTTGTGCAAATAAACGATTCATTAAAACATACTAGTTGTTAAGCATACGTTTTGTGATCTTAATTAATCTAAATGATTACTAAAAGGAGTTGATAATAAAAGTTTCTTTAATTTTAAAATTTAGTGATAAATTTTTATCATTATAAATTTGCATAAAGGTCAATAAAATGGATGTAAAGGTTTCCGACATCCTCCCTACGTCTTGATTAGCCGGACCATGCATATTTTCATCATGTTTATTATGAAAGTCTTGGAAAAACTCTACAGTATTATCATAGTTTTCAAAATTTGACCGTATAAGAGTTGACATCACGCGTAATTATAATGCTATATCCAGAATACTTCGTTTTCAAGTAAGCTATTTCATATTCAGGGGAGAATAAAAAATATCGCGGGGGGGGGGCGCTAAAAGTATGTAGGCGAGACGCCGGTAATCGACGTAGGGACCCAGTAACGAAGCCTTTTTAAGATCATTTATTTTAAGCGTTTCCAGAGCATATTTTTAGCTAACCTTCCTTAACAAAACTTATCTAGGAAACGTTCCGGTTGTTTCGTACTTACTTTCTAGGAGTAAGGTCACTTAATTCATCCTCATTTCATTGGTCCTTAATTTTCTTAACTTGTGACTAACATTTTAATTTTTCTCTGAGTGAACGAAATCGTACTTAAGGTGAATTATAAAAGGAAACATAAATTTTCATTTCTCTCCGATAATCTAAAAATACAACATTTTTGCAATGCTTGTTTCTCTGAAAATATTAAAATGCATGAAAAGAAACTAAAAATCAAAATAATATCCCACCAGTTTTTTTTAGCTTCTTGTGATTTTGATCTTACGATAACAAAGTCTGCATAACCATTAAATTTAACTGATCTGCACTTTCATTAAAACATTTAAATATTTTAAACGCAGCTAATAAATTGAGATGCCTTTTCTATTCAAAGATCCCACCTAATCCAAATATATTCCATCCTAAACATAGTTCTCATCATGTACATTTTGTAGACGTCGGCCGGATTCTATGTTTGTGGTGCAATAACTGCATCATTTGTGACAACATCAAAGACACAGTTGTATTATCAAGCCTGGAAGCCGATTTTGTATCACCATTCTCTGTAGTGGCTATGACGACTACATCACAGTCTTCCTCATGTGCTCTCCATGTCGTCTCAAAGCTCTTTTTGACCTCATGTATGAAACTAAAGAATGATCGCTGGTTCAAGTTCTTCTTTCGACTTACGTCAATAGGCTCTTTCAATTTCTACTTTCTCCGTATCCAACCCAAGCAGGTCTCATATAATTTGTAATGGATTACTCCATATCCTCCCTTTTCTCTACATGATTTTCACACGAACCATACAACACTAGGTTCTCTCGACAGGAATTGACCTCCTGTCTATATTTGGGTTGCACAATAAATACAGCCCACTCTTACAACAACTTACCAATGTATTTTCAATAAACGATAAACTTGGTGATAAGCCTCTCGTGCAGTGCACGAGATGTTTATCGACAGAAAATGACAACAATATTCTGATTGTGAATGTTTGATCCTTCTGCCACCATACTGGGTCATTTGAAAAAAAATAGTCCTGACTATAGTTCTCAACAGTAATGAATTGCATAGGAAATGCCTTTCTGGACTTGACAAAAAAGGCCGAATGCGAACATCCTTCTTTTTGATAGTTTTTAATATCTTAACCTTGTTACCCGTGATGCACTGCGCCCATTTTAGTTTGGTTTCTTGTTTCAACTGCTTTTGCTACCCATTCCGCTACACATCTAAATAATAGGGAAAGACGGATTTTACTAGTTTTCCTAGTTCCCAGTTTCCTGTGATATTGGCTTACTAATTAGGACCGGACACAAGCGTATACTCAGACTTCGTATTTCTCACCCTTGCGACAGAGAACGTTAGCTAATTTACTCACCTTATTTTTCTTATCTCAGTCTGGTTGTTTCAGCCCGATTATCACAGTCATCGATTACACGTGATAATACAGTAATAATATCAAGTGTTTTATGTTTCTATTATATATAACTACATGATAAATAACCACAATACATTTGTCAGTGATATCTGGTTTTACGATTCACGAATTAATGCATTTAGTCGGCAAATAAAAAGGTCTTTCCTGCGGAATCCTTCCTTCATCAGATAATAAGCTAATAACTTTCTCGTTTATTATTTATACTGACTATTGTAACTAGGAATGTTTCATTATTGTTTTTTTTTTTCAATAATAAAAGTACTGAAAACTCATTTTCTTCATAGTGAAAAATGTACTCGAGAAATTCGCTATTTTACTCGCGTAAAGAAACAAGTTTCATCAAAAGTAAAACAGACAATTGAGGAGGAGAAAAGTGTTATATTAGAACCACATAACCAAGCAAAATGATAATCGATGGCATTTTGTAAACGTCTGTAAACTGGAACGTTGCTTTTGTTGTTATTCTTGTTGTCTGTTGCTGCTTCCATCCTTTGTCATGCATCTATTGAATGGATACATTATGGGTCTATTTTCCACCTTATCTTCCCATCCTGTGTGTAACGTTTACATCCGGGCTTTCTGTGGGGATGTTTTGAGCTTATGTTGGCAAATCTGTTCCTTAGCCTCTGTTTTCTCCTTGGAACGGGGTGGGTGGCTGGGAGGGAGAGGCGTCTCAACCTTATTTGCATTCTCAGTGCCATATATCTTTAAATTATCAATACGACTGTATTACATTGCTTCATCGCGTTCTGTTTAATTGCATCATATTTCTCTGCAGACCTTCGGTTTCCGTTTTCATTTCTTTTTCTTTCTCCAGTCTCTCGATTCTCATTGTAAAGTTTTATCTTTCACTCAACCGTTTGTTTCGCCTTGCAACTTTTGTATGTCCTCAACTAATAAACTAAAGTGTTTTATGCTTAGTGTGACAATTTTTAGAAAACAACATAGTTTGTCGAAATGTAGATGTAAAGAGGTTCTTGAAATTAAGGATAATTGGTTTCTTTATCTGACTGCTTTCGTCGATTTATTGGATCTTTTCAGAACAGTGAATATTAATGACAAAAGACTCGTTAGAGTCAGATTAAAGAATCAAGGGTCCACAGGCTATATTTCATTATCAAGAAATTCCCAAAATTTCTTTTGTCGTGTATTTTTAAAATAATAAAAATATGCTTTAGATCTGGTGGAGCGACAATTTGCAACGATTTGCTTGTACTCATAATATGTATTAGCACTTAATGTAAAGAAAATATTTTACATTAGTCAATAAATCAAATATAACTTACTGTTTTCACGGCTGATGATCACTTTAGCTTGCTTTTAGGTGGCCTCCAAATAAAGCCGACAGACATATAACTATAGAGGTCGATACCTGTAAATACCGTAAGATGGTTAATATAGTGGTTTCGGAATGTCTTATTTGACGTGCGCATTGATCATGAATACTGTTTTTGCTACCAACCACATTAATAGCAAGGTAACTTATTTACTGATGAAAACTTCTATATTAATATTGTGATCAATGTAAATAAGTTTGTGGGGTTGGGTAAAATATCAACTATTTAGGAACGCGTAGAAATCATGATAAATACATTCAATTTAAAGAAATATGGTGTACTTGTCTGATCATCTAACTATAATGATACATCATTTGATTGTAGAATTTCTAATCTACCTCGATAACGAAGCACATAAAAATCAATACCAGGCTGAGCATTGGTTCTCCTTAATTAGTGTCTGCCACTTTGTCAACATAAATTTTTAATCGAGGCATGATTTCTAAATCAATTACCTCATTGCCTGCTTAGACATAAATGTAATTTTCACACAGATTTGAGAAATAAAATGCATGCCAAGCATCCTTTCATTAGGTAAAATATGAACTATGAATGATTCCTCTTGATCTGGGATAAGCACTTAAAGGTTGATTTGACACCTATATACCTATCGCAAGGAAGACGTTTGGTATTGTTTTCAATAGATGCATAAATGTAAATTATGTTTGACTATACGATAAGGTAAAAACGACCCAATCAGTTCTTGATCTATACATTTTAAATTAGGTTTTCCATTAGTAAAGTATTCCCCTCTGTTATTTAAACCTGTTCATTAAACTTTGGTGGTCGGAGGTAACTATCCTTAGCTGTTGGCATACAAAGTCGCAAAAAAATACTGCTTTTATAGGCACTTAATCGTGAGATCCCATTTTCATGTATTAAATAGTATGCCATATGTTGTTCATTTCCCAAAACTGAAACAAAAATAAATATTCAAGCTCATAAAAACATGCCTTTCCGTGATATCCCGTTGATGTAAAAACAATATATTTTATATTTTACTTTGAGGCTGTGAGACATTGGCCTGCTACGCAAAAATAATGTTTCGTCTCCACTACAGATGATACAATTGACATAACGATCCATGAAGTCTAAGAGGATGGAAACGTCAAAGAGATGTATATTGCAACCGGCAGTGCATGGGGTGGGCAAGAAGTCGACGAAGCTTTCAAGCAGTTTCTCATCAAAATATTTGGAAATCCTGTTCTATAAAAATTCAAAGTGGAAGCGATGGAAGATTACATTGGACTATTTCGGGAGTTTGAACTAAAGAAGAGAAAGGTTAGCCCAAACGGTACCGAGGATGTAACATTTTATATACCCTCATCGTTGCTAGAAATCTTTAAGGAAAACACTGGGGACACCCTGACGGAAGCAATAAATCAAACTCAGTTTGCATCAAACGTCCTAGTCATTAAAGGAAATAAACTGAGACTGAATCAGTCCATTATGAGAGGCTTTTTTGATAAGTCCCTCAGAAGTGTTTCCGCTCATCTACAGCCATTTCATGAAGATCATGAAAAATACGGAATATCCGTAGCCTTTTTGGTTGGTGGTTTTGCTGAATCCTCGATGCTAAGTGGAGCGATTCGAGAAAACTGTTCTTCCTGGAAAGTCGTAGTACCCGACGGTGCAAGCCTTATTGTGCTTAAATGGGCAGTCCTCTATGGCTACGATCAATCATAGAGTCGCTAGATATACATATGGAGTTGGTATGAAAAGGGATTTTATTGACGGTGTGCATCCGGTAGAATACCTGTTCGTGACTGAAGATGGAATAAGGTTATACAGTCATATTTTTTCCACATTTCTAACGGAGGGAAAATTAGTAAGATATGATCAAATTTTGTACGCGCAAAAAGGGTTTATGCCTTTAGAATCGAAGGATGATCACGTGACTATTTCAATTTACGCGAGTACCGATAAAGATACAAAGTTCACAACGAATGATTGTTGCTGCTTTCTAGGGAACCTCAATGTTTCTGGCCTCGACACAAGCATCGCCCGCAGACAACGAAAGATAGATTTCACCATTACACATAAAGGCACTGATCTCCATATACATGCAACAGATACACAGTCTGCCAGAAAACTCGACGCTTACATTGATCTTCTAGATTAAACTGCCATTTCTAATCTTATTTAACACTTTACTTCACGATAAAAAGGTCACAGTGATTATATAATACACTTTGCTGTAAAAATTACAAATTCAACGATAAGATCAATGCAGCTTTATCTCTTTTTATCATATATAGATAGATAGATAGATAGATAGATAGATAGATAGATAGATAGATAGATAGATAGATAGATAGATAGATAGATAGACAGACAGACAGACAGACAGACAGATAGATAGATAGATAGATAGATAGATAGATAGATAGATATTATGTACGCTGTATCAATGATCTCACCCGAGATGTAACATTTTTCATTAAAAGGAAACGAGGTTTTCCGAGTTTATTTTTAATGAAACATGTATAACACCAGTGGTATTTTATTTACAAGTTTTCATTCTATATAGGAGAGAAAATTAACGGCCATATACCGTGCACAAAAGAGGAATGAACTCTTCATAAACCCTCATATGTACCTACGCTTAAACAAGAAATCCTGTAGTGATTCATAATTTCCTGTACATTTCATTCATGTTAATTGCTATAATTGCCAGGTGCTGATCCAATTCTGATGGGTGTATCTCATGTAAATTTCTAAATTATTTTTTTTGCTGCAAGAATTCTTTCACTAGCTATATGTCATAAAGTGTTATTTTTAAAAGTGTTTGTTTTACGAGAACTTTTATGGGATTGTTCTCATCAACTCATAGACGTATTGATTTTGGAATACCGGAATGAAACAGACAGAAGAAGAATGAGTTCCTTAGAGAAGTTGTCACAGAGACGATGAAACACGTCTGGGGAAAAGGTACGGATCTGTAATGTTCTCCATCCACTTGTTATATAAGTTTGTTCTGAGATGTATCATAATCTTCTTCTCTTGTTATGTAAGGTTTGTAGAGAGTTATCATCATAAGTCTTCTCATCTTATTGCTATGAGAAGGAATTATTCATAAGTTAATGAATGTCAATGTCCATGGAGAGAGAGAGAGAGAGAGAGAGAGAGAGAGAGAGAGAGAGAGAGAGAGAGAGAGAATAAAGAGTTCCTTAAAAGAGGTGTCGTTACGATGAGGAGACAGCTACGACTGGAAATGAAGTATGGAATCTGTAATGAGAGAGACATCTTTTCTAGCTTCAGTGTGAAGTAAATAAACTATCCGATTTTGTGCTACTTTTTTATATGTAATCTAGGCGCACCGACATGACCAAATATGGCCATTCCTCGGTATACCGGTGTATACTTCATCCTAGCTAGAAAGATGCTCTCATTTCCACTACGAACGTCCATATTGTTTTAACGTCATTCGACAGAACGTTAGCTTTAGTTTCTTAGTCACTAGATTAGAAATCTACCAATGTATAACCTTATAATCTAGGGCTTGCTTCAACATATTGCTCTCTATCTGATGTCATTGTTTTCTTTTCTCCAGAGTTGCAGTGTTTTGTTTCTGTTTGCTTGTTTGTTAGGGATATCACTTTCTATTCTGTCTGGTGTATTTCTATATTTTTCTATAGTTAATCATATATACCTTGAATCAATAATTACCATGTATATAGAAGGCAATTGATTGATTGATTGATTGATTGATTGATTGATTGATTGATTTTTAACGGCGCACCATCAATATTAGGCTTATATTAGATAATTAATGATTCGCTTGTCATGCAATTGTGTACGCTACGCACGAGTGCATATAACACCTATTCATTTGTGTCACCTTTTGGTGATTCGTTCTTAGTCGTGATGGGATTGTGATTCGTTGTTTTTTATAACGGCGCAACAGCACTTTTAGGCTATTTAATAGGTCTGACTAGAAAGTTATGTGTGCATGTTTAAAAATACTAAAAGGGTTAATATCGATCAGCGATATTAAAAGTCAAATAGTTCAAATTAAAATGGTAAGGTGTTAGTAACAGTAAAATATGAAGTTCTTCAATCAAAGGAACATGTAAATGATGTTAATGAGTACAGATGAAATATGTTGCAAATAAGGAGCGATATTTACATTAGATAAAATTGCTCTAGGTGAAGGTATACAAGTTATAGTTTAAAAGGCAAGGTGATGTTGCCGTTTAAATGTGTCATTATGTGCTGAAAAATAAATAATTATTTCGGTGGAATTTATTAGTCTTAAATCATGCTATTCTTAATATCGTTATCAGTACACGCTTGAAGTACATATCGCGGTTTCGAAGTTTATCTAATTATTTTAACATTACATATGCACTCTTGTAACAGACTGCCAGATGTGCTTATGTTATCTGACTTGGTACTTAACATTTAACTCTTTTGGGAGTAGAAACAATGATAACTAAATTTTTGACGGATAAGAGAAATTCATACGCATTTTAGTTTTAATAAGGTGGCACAATTTCCATAAAAGATGTATCCTTTTTATTATGTACTAAACTTGCTTCTGAAGCAAAGCATTGAATGCACACTTCAGTTTACAAATTCCATCCTTCCTTGTAAGTTCACTTATGTTTTAAGAGCATTCCAGCATTTATTCGTTGGTGCTAATATAAAATTTAAAAAATAATCAGCTATCTGAGAACACGCTAGGTTTGGGATAAAACAATAGTTTGCAATAAGGTAAGGTATTGACGTATTCTTATGTATTTTACCCTATATGGTCGCAAAACAAACCAGATTGAGTTATCTTGCATATTGGATATCTTATACTGAACATTGTCAAGATTGTAAAATAGACGTAACTTTTTAAAAGAACAAAACAATAAGGAGTAAGTTATATTCAGAAACAATACTATCTATGTCTGAAAGTTATGTGTATCTATATTATGTGTATTTGTTCATGTATATAGGTTTTAAGTGTTATTTAGTCAATATAATTTTGACTAATTCTTCTATCAGTCTTAAGTGCAGCCTTTAAAGGTGAGTAAGTCTGCATTTAGCGTAAGTTGATTCATAAAGTTTCAACGCTGAGTCGCACTACTAATCCAAAGTAAATATCACGTGATCTATTTCATTACATGTGTTCGGAAAACCTGTGTTGGCCTTATTATTGATTAGTTAGCTTGTTGACAGTCAACATTTAATATTATGAAGCTTTCTATATTGGGTATTAGCTTAAGAACTGTTTACTGGATAATAAGAAATTCGAAGTGGGAAACACCAGACGTGAAAGTCATTCAGCCAATTACGGAATTTACTGGGCATTCATTTAAAATACATGTTGGGGTTATGTCATTGTAATTCACCTGTACTATTAGAACATCAAGCCAATACATCATTCGGAATAACACTGGAATTCATGAGGATTACTGGATCGTTTTGGAACTAATGGAACATTTAGGACTGTTTAGGATTTTATTAACCATACTGCAATTTATTTTTGTTTATTTCTGTGTATTTTAGGGAATAAATTATATTTTCAATTGTGCAAAACTTGTTGATTTTCTATCTTGTTACTTATTTTAAGACCACAGAGTTATAATTCTATATTTTATTCAGACTCACAAACATGGTCGCTTCTCTTGCCTTAACTTTCTGTTGCTACAGAGGCATGCGTCGCATGACATGGAGTGAAATCCTGTATAAAAACATGTGAAAATATGAATTCATTCGTATTTGTTTGTTCAATATATCTGCTGAGATCTCCATATCTATTTCCATCTATAAGTTTCACCACTTATATTTACTCGAACAGGAGTAATTATATCGAGGGTGGTCATCTCCTAAATATCGATTACCAAAAGGGGTGGGCTATAGTATATTTATTATTATATTTATACACCCCCAACCAAGCAAACACCACACCACCCCGTGACAGTGGGCGCTTTCGTCCGGGATTATAACGTTTTATTGGGCGACAGGAATCTGAGCATATATTGAACACAGGCATTACAGAGACAGTAAAAATTTCTTTATTATTATAAGAAGAAGGATCAGAGTGAATCGAGTCATTGTCTGCTATTTGTATATACATAAATATTGTGCATGTGTATTACCTACGTATTCTCTTGCGAGATGAGTTATTTAGGCAAAACCCCATAGTAATAAATTACGTCGTGTTAGTGGGTAAGCGCTGCACTAATTTGGGGAGGCATTCCCGCTGTGTAGTGTCGTTTGTTTATTGATGTTTGGTAAAGGAACCAACTGAATTGGGCCAGGTTATACTAGAAAAGCGAACAATACGTTGCAGGGCTATTTTCAAAAAGGACAATAAACTTTGAGTGTAAGTAAGGGAATTATTGCTCATCAGGTCAGGATGGGGAGAGACAGACAATTAGTTAAGGAGTTTAAATCAATTGGTAAAGACGAATTAGGGTTTGACGGGGACTAGTTAACTGAATATGTCGAATGAAGGGTTAGGGAACACAATAAACAATTAGCAGCTGAACGAGAGAAATACAGACAAGAAGCTGAACGCGAGAAAGATAAAGACAGAATAGCAGCTGAACGAGAGAAAGAGCTTGAACTAGCCAGATTGCAGGCCAAGGAGAAAGCTAGAGAACGCGAACATATGTTAGCCATGGAGAGACTGAGGATCGAAGCCGAGTTTAGGAGGGGTGAATTTCTAAACGAACGTTCAGGGGCCGCAAGTACACGATGTGAAGACAGACGACCAATACAGATAACCATGCCCATGCTCAATGACATGAACGAAATTGTTGACAACTTTTTGACACAGTTCGAAAAGCTGACACTAGTTCATCAGCTACCCAGAGACCATTGAGCTATCACTGTCTCAGTTTTCTTACAGGGAGCCGCGAAAGACGTCTACCACAATATGATACCGGAAGAGATAGACGACTATAGCGCTCTGAAGAAAGCGTTACTACGGCGCTATGAGCTGTCGGCAGAAACACACGCGCAGTTGCATTGTCGAGTACATGGATGAAAATGTCTGGTACCGTGCTAACGTATGAGGGCATACGCGAGAAAAGTTTTAAGGAGTACGTCCTAAGTACTCACAGAAAAGACATAATTGTGTTTTTGGCTGAGCGTGAATTTTCAACCTTGGATGAGATAAGCGTGATTGCGGAACGCTATGAGAGCGCGCACGCGCGTCCAACCACTTGGGGTGGTACGGAACGACCTGGAAACGGTGAGCATAGAAGGACCACTGAGGTGGCACTCCGAAGTCGAAATGGTCAGAATGATAGGAGGCCAGGCGCCGGAGATCCCAGCCAAGGACATTTCCTTGGGTCGGGAAAGACTTATGGGGGTATAGAAGGATATCTCGGGCGGGAGGTAAGCCGGTGTGTTACGGCTGCAACAGACTAGGCCATATCGTTATGGACTGTAGAAAATATCGTCCGACAACGATTAATTCGGTAACTCCGAATACTCTAAAGAAGCGAGAGACAGAGGAGTTGACTATTACAGCGGTAGCTACGGTTAACGGTGAGAGGGCGACCGTACTGTGTGATACCGGCTGCAGTTATCCGGCCTTGGTAGATAGTAAGTATGTCAAGCCTGGAGATTGCACAGGTGAGACGGTTGAAGTCGAGTTTCCTAACCGGATGAAGGATTTGCTTCCGGTCATTAGTATTTATCTTGATTCGCCGTATGTAAAGGGACGAATTCAATCAGCGTGTTTGTCGGGACTGTCTCATGACGTAATATTAGGTTGTAGGTAAGTGTTGCCCCAACCTAACCGTATGACGTGTACCCTTGTACACGTCGGGAAAGTTGAGACAAGGGCTATGAAGCGAAGGTCAGAGTCAAAGACGCATGACTTCGCCCATAGACATTTTGCTACCTGGCGAGTTGGGAGAACTTCAAAAGGAAGATTTGTCTCTAAACAAGGTACACAGGTACGAAAAAGATGGGTCCATACGGAAATTGCCAGACGTCGAGGTGCAGTTTGCGACAAAACTCGGTATATTCAGTAAGCCAAGAAAAGGACCGATACGTTCAAGCAAGTTGTGGTGCCTTTAGGAAAGCGATAAGAAGTGCTTAGGCTGCCACACGAGGGTCTTCTTGGAAGCCACATGGGCGTGGTGACGACCAGAGATAGGCTGGTTAGGGAGTTCTACTGGCCAGGTGTGTACGGGGATGTTCCGAGGTTTTGTTTGTTGTGCGACAGGTCTCAGCGAGTGGCATCTTAGACCTCCCTTCGCCCGGTGCCTTACTAGGAACCACTCCACTAATTGACGAACTTTTCTCGAGGGTGACAATGTACTTAATAGTTCCGATTAAGCCGGCGGCAGAAAGTAACTACGTGAAGGTCGACCTACGGATTGGGATCGATTATTTCTCGCGATAATGTTTGAGTATCGAGAAGTACCACAGGCAAGCTTGGGCTTTTCACCTTTTGAGTTAGTCTATAAGAGGACGGTCAGGGAGACCATGGCTGTGTTGAAACAATTACGGACGGATAAGCAAGCATCCGAGGAAGTGCGAACAACATACCAATAAGTTGTTGACCTGCGCAACAAGCTGGAAGAGGTTTGTAAATTGGCTCAGGAAAATCTCTGTGACGCCAGGGGGCATCAAGCTAAATAATTACAACAAAGGAACGAAGGAACGTCACTTCGGGGTGGGTGACAATGTGTTGTTATTTTTGCCGGTAGAGCACAACGAACTGCAAGTCTCATGGAGGGGTCCATTCGTGGTAACGGAGAAAAAGAGTGGACAGAACTACCGTATCCGAGTAGGAGTCAAGGACAAGTTGTACCACGTAAATCTCCTGAAACGTTACCGTGAAAGAGAAACACCCAGAGTTCGTGGTTGCTATAGTTGTGATGTAAGAACTCGACGACAACGCATGGGAGGCGGAAGTACTCCCTAGTTGTCTTTTGACGATGGAAGAAACCTACGTCGACGTTGTACTTGATGGTACGTTAACATCAGATCACCGTAAGGAGTCGTACTCTAAGATTACTATAGCGTTTTGACAGAACGACCTAGCAGGACGGAGTTGGAGGAATTCACTCTGATGTTACTGAATGAGAAACCAGTGAAGGCGAAACCATATCCGCTACCCTATGCAAAATTAAAAACTGTCCGGAAGGAAACTCCAGCTGTGATAGACTTGGGAGTTTCACCACTATTTTTACTCGAACCGGGGTAATTATATCGAGGGCGGTCATCTCCTAGATATCGAGTACTAAAAGGAGTGGGCTATAGTATATTTATTATTCTATTATTATACCCCCAACCCCAACCAAGCAAACACCTCACCAGCCCGTGACAGACATATATTGTTATCATAAGTTTTTCTTGAGATATATCTTTAACTTTTCAATTTGTACGCTAGCACCGTTACCCGAAAAAGATCTAATATTGCATTATCATCTTGCATTTTTCAAAGTAGCATACATTTTTATTTTATTTTTTATAAATAATCACAGCTGGTGTAATTAACTGTGAAGTGAGTATCATATATACGTCTTTAACAAACAATTCTTGAGAAAAGCGAGACCAATTTATGATACAAGAATATGAGGTAAGCACTGAATATTATACATGACTAATTTAAGGGTCAAAGTTTCACATATGTATTTATCTCTCAATTTTTTATTTTTATGTTGAAGATTTGATTTTTATTTATATAATAATACACTTTCAAAAAATCTTACAATTATAACCTTTTGTCCATATGTCCGTCCGTTCATGGCAATTTTCTTTCCGCATAATAGGAATAATTGATGGATTGTTGGACGTAAACCACGTTTGTTGTGAAGCTTGATATTTATAAGAATTTTACTAAGTTTAATTGTCACAGATCCGGTGTCATTAGTGGTTGGAGCTTCCGCCTTGAATACGAAAATCGAGGGTTAGAACACCGGCCGTGTCATAACGAAGACTTGCAAAAATGGTACTAGCAGCTGCCACGCTTGGCGTTCAGAATTAAGGGGTTAATGGTAATGCTGGTCGGTTTGGTGTCAGGATAATGTGATTGGGTGGGACATGATGCTACGTGTCAGTGGCATGATGCGACAATGTTAGATATATCTATCAACAGCCACACTGCAAACATCATAGCGATAAGACTGAAAACCTGTTAAAGCTACGATAAATCTCTCTCTCTCTCTCTCTCTCTCTCTCTCTCTCTCTCTCAATCTCTCTCACACACACACACACACACACACACACACACACAGAGTTTCACTGACAGAGTTATACGGTATCGTTTAACGTATTTTTCTCCCATTTATAGTTATTCAGCACAATACCCCCACCCCCACCAGTTAATATTGGACTTTAAAAAATTTCTATACAGCTTTATAGTGATATTAACTCAGAGATAATTAGCTTTCTATGTCATGATTCAGTGACCCGGATACGTTGTTACAGCATAATAACTTAAATATTGTTATGTTATTTTATTTCAAGCGATATTAGCATACAGGTGACGAGATTTCATATTGGTTACTTGTTATGTGTCATATTTAGTAAGTTAAAGCCTCCCTTTACCAAGGTATCTTAAGTCATGTAAAGTATCATCATTGCCGCCAATAGATCGATTATTTTAATTTAAAATGGAAACTCAAATCTTTTTCGGAACTTTTAAATTTGAATGTTGATCTTATCACTTCGGTACATCACATAAACTATTTTCGGTAACTACTAAATCATGTTTTTGTCCGAGATTTGTTTTTGAAATATGGTTATGTGAATAACCATTGGTTGAACATTTAGCGGCGTTTCCACGTTACATCTAATACTGCTATTATTCTTATCATTTTAACACGATTAGATTATAACAACGCTGTTATATACTTCATTCCAACATATGTTAACAATTGATCCCTTAGAATATTCGTAGGCCCAGATGGATTCGGAAAACATTATTTTTGACTTTACAAGTTCTACGCAAAACAACTATTAATATCCGTCGAGGGAGCTAAAGAAATAATTGTTAAACTTTCTCTGAATAAGATCTTTAGCCTTTCTGTGAAAGGAAACTTATAATCATATTCCAATTTTCACAAAAATAGGAAATTTACAATATATTTTCCACTGCGAAGTCATTATAGTTTGATTTAATTGTTTTAAACTAAATTACTCAAATGAGTATTTTCTTCTTTAATTCCCCAATTCAATCTGTTCATATCAGTCAAACGTTCTCCAGTCAATAGTATAAGTTCATTATCTTGTACTTTTTGAACTTTGCAACTGTAGATTTTAGTTAGAATCCTGCTTCTGTTATTGAACGTTGCCCATGTTCAAGTCCTCCCCATATACTGTATCAAGTCATTAGCGCTTTTGCATTATATCAAATTCCACTAGTATCCTGAATTTTATCTGTTATGGTGGCAGGAGTAGTTGTTTGTCTCACAGCTCCATCATCAGAATTTGGACGACTAATTTAGTGATCTTGAAATGAATCTCCCGAAAAAAAATTAAAATTGTTAAATCAATTACCATTCTCCTTCATATGTATATATGAGCAGAAAGACACCAATTACTGCATCGCTATATCCTGCACTGTCAACTAACCAGACTGCGTATGTTCTACCTCTTAAATTTAGGATACAAAATATATAAAAATTACATATTTTATAACCAAACCGATCGAAAACAATCGAGGTGTAAGAGAAAAAAACAGATGAGTATATAACGTCTGAAATTGTGTTTTAAGGTTACCATGGTAACTGTTGTAGTTGTCATGGGTGTAACAGCAACCGATTGGGTTCTGCAAATATAACTACCAGGGTAGTTGCCAACCAAAAGGGGTGTTGAAGTTGTTTACTAAAACATTTCCATTACATTGGAATACGTTGGAGTCGTTTCAACAATGACATTAATGAAACAAGAACTGTTTTAATTTCTGAGTATATCTGTAACCCTGGGATGTACATGAATAAGGTCAAACTAAAGAATTGCTGCTAATAATGATAACGAAGACTGTACGGATATTTTTTTTAAACATAACAGCCAATTTCAAATCTGAGTAGCACTTGCATTACAACAGTAAATTGATGCCATTGAAAAGCGAAAACTGTATACGAATCTTCTGAATATGATAGTCTGTGAAATTCTCCCTGTTGAAATCTGTGTCTGTGAGAAATGATTATCGCCGAGACTTTGTTTGATTCAATTGTTATTGGCATTACAAGGATTTACACAGAGATGCAACATACACATTGAATATCAACGGTAAATATGAAGCTAGGAACGTTACTGACTTCCACTGTGCGACTATAACAGATATTAAATTTGTAAATTCCGTAGCGTTTGGACGGCGACAAAGATGTCTCTCAAAGATCATAGTGACTAAGGTTTACAAAATAAATTATAAGCAGTAAATACCTGAGCAAAATGAACAGTTACTTAAGCCTAAATGATAGTCGTGTTATCATTTTAAGTTTTCCGGTTATATTAATTGATGCAGAAATCAAACAGTGTTTACAAAGACATTTTAATACTCAGATAAGATAAACTCTGCATGTTAATGATGTAAAAGATATTAAGACATGGAGAGAAACTGTAGACATTAAATTAACAGCTGTTAACAAAAGGTCTAAATAAAGAACTAACAAAGTATCGTAATAAAATAAACATATATTAGAGAAGAAATGATAATGCATGCAGTGATTTGTTTACACAAGGATCCAGTACATTTTCTACGGTAAGAATTAAACATGTGTTGAAATATAAAAACTACAACAATACTTACAAGCAAGTGAAAAGAATAAGACGAAAAATTAACGCATTAGTAAATATTATAGAGAAAATAAAAATATCTCCCGAAGACTAACACAATTTACAATTACACAACAATTACTTATAGATTTAAATGAGGAATAAACGCATAAACACGATATAAAATCTATAATAAATCGCTGCGTCACAAAATTTTTAGAGTTCACCAAGATCACAACTTGCACTAATGTTTCGTCAGATTTATAAGCAAAAGCCAACTAGAATAAGACCTTAAATCTAACTAGATTTCTCTATTTCAGTTCTAAGTGAGAAGATAAAAAGAAAGATGCTTCTTTTCGAGAGTTTTACAACACGGTATATGTTGTGGATGAACGACTAAAAGAGGGCTCAGTCAAATAAATGAAGAACTGATTTATAGCATTGGTGTATTACATGCAAAATGAATGAAAACAAAGATTTTAAAGATTAGAAACAAAACTCCTCAACATTAACAGATGCATTCAAACTTGAGACTTAGGCATATGTTTTAACAAATCTTGCACTACTAACATGTAATTATTATTTCAACATTAAGTCAGTTTCTAAGTAGTGATCCAGGATACAAAACTTATCTCATCGAGACAAATGGTTTCCAATCGAATCGTCATTTGAGAGAGAGAGAGAGAGAGAGATAGAGAGAGAGAGAGAGAGAGAGAGAGAGAGCAAAATCTGGACATTATTCACCATTATTCACCAAGTTTTGATCAATTATTAGGATTGTGAATCCAGTAAGTATACACACTATTCACAACAGTGACATATAACCCAATCGAATTGCCTAACGTTCTTTTATACCCATTCTAAATACATTTCTTTTACGTAATATCAGTGAATTGAAATCCTTGGTGAAACTTGTTTGTTGTCTTTCAAATGAACAAAATGAGGTTGTTTTATAAAACAAATCTCTATCCAGTTCTCATTTTGTTTTCCCAATAGAAGCTCATTAATTAAATAATTATTCATTGTACATTTGTTGAATCTAATGACAGTTTCTTTTTCCTATCTTTTCTTTATTTCAAGTCTTTAATAAAGAAAGGGTTATCTAGCATACTGAAATCAAAATTTAACACATTGTCGGTATAGTTTTCCAATAATATGTGTAGTTTCATAATTTTGATATTACCACATATTAACACATGTGATTCGGAATAGTCAAAATAAGCCCATGCAATTATTGTATAGTATTCTTGTAATGATTGCCAGCGATCGTGGGAAACCTTTGTTCACACCTACTTGTGGAATGTTTTATTTTTAATTAACATTTTGGCCGCCATTTTTCTACTCGATTCAAGAACTAAAATAAAGACAAATGATCTAGTATATTTAAATATGGTAGATGTACCCCTACATGGGTTTCTTATGTAATGATTTTGCTCTCTCTCTCTCTCTCTCTCTCTCTCTCTCTCTCTCTCTCTCTCTCAAATGACGATTCGATTGGAAACCATTTGTCTGGATGAGATAAGTTTTGTATCCTGTATCACTACTTAGAAACTGTTGAGATTCCCACCGTATACAATATCTTCGTCAGAATGAGCCGGACACAGGTGATGTGTGGGTATATGTGTAATGTAATACAACTGAAACAATACAACAAGCAGCAGAGAGGTTGAGCCCACCTAAAATAGAGGCGTCCATTTGCTAAAATAAGGCTTCTTGCTAAAACGAAAACAATAACGTCAAAAATCGCAAACCAAAGTTTCTAACCAACCGAGAGTTTCTCCAAATGGGTTAGTTACTGCTCTTACTTTATCAGTCGTTTGTGTGTTTATTTTTATTGTCATCCGTTAGATGTTTACCACATGGACACTTATTCGAGGACACACCTCTCTGTTGCTGTAAATTAGATCATTGTTGTATCAATAATGGTTAGTGAAGCATTAACCACTCGGTGGGCACGAGAGCTACTAGAAGTAATTAAGAAGGTTCAACCCGTCCGTGATTCTGTCAGGCGAAAATTACTAGAACGCCAGGAATCTCAAGAGGGTTTTGAAGAAAGTTCTCAACAATTATTCAAACTTGTTACTGAAACAACTAAACCTCTTCTTTCTCAACGTGAAAAAAATAGCTGAAAAACAACTGACGAAACATAGAGACTTTTACACGATCTTCCTGGTCAAATGCCTCAACTACCAAATCCTATTACTAAAAAAAACCGATGAAGTTATCATCGAAGAATTACGTAATTAATTTACTAAAGATTCTTGAAAAGTAATCGATAAAACTGATCCAAATGAATTTCCACCTCTAGTTCTTACACATTATGAACATAGAAAACGAACCTTGAGACCAACATATGGAAAATATAGTTTTGTTTCATAATACTGGGTTGATGTGTTTCATAAAATTAAAACTAACACAAGTCGAATCGACACAAGAATTGCATCATATATAGAATACCTTAATACGGTAGAAAAAGTGTATGACCAATATGAAGAACAAAGACGGCAAAAAAATGTAGAAATTTAAGCGAAAAATAAAAAAAAAATAAGCGAAAGAAAGAACAAAAAATGTAGAAACCACATGAGAAGGAAATTATTCCATCCGTTCAAAACTTAATCAATACATTTGAAACAGGAACTAATAAAATATATTAAATATATGGATGATGATCAATTAGCTAAATATACTCCAGATGAGTCAAATTATTCGTCTGATATGTTACAAAAATATCATGGACTTAATGAGATGATTATCGCAAGATGATCTTTTGAATTCGTCATAATAAGGATGGTATTAGTAGGGATGATCTAGTATTGTTCACGTTTCCTGAAAAGTAGATTAACTAAACTCATAAGAAAATTGTTATTATGTGCCTGGTGCTACTTGTAGTGGTTTTTCTACAGGAAGTGGTCGTATTGCCTGCCCTAATGATATTCTTTCCGACATAGCATGATTAGAAGTTCTCATAGGAAGAGAGCGGGATGGAAATAACCGACCAGAAATAATTATTGAAGCCGCTGATATTTGTCGACGATTATTTCAAGGCAGTCTCATGGATATCGGCGTATATCGGGAATTTATCGACGAACTCGTTGACGGTTATGATAGTGACTAATTGTCACTAGTGACTAGTTGTCTAATTAGATATATAGCTAGAAAATAAGATTATCATATATCAACAACATTATTGAGCAGTAATGGTCCGAGCAACAAATGCACAATTACTAGGTTATTAAGCAACGGTAATGTTGTTCAAGGGTTATTTGCGTGAATGACTTCCAAAATAGTTCCAATTTAAAAACTATTATCGATGAAATCTATTATTGTTATTGGTGGAAAAGTTTCTGGTGTTATTGGTAATATTGCCGGTAAGGCCTTTAGTGCAGCCAAGGATAGACTAGCAAGATTAATACGAAGAAAACCACCGTTAGTAACATTACCATCTACTGACATTATGCCAGTGAATGTCAATAAAAAATATAAATAAAGCCGCAGATTTAAAAAAAATAGTACAGTTAATAAATAAACTACATGAGGAAGTACAAATATATATTACTGTAAATTTAATAGCAGGTAGTTTTTTGACAATGTCAGCGAGATCACGGTTTAGATCGAGATATACATAATAAAATGTTCAAACGTATACCTGATACTGACGTACGGTTTCTCAAAGATGAATCTGTACGTGATTATCAATTGTATTCTTATAACGCAATACAACCAAATTAACGAGGAAGAGTTTAACTTAAAGTTACGATAAGAGTAGATATTGCTTACCGGCTGAAGATTTGATTGAAGTAGAAGGAGAACTTGTAACAAATGTTGCAGCTAATACGCTATATGCAGATTGATGGAAGAGAGATTGAATCTATTTAGAGGGATGTCGACGTTGCGCCACAAGAATAATAGGTTTAGCCAGATATTCTGATGATTATACAAGATCAGCCGGTCCATCAATGATGTTTGCAAAAGATATTACTGATGGAGCTGATCATGTTCAGTATGTTAACTTACAGACAGCACGGAATACTGCAGTTGATGCACAACCAGTTGATTTAGAACATTGAAGATAAACCAGCTGATGATTTAGATATTATAAAAGGTGTTAGTGCGACGTACAACTTAAGATTAGCAACACGTGCAGAAACGTTTGCAATGAGGATATAGCAGAGTTTTATGCGCAGTTCCACTGTCTCATACATTTGGATTTTGTAGAAAGGTTAGAAAGGTTATCTTTGGAGCTAAACATGCATTGGTGCTTGTAAGAAAATGTGATGATAATGATACAACCTGGCGCGGTGCTGGTGTTGCTGATGCTGGTAAAGTAGTATGAACAAAACACTCATTGTAGATGCCAGTAACGACTACGTCGATCACCGAGGAGGATAAATTATTGTCATTTATGGATACAAGTGGTAAATCATTACTATCATGGCTAACAATAACAACAGATAGTATTGAGAGTAATATTGATGGTATATTTACATGGCATTTAGCATCACAACAAGGCGTTTCTGTGCCACGACATATATATTTTACGCTAAAATATCAAACACGATTTAATTCTCAAGAGCGGATTCATATGATATTTGACGAAATCGGTATTGCTAAAGTATCATTAGGCATAAACGCCAACAGGAACCTTTTGATTTCATAAGATTCATATTTTACTGTTACCAACATCTTACCTTTTCACTTTGAACTGTTTAGTTTTCTATGTCGCTTGTCGATATAAAACCTTTTAGGATTTTAAACATGTATAAATAGAACATATTGTATGGCACTAAATAAGCTAAGTGTGCTGGTACACCGTTAAAAATCAAACAAACAAACAAACCAACAGGAACCAGCTGAGGATATTTTAAAACCAAAGCACACTTGCATATCATGAGTTGATGGCATTTATTGGACCGGATATAAAGTAGATACCGGTCTGCAAATATCACACTTGGATTTTACAAAAATGTATCATATTTATTACTTTCCCTTGGAACACCTTAATTTAACACGACAGACTGTCGTTGATATACACTTCTGAGATCGTGTAACTCTTCCTGTTGCTCCAAACCCCCTACATACGCAGTAATCACTGTTTTACTCAGTGATAAATCGATGTTGCTTGAAGGTGCTGGTGGACGAATGAGAGTCATTGATGCACCAGTAAATTTGTAACACAATTAAATTACGCGTAATATTATAAATGTCATATCATCATGTTAATGCTACCCTGACTCCGGGTCAAATTAAACAATTTTAAACCGCGTCAGAGAAAAATTCCGGAACTACAATAACACTAAAATATAATCAGATTACAGGTGATCAAAATAAGCTGCCACTGACAGAACGCCAGCGTAACAAATTCAGTGATGCTATACATGACTAAACTGGAATCCGACTTACTATAGCCACGGGTGCTATTTCAGATATAACTAAATCAGGTCGTATAATTCCACTTCTCGCAGAAATTACAGCACTAATCACAGCAGCTGACTCTGCTGTCTGAGGCTGTCGGGACAGCGGCGTGAATGGCACTAACGAAAGGAACAGGACACGGATACAGAATAGGGGTAATGGTCTAAGATTACCGGAAGCGGCCTAAGATTACCAGCGAGTCGTTACACGTAAGGGAAAAGCCTGAGACTGCCAGGGACGAACTAATAGCGCCGATTTAAAATTTTGATTTAAGCGATGCTGCTAAAAGAAATTAAAAATAAAATACTTCAGAGTTTTTTGTAATGCCAGACCAGTTACCTATCAAACGAAACAGCTCTGAAACCGGTATCATCAATCATGATAATTCAATCGGACCTGGAACCCACTTGACCGCATACGTGATTGATCCACGTGGAATAACTTATTTCGATTCGTATGGGTTAGCCCAACCAAATGAAATTATCGAGTTAATCAATCCTCACAAAGTTCCGATCTTGTATTCAACATTACCAACACAGACAATATCTGACCTCCAATATGCAGCTGAGAAGTAGTTGCTGCACTTGATGCTGTATCAAAATCAACCAAACCACCCCATAAAGACGTACACGAGTATACGGGTAATAACTTTTTAAAAAGATCTTATAGTATAATGGTAGATATTTATGGGGGATCACCGACTAAAAGAATATCACTAGAGAGTGTTAGAAAAATCATTGACGAAGAATTATCCGAAATGCTAAATGTTGCAATTGTGGATCCAAACGAAATGGTTATATTTCAGGATAAGCAAGAAAAATTAAAAACTAGTAATCTTTCATCGTTAGGATTAATGGAGAACCTGACAACTTCATAGAGTGTTTGCTAATAACTGAGGAATTAATCTCAGTGTTACTATGTCAACTATATCGGACAATATTCCCGTGCAATTACAAAGATCCAACAAAGCACAAGGGTGAAGCAAAACAAATGTATATAGTTGTTAACTACATCACCGTAGACAATAAACTATCAACGCTGCGGGCCGATTATTATATAAGCGCGTTTGCAAATCTCCGTATAAAGTTTAGAAAATTTGATGAAATCACAAATAATTTATTTGGTACTTCGTTAAACAGTGTCATGAAATTTTCTGATATCAAGACCAGCATTGACAGGATTAAACAAAGACAGGATAATATCTTTAGTGATTTTCCTGCTATCGCTGAAAGGCTTGATAAAGTTAAAATACCACATAAACAAAATATCAACACCGTGTACTCGATACAACAGAGATCTTTCACCTGGACACCTCAAAATAACACTGTTCAAATTACTGCATCTGGCCGGGGTATATACAGATTAACTGTGATTTAGCCGTTACAGTTTAAATTATCATCAAGTGCATCCACTGGCGTTAATTATGTAAGTGATATCCACTGAAACATTTAGAATAACTCCCATCAGTGGTAAATTAGCATCAGCATCACTCACATGGTATACGAAATTTGTAATTAATTTAAGGTAAAAATATAATGAACGTGCAACTGTATAGATACAATCAAGTGTGTCAATTACAAACTAAACTTAATAATGTCATTGCCATGTACACGGTAAAAAATATTTTATTATTCTCAGGCGTGCAGTCGTAGTTGATATAATGATATATTCGGTTTTAGTTATTATTGCTGGAACTGGTTTATTGATATCAGCAATAACGTCATTAGTGATTTCACCAGCAGTTGTCACAGTTTGTGTTTCAGCGGCAACCGCAATTGCTGGTGTTCTTAATATAATTGCACCAAAACATTGATACATGCAGCCAGAATATCGTTACGAATACAACTCCACCAAAGACAACAATGATCTCAATAGCTTCCACCAACCCTGAATTCAGCGTAAGCTTTCCAACTACGATTCCCGTGAAAGACATTGCCCTTGCTCAATTACGAGTATACTACAGTTGGCCAAATATCCGGCCACAATCATTGGCGGGTCAACAGTCAAATAATTCACTGGTATTTGCAAATAAAAATAAACCAGACGGAAACCCAGAAATCTATTTTACATGGTCTCACCCAGCGAGGGCTATAAGACAACCTTAAGGAATGTTCAATTTTGTGAACTGTCTTCTTTTTATATGCGCTATTGAAATTGCTTTGAAATATTACTTTGGCCAGAGCTTATGCACAATAATATTACATGAATAGATAAAGGTGTGAAAGGTGCGTCAAAATGAGTGACCTACAGTACTATCTTCACGACATAAGAGGTCGTCTGATGAAAGCTTGTTGAATAGAGTCATGTATCATTGTCATTACTAATACTTACTGTGCTAAAATAACTAATGTTTCCAAAGTAAGGAGAGATATCACTCAGAAATAGATTTCTTACACGGTTAAAGTAAATACTTAAGTGCATCAAAACTGGGATTGATAAAGATGGATCACCCTGATGCAGCGTATTCGTTTTGTTATCGTACGTTGCTCTGAATCACTAAAATCTTTGAGAAAGCACATGGTTTTGCAAAACGACTAAAACTTTTTTGCTAACGTACACCTTAGGAAAGGGACTGATAGAATTACAATATTTATCGACGTAAAAGAATGCCGTAAAGCTCCGTGGAGAACATTAATTATTTCTTGCAAAGGAAAAAACTTTACAAATTTAGAGCGCCATCTTGTCATGATGCCATGCTCTTCCTAGTATGCCATTATGATAAAAGATGGCGAAACGAGTTGGACAACAAAAAGAATACTGATGAAGTTTAGTATTTTCATCGTTGCAAGGCCAAATCTGAATGAAAAGAGCAATTACAATTATGTAATTGTATTCTGGCAAGTTAATAAACAGGACATAGCAAACTTATAATAACGGACATAGCGTTTGCCATACGACATACTACAGCAGAATAAATTCAGTAGTCTGCAAGATAAAATGACGCAGGAGAAAAGCAGATCAAAACACTTGCAAGCAGTCATTAACAGACTGAATCAGTGAAAATAGAAAATTTATAAATCAAATTCTGAATATAGCTCTTTTTCTTTCTCAAGTTCCCAATTTATATTCCTATTATTTCTTTTACACGTCGATTTTATGTAACTTCTGTGTACATTTTATTTGAACATTACAGTATGTATTCCAGTATGCTCAATGAGGATTTTGTTTAAATGTGGAAACTAATATATATATATATATATATATATATATATATATATATATATATATATATATATATATATATATATATATATATATATATATATATGTATGTATGTATGTATGTATGTATGTATGTATGTATGTATGTATGTATGTATGTATGTATGTAACCATACACGTCAAAACTCCTAGATTCCATTCATGTTTTCAATCTTAAGCATTCAGTTAACCAACCTACCCATAACTTGGTCACATTTTAGACTGGTTTCTTCATAGACCTGATGATAATATTCTGCAATCCACTCTTATATCGCACGAAGTTGAATCGGATCATCTCTGCATTGTATGCCATCTCGACGTATCAGTCCCTAACCCTCCACCTCTGTTTGCTACTAAGAGAAACCTCCGTATGATAAATAGAACCAAATTTATGCATGACATCCAAGAAAACCAAACAACTTTCTTACATCCAACAGCGGAACAACTTGATAACTGCCTGCGTTCATTGCTTGAAAAACATGCCCCAGCCACAAAATGCAGAGTACCAATAAACAAGTGTTCTCCATGGTATAACAGTGTTAGGGACCAGCTTCGCAATGCTAAAAGATATCGCCGAAAAGTAGAGAGGATTTGGCTTTCCACTAGACTCACGATTCATAAACAAATATACGAAACCGCTAAGAACAACGTCACAAACATAGTCCATTTATCAAAATCATCCCACTACAGTACTAAGATCACGGAGAGTTCCAGTTGCGAAGAGCTCTTCGAGATAACTAACAAACTAATGTCAAGGAACAAATGTACACCACTTCCAACAACAGCACAATTTTAACTGATACGTCACCATACAGTTATGACGCAGAATTTCAGCGACATCAGTTAGGAGAGGAGCATTTGAACCTGTTTCCATTGATTCAGTACGGACAATCGTGATGACAATTGCACCAAAATCTAGTGAACTTGATCCAATTCCGACATCACTGTTGCTTGAGTGCTTAGACCCAATATTGCCTTCACTAACTGATGTTATTAATATCTCTCCCTCATCGGGGGAATTCCCATCATTTTTCAAAACTGCCATCGTAAAGCCACTGCTGAAGAAATCAACACTGGACCATAACGATTTAAAGAACTACCGCCCAGTTTTAAATCTCCCATTCATATAAAAAATCTTAGAAAAGGTTGTTCTAACTCAACTTGTATCTCATTTGAATTAAAACAGTCTTTTTAGCAATGTACAGTCTGCATATCGCCCTTGCCACAGTACGGAAACTGCTCTTCTGAAAGTATTTAGTGACATTCTCTCTGCTTTGGATAGTGGAAAGATTACAGTCCTCACCCTCCTGGATTTATCTGCAGCATTTGATACAATAGACCATGATATATTACTTCACCGTCTCCAGAATGTATTTGGCATTCAGATTATAGCCTTACAGTGGTTCAAGTCCTACTTAGTCAACAGGACACAAATTATATCTGCAAATGGAATACACTCCAGCCCAGTTGACGTATGTTGTGGTGTTCCACAGGGATTTGTTATTGGACCTGTTCTCTTCATTCTGTACACTCAGCCGCTCTCAAGTGTCATTGATCATCACCCAGTGACTCACCAAATGTATGCGGATGACACCCAAATATACAACTCTAGCTACCCAAATGAAGTTGATGCTACCATACATGGAGTAGAGAATTGCATTTCTGATATGAAATCATGGATGACATGTAACAAGCTGCAGATGAATGATGATAAAACTGAGGCTATTCTGATCACAACACAAAGACTTTCTCATTCACATCCTTTACCTCAGACAATAAATATCAGCAACACCAACATTAAATTCTCACAGTCAGTACAAAACCTAGGCGTTACTCTAGACAGTACTCTCACATTGGACCAACATGTCATGAACATATGCAAATCTGCATATTTTGAATTGAGACGCAACAGATCCATTCGTAAATATCTTTCAGTTGATGCCACTAAAACACTACTGTGTTCATTAGCACTTTCAAAACTGGACTATTGTAACGTAACTCAATTCTGTCTGGTTCGTCACAATATTTACTCCAGAAACTTCAAAAAGTTTAAAACACAGCTGCACGGATCATCTTTAGAATACATCGATCAGAGCACACCTCACCACTGCTCTGTACCCTACATTGGCTATCAATTCGATACAGAATCAAACACAAAATTTGTTCTCTGTGCTATGTTTCAATGACAGACTCCAGTCCAACATACCTATCTAGCCTCACCCATGTGTATAGACCAGCTACTTACGCTCTTCTTCCGAGAATCGTATACTCATTGTTCCCAAGGTGAAAACAAAGTCATATGGACAACGTTCGTTTGCACACCAGGGCCCGGCAACGTGGAACGAAATGCCCATTGAAATTAGATTGCTCTTAAGACTCACCTGTTTTGACTGCAGGGACAAACTTAGCGACCTAATCATGTTTTGTATCTTATATGTTTTCAGCATGTTTTTTATGTTTTCCAATTTCATTGTTTTTGTCATTTGTTTTTCTGTAGTGTAGTCATATCATTATTGATGGTGTAAAGCGCTAAGAGCTTCTAAGGATTAGGCGCTATACAACGTCCTCATCAGTGTGTATGAATGTGTGTGTGTGTGTGTGTGTGTGTGTGTGTGTAAACGTTTTTTTCGTTTTTTATTTTACCTCGAAAAGCGCGTTTTTTTTTACATTTTTTCGGTAGTTGAGGGAACTACCCCACTGAAGTTGGGACGAGTCTCTGGGAGACAAAAGAAAAGGAAAAACAAAGGCAGACGTTAGATGGACTTGAGGGAGTTGGATGAACAGTCCATAAATATCATAGAAAGATGAGCAGAAACATAGGACAGGAGGAACATCTATCACACTGTCAGATGATGAAATAGGTCGTCACTTGGTCATGTGAAATATGAGTGATAGGGTTTTAATTTGAATTTTATTTGAGAGATAACTATTATAGAATTATATTAAATTGTTGTTATTGCATTTCACATTTTGTGTATTCATTAATTTAACTGTCGGCACCGCTGACTGGGGGCTTGGAGTTTTGCATCTCTCTATCACTACCTCAAGTTCTGAGAAAAACTAACCAGGGTGGGTCTTCTGTATTAATTTAAGTAATATTGGGAGCACCCTGCCACAACCTAATTAAACGTAAACCTCTACAACGATATTTCATTGATAATGTACATTTTGCACAGTCATCTCAACAATTCCTTGTCCAATCGATTCCTTGATAAATTTAACTTCGAAATTGATGTGTTGATGTACAACAGCCTAAATAAGGCCAAAGGTTACGGCACAAATATCACCGTCTTGTACGAGGGGGTGAGGGTACATCACCTCATACTAACAAAATATCTTAATGTTTACCCTTTCCGTCATCTTATTTCTCCACACCAGGACATATGTTTGCTCATGTTATAATATGGCCTCGGCGTTCATCTGTGTTCGAATAACGGATTGCAATGCAGTGAGCATACGAAGCAAGCAAACAGACTACATTGATGATCACAGTGGATAACTTGCTTAGTTTGCACGATACCGTTGCTGTCTTACGGATGACACATGGAGTTTATTTTGATAAGTTGTGGAATCAGCTCGCATGGAAGAGCGCTCGCTTAGGATGCGAGAGTTACTAGTTTTAAATTATTTTTAAAACTTTCATTAACTTGTATCTGTTATATCATTGATATATTTCTGGGAATCGGTTGGCATTATTGCATTAATCGAAAATACTATGTTTCCCCAAGGAATAAAAGTACAATTATTTATATTACTGTAATATGTGGACTAGCACATAAATATATCTCTTGTTTTATCACTAATATTTGAACGGATAAATGTAAATACCATGTTGTCGATAGGAAAACAATTACAATTATTTATGTTATTATCTCATTTCGACTCGAAAGATTAATTTATAACACACACACACACACACACACACACACACACACACACACACATATATATATATATATATATATATATATATATATATATATATATATATATATATATATATATATATATATATATATATATATATATATATATATATCGATTTCTAGATCTCTCGCTAGGTCTCGATCAAGGTCTCTCTCGTAATAATTGTTTGGATGTCGTTACCAGTTAAACTCTTCCCTTTAAACAATATCAATTTAGGATTTGGTGGAATATTAAAGCATTTGCAGATTATTTAAACTATGTTCATCCGATTACTGTTTGATTTAAATGATTCATTGTATGGGAAATGAATTAAACACTTAGAGAGAATCTTTCTGATGAAAGTAAATATAAAGCTTGTACATAGTCGACTCGGAAAATTCATTTATAATGCATTTATACATCTCTCTCTCTCCCTCTCTCTCGCTCTCTCTCTCACTCTCTCTCTCTCTCTCTCTCTCTCTCTCTCTCTCTCTCTCTCTCTCTCTCTCTCTCTCTCTCTCGCGCGCGCGCGCGCAATAATTGTTTCGCTCTCATTAACAGTTTCTGTATGTACTAAATAATATATCTTGCTTATGGTAGACCTATATCTTTCTGATTAAGGAGTTTAATAATAATATTAAAATCTGTGATAAATTGTGTGGCTGTGCATGGATACGGAGCAGCATTTTCTTTCTGTACTTCTTGAAAGAAGAAGCGTCCCACCGGATAGTATTAGCATTTGACAACGTGATATATATCCATTGACATCAATGTATCGTAGTATCCTGTTATTAACCTTGTTCCGTGTAATAATTTAATTTGTAGCGAATGATATAATATACCTGCCGTGAAAGCTATCCAGATTTAAACATTTTTAACTTAAATTTTTAGAATTGGCAGTGCATATACATTCTTCCATTCAAAGTCAGATTTAGGAGATATGATGCAATGGTTGCAGTGAAGGAATTTATTTATATAATCTTTCATTCTAAGCCTCAGCAAATTTCTCATTATCAGTAGATCATGCTGTATGACCGTGTGTTGAATACAGTTGATACGTCGTACAAACTAATATTATAGACATCCGAGTCAGCATCTTTAAACTCAGGATCATCATAGTCATCGTCATTTGCGTCAGCATGATTAGAGTCAGGTTCATTATAGTCGTGATCATTGAAGTCAATATCATTAGTATCATTAGTCATGTCTTCATATTTGCAGTATTCATCATTGGTCAGGATCATTGTAGTCGTCATTATTGAAGTCAGCATCATTAGAGTCAGGATCATCATAGTCGTCATCATGAGAGTCAGCATCATGAGTCAGAATCATTATAGGCGTCATCATGGGAGTCAGCATCATTAGAGTCAGGATCATCATAGTCGTCATCATTGGTCTCAGCATCATGAGTCAGGATCATTATAGGCGTCATCATGGGAGCCAGTATCATTAGTCAGGATCATTATAGGCGTAGTCAGAATGATTAGAGTCAGGATCAATATAGTCATCATTGAAGTCAATATCTTTATTATCATTAGTCAGGATCAATATTTTCATCATATTTGGAGTAAGCATCATTGGTCAGGATCATTATAGTCGTCATCATTGGAGTCAATATCATTAGTTAGGGATCATTATCGTCATCATTGGATTCAATATCATTAGTGTCGGGATCATTCTAGTCGTCATCATTGGAGTCAGTATAATTTGGGTTGTGATCATTATAGTCGTCATCAGTGGACTCGGCATCATTAAAGTAAATTGAGCTGAAGGCTTTTAAACTGACGTGATTACCACGTTTTGGATACCAAACATGTATACTCATATTGGCAGCCAGTAGGTTTTTTCTCACATGTGTATATTTAAGCCTTTTATGTTTGAGTGGTAATTTGATATAAGTATTTTACGTACATCAGAACACTGGACACGGTATTAGACAAAGTTGTAGATTTAGCAATATTTGCAAACCTCACAGTTGTAGACTCAGTTCTATTCCAGCTTAGGTTTCAGATATACACTTAGTTACAAAACATCAGTTACAGTAACAAGTATTGATTCGGATATAAATTTTCTGGATAATAACTTTAGGTAATAATTCTTAAGTCACGATTTCAGATCATCTATTATCAACGTTCTGATTCAATATATCGGCTTTTTTAAATAACATTGCATTCAGTGTATATTTTTTATTAGTCGGTCAGTTTATATTTAATACATCGTGTTTTCAAAACTGCCTTGATTACATCTCTATACCTCATGAACTATGGAAGTACATCCAATTAGTATAGAGAACAGGCATACCATATAGTCAATACAGTAGTATATTTCGTCATATTAAAGATAGCACGTCAGACTTTAATACAAAATGTAAATTATCAAAATATAAAAGAAAATTGAACGTTTCATTGAATATTTTTAATGCAACTCATCATCATCAATTTTATTTATTCTTTTCACAGATAACGATACTAACATGGGAAATAATAACACAGAAAAATGAATACAAACATAAGATAAAGAAATAGAGAAAAAATGTATTAGCTACAAATATAGGAAAAGAAAGAGAAAAAGACATTAGTTACATAACATTAGCATAGCATAGCTGAACATGGACGAACTTGACAAAAATTTCTTGAAAACGCATCTTCCATTTTAGGATTCTGATCAAAATCAGATATAAGCGATAGAAGTACTTCCAAACCGGGAAATCGAAAGAACAGACAAGGCAAAAGACACCGAAGTCAGAGAGGCACCTGCAAATCTAATCGACAGACAAGCATGACAAAAGTCTCTTTAAAACGCAGCTTCCCTTTCATGATTCTCATATGAGAGTACTATATTTATTATAAATCAAAGCCTACTCCTTGGGAGGTTTGCCATACTATTCAGGGTTTAATAGAGGTTTTATTAGTTTTGAATCATTTGTAAGACGTGTCAATGTTATTATCACAATAGTTTTATACAAACAAACTATACGCGTGCTTCCAAAGAAACCAATAAACATTAGTGCAAGGAAGATTAAAACAAAGAAAACGAGAAGAAAGGATAAAACGACTTTAGGCCAGAAAACCGCACCAACTACTACAAAGAATGATATAAGTGATTACAAACCTGGCAATATAAAGAACAGACAAGGGAAAAGTCAAAGAGGAACCTACAAATCTAACCAACAGACAACCAATGAAGAGAACCATAGGCCAAAGAATAGCACGAGCTACTACAAAGAAAGATATAAACGATATAAATACTTACAAAACGAGAAATAGAAGGAACAGGCAAAGGAAAAACATCGAAACCAGAGAGGCACCTATACATATAACCGACAGACAACCAATGAAGACAAACAGATGCAGCTACCACAAATCGAGCACAAATCAACACTTCAAGGTGTGGTAGAACAGAGCAAAGAATAAACAAAGGAAAGCACAAGGAAGAACTATGACGCAATGGAAACAACAACCAATTAGACATTGAAGGAATGATAAATAAACAAAACACCTAGGTCAGTCCTTTGCCTTCTAAAAGGAGACCAGGAGTCAGAGAGTGGTGCCACCAAAGAGACATGAGAGAGACGCACACTCACACACACCAACTGTAAAACAAAATAGGTTAAAATTAGAAAAGACAGCCTTGAACGATTTGAAACATCCATACCAATTAATATTATAAACAACAACAAGTTAATTAAAGATACATTGTATGTTTACAAACACGACTCTTGTCAAGAATCGAAAATAATTAAAACCAGGAATGGTGAAAGGCGAAAGAATGCCGGCCAACAGGTAAAATAATAAGAAAGACGTGAGTATGGACCCAGAAAGTCCTAAGATTACGACCATCAGAGAAACCACGAACAAAGTATAGTCACTTTAAAAAACTAGACCTTCGGTTATCCATAACAGTTTTTACCAGGGGACGCCTTGAAAATGCCAACAACGCCAAATAAGCTTGGGATTGAACTTAAAGAGGTGTCAACAAAAACAGCGCGCGCTTCCATAGAAATCAAATAACATGTATTATCAGTTTTCATTCACAAACGCAAAAATATATTTTAGAAAATGTACAATTACAAGTTTAAAAATCTATTAAAATTTGAATTATATTATTTTTTAAAATATAAAATTAATAATTAATGTGATTTTTGCTGCCCATGATTGGCTTGTAATATACATATAATCTGGATATTGATATCAAAAATGTGCGACTCCTAGATGTTGATGGCAATCACAGAAAAACGTCCAGCAAATATTTGTTCACATATATTTGTATACTCTTCACCTGATTTTAATGATTCATTGATTTTGTGCGTTATAAGCGTTTTTGGTAGCTTCCAACATCAGGATTAACTTGTACTCATATCACTTGATGTAAAAGCTACTAAAATTATGTTCATCGGAGAAAAATCGGAAGTTGACAAATGTAATGTGGGAAAAGTAGAATTTAGCTAAAAGTCCTGGTCCCAGCTTGTTACGTCATCAATGCGTGGATAATCTACCTCTTCTGGGAAGCTTTCACAATTGAAATTACTGGTATCAGCTGGGGATTCAACCTGAAGAACGAAACAAAGACGTCTTAGGTTAATATATAGTTTGTACACAATCTGCGACGAAACAAACAAGAAAACAAAACAAAATTAAAAGCGCGAGACAGATGGACACAATATATCAACCAAAGAAATGTCTTGAATACAATTCTCTCAGTTTTCGATAAGATTACTGGAAAAGTGACCCACAATAACCTGTCTAATATACTGTTACCAACTGAGGATTCGGTCTGAAGAACGAAACACGGACGTCTTGGATTAATATATAGTTAGTAAACAATCGACGACGACGAAACAAGAAAACAAAAGCAAGAAAAATTAAAAGAGTGAGACAGATGGACAAGACATATAAAACAAAGAAATGACTAGAATACAATTCTCTCAGTTTTCGATATTACTCCATGCGACCCACACTAAACTGTCCTTAGATGGGGATAATGTATTTAAGTGTAAATAGAGCAAGATAACTTGGCCAGAGTGCATATAAAAGTAATGCCCTGTGTTACATTAAATTATGGGATGCATGATTAAAAATATCACTAATCCGTTCTTTTTTTATTTAGTTTTTAAAACTGTCGTATTAGCCGATGCTAAAATGTTTATACACATCGGATGGCAATGACGGTCCAGTTATCTCAGTAAATGCTTCATCAATCAGTTGTTTGAAGCAATCGCGTAATCCAATAAAAATTAGCTTAACAGCGAATTCACAGCAATTAATTATCTTGCAGTTTGCATTTTTTCATCTTACTATTGCAGTGTTACCGTTTTTGTGTGCTTGTTTCTTCGATTAGGGGGCGGAGATTGGCAATGGAGAGAGAGAGAGAGAGAGAGAGAGAGAGAGAGAGAGAGAGAGAGAGAGAGAGAGAGAGAGAGAAAAAAGAGAGAGAGACCTTTGGAATAAAAGGTGGTTCCATTGTTCTGCCTCGTAGTTCCTCCCATTGGAATCCATTAAACCATCCATGCATTGGTAATTCCTGCGCGGTGAGGCGGTTGACAGGATTATTTCTTGCAAATAAAAGAAAGGGAATAAAGCCAATGCTTGAATGAAATTCATCAATGTATCATACATCAATTATACACATGGCGGATCGATTACTATAGACATGCATCTTTTGGTTTTAAATGTTTAGCTATGTGTTTTATTCAAAAGCTACTATAGAGTCATTCCTTTGATTATGTTCTACACTGTACCGTCATGCATCACTGTGACAAATGGATGACGCCCTTGTGAGGCTTAAGGAATAGTGCAATCTCTAAATATCTTGTATGAGAGAGATCTGTAAATTTCAAATATCGATATAGTTTAATCCAATAATGTTCAAAGCATGTATGTGGAGCATTGGGACACACACACACACACACACACACACACACACACACACACACACACATATATATATATATATATATATATATATATATATATATATATATATATATATATATATATATATATATATATATCGATGGAAAGTGACAAAGACAGACAGACAGGAGCAGTGAGACATTCAGGATAACTTTCACTTTTCTACATATATACATAGCGAAAGAGACTGACCGACCGACAGACAGACAAAGTAGATAAAAATGTAGAATAGGAGTAATAAGATAATAATGAAATAGTGGCAAAATTCTTATTTACTTTGTCTTTATATGGACAAGTTTGGCTACAGATGTTCTGCCTACTCGTTATTTTCAGCAATAAACAAGTGAAAGACAGTATATATTTCTCTACACAAAAGAAAGACTATGGTGAGTTTTACAGTTTCATTAGCATTTAAAATCAAGCGCTTTATGGATTGTGATATGATCAACTGTATAATACCCTTTTGCAAATGTTTATAAAATCTATAATAAGCACAGAGAAATAGTTATACAACCACTGAAACCCGTGAGGCAGAATTCTATATTTACTGAGGTACCTAAAAATCTTATTATTTTTATTTAACACAAAGTATGTTTAACCACTATCCAGGGAACATTTAAAATGTGTTAATTAACAATCGGTTAGGTTTCGGTTTTGTGTACCTGGAGGTCAGACATTTGTTGTCTTCATTTTGTTTTCGATGCCTATATTAGTCAGAGTAATGTCATCGTTCAACTCCTTTCAAATACCATTTCTGGCAGTTAACAAGAACGGTGAAATCGATGACAAAAAGACCTTCTTCCCTGCATAGATTCCATATAAAAGCTTTAGTGTTTCTATGTCAGTTCGAAGGATAACAGCATCGATCGATTTTGTAACTGTTATTTTCTTATATACAAAAGACACCTTCGGAAATGTTTCTTATCTTATTTGGGAAGACGGCAGCATCAATCTCGTTCTTACCTGCATAATTTCCGTATGAAATCTTCGGCAATCTTACTAATTTCGTTTGGGAAGACAACATCATTGATCCCTTGTAAGATATTATAACATGTCTGCAAGTCATTATTATCCTTGTCTGCAAAGAGGGAGCTGGAAGACGAAATACAATTGTTGAAAGATACATAACTTCATAATAACCCAAACGGACCGACACACAAGTTATTCTCAACAATAACTTGAGATAATTAAAATAAAAGATATTTGTTGAAATGTTTCAGCAAATATGTCATGTCTCCATCATGTGCCTTCTTCCTCTAGACCGAGTTATTCCATATAATGCAAATAAATTATCATATACTAGAAACAGAGCTTGTAAATATTTCACAATTGTATTTGTGAGGTTCATATAATTGTGCACGAATGTCAAAGGTTTTAAATACGCATTTGCCAATCGTTGCATCCGATGATGTTAACTGAAAACGACAACTGAGAGATGCATCTGTCAAATGTCGAGGTGGAATGTAAAGTAGTGCATGCCATCATTAGTCAGAATAACTCGAGTACTATATTTTGTCCGAAGCAATTTCGCTGTATTAGTCTCGGTTGAAAGTACCAAAAATGCATCAGATAATGACACAAGCACATTCTCACATTACATGTTAATGTATATTATTGCGTGACTGTATTACTTATCATCTGTATGACTTATCATCCACGGTGGTATATTTTTAATCACATCCGTTAGTATATATTTAATAAAAAGTTCATATAATTTATAAATTAATGTTCAGTATGTTTCTTATGGTTAAGACAGAGTATGTGTATGATTAAAAAAATCTTAAAATCGATGAGATTTACTTCTTGTTCAGATTTCAAATTTGTCAAATGTTATAAGAGAGGATGAATTTAGATGATTATATTGTCTATGTTAAGCATACCTCTACATAATGATATATTAATAATGATTTTAGCATAATCGCAACAGTTCCATTTTGACATGTTAGCTATTGTAACTTCAGCTGCACACAAATATATTTTCGCGCACTTTTGGAATGCATGTATTACACACACACACACACACACACACATACACACACACACACACACACACACACACACACACACACACACCAAGTGATGAGCTGGTGCAATGTAAAAAGTTTGTAACTACTGTATAGTGTTTGTCATTCTTACCGGCCAGTAAGCATTTCAAAAACAAGAGCTCCCAAAGACCAAATATCTGCCGCTGTGTTGTGCCCTTGTTTCAAAACTACCTCAGGGGCTATATAAAATGCCGTTCCACATAGCGTATGGGTCAGTTTTCCCGGTATCACCTTCTTGGCCATCCCAAAGTCAATCTTTAGAGAAAAATTAACGCATAAATAGATACGTAGTATATGTAGCTGAAGGTTAGAAACCTTAATTTGACAACAACCAAAGATAAATTATGAAATGTGAAATGTTAACGTAACACACCCATGAATGAGGAAGGGAATGGAATATAAATGATTCACCCAATGCGATTTATATCAATACGAAATGTGTTGCAAATTAATTTTTTAAAACGTTTTACAAAAAACAAGTGTTAATTTGTATATGGCACCGCACAGTGAAACTAAGATTATAAACGAAAATTTGCAAATCTATGGCTGAAATGACAATAATGTTTTCGCACCTCAAAACGAAATTATATTTGTTAGCAAAATGAAAAACTGAAAAACAATACCACTGTTGGTATCACCGCTTATGTTAAGATACTTACTGGCAATACAGTTTGGTTCCTGACAAAAAGAAACAAGACTAGGGATGATACCACCATCGGTATCCCGTTCATGTACGGATAATATTCTATGATTCGTGACTATCAATCCTTATTCTAAGTATATCAATACCTTGTGATGTAGCACTCTCAATGTATTTATTACATATTACACCTTCTACCTAAGGCGACATAAAAATATTTAATTGGGAAAATATAAGTATCCCAAGGCAACATGTTCCACATGTTTATACGCTGTTGTTGAAATATCTAAAACGATTTGGGGAATTCTGTTATGCCAAAGAAATAGTTTAAGAACATGCAGATAACGAAAGTGATAGTGATATATTTTCACGCCTCTTTATCACATCGGAGATTTGAAAGGACAACAAAAATATGAAGGGAACAACATTTCTTGTCAGGCCAAATGTCTCCTAGGAGACATAATTAATAATTGCAGATTTCATATATAGGAAATTCGATTCAACAAAGTATGCATGGAACTGGTTAGCGCTATGTGTTTTGCTCCAGTAATAAAGGATGATGTTGAATGTGTTATGAAGAAACGAACGGAAAAAGGCATTACAATACTCAAACTAAAGAATTACGAAATAGCAAACGCCACAACATTAGCCATATATGTGTTCCAAATATATGTTCTGAACTTTGTAGAGATGTATTCAAGGATTTCACACCTATGCTCTAGAAATGTATGTATGATTGATGAATGAATAATCAGATAAATAGAGAAAAATGTTTAACAGAAGAACTGTGAATATAATGTCCTATTATAATGCTTATACAATAAGGAATCTTAGCATTATTGTAAAAGACTTTGGAGTTAAGCGCCCCTGTAGCTAAATTGGGGATAATGGATGACAGGATAAAGAAATGAATGAAAACATTGCAATACTAATTATTAATATTTGGGAAATGCGTAAGATACAACCGGATTACAAATGTGCTATGTGTGCCATAGATTATTCATATATATCAAACGACTATGGAGATATGATCCGGAAAGTTGTTTATAACTAACAAATGTATCAAGAGACTAAACTGCCGAAACATTTTAGAAATATTGGAACTCAAGCATTGTAAATAGCACAAGGCAAATATGAGTCACTAGACCAATACGCGACCGAGTTTCTTAGAAATGCATTGATTTATTTAGCGATAAACGCCGATAGTTAGAATGACAGAGAGGTTTTACGGGGATACAGGCGGATAAAGCGTTAGCTACATACTAGGTTGTGTTGGGTTGGCAGTGGGGAAAAGAGAAGAAACTGAATAAAAAAATATTCATGGTTTTCATTTAGGATATTGTTTATATTTATCATAACAACGACATCGTACAGCCAAAATATATGTGTGGCTCCTAAAATGATACGTAGTTCAACTCGTGATATATATTGATCATTTAAAATTGTATCCGCTATAAACAAATGAAGTCCCTCCGTCAATGTGGAAGTTATAATGATCATATAAAAGTCAATCAGACAGAAGAATGTAAAGTGCCTCAGTAAAGGGAATAGTACTAGTCATTATGTATTTAAGAGTAAAATATAAAATTATACATACTAGATTTACACGTTAACTGTAGTCTAGGAGGGCAATATTGACGTACATACCAGTTTTGCATATCCTCTGGAGTCCAGGAGTACATTCTCGGGCTTTAGATCTCTGTGAATGACTCCTTTTGAGTGCATGAAGCTGAATGCCTCTACTATACAGGCAGTGTAGAATTTTGCTGCCGTATTACTGAGATTCTTTCTATAATAACAAATAAACATGTTTACAAGCGTAAACGAACATAGTATTAGACTTTGTTCAAAGTCGACATACACTGAGTTGTGTCAGGAATTACATTAATGGTACCAGATCATTTTCGAACATTCGTCTCATTCCAGAAAATATCAATAACGCATATGTTCAACAGAAACATGTTTTCATTCAGAAAAGACAAAAGGGGAATTTTTTGCCACGGTCATAGTAGTGATTTCTGTTCATTAATTTGATACATATGTAAGTTTATGAATTTTGTGAATTCATGGATTTTGCTTCCAATTTAAGTCGATTACGTTATTAATCTTCCCAGAGGCAAAGACAAACGAGAAGACAAATAATGTAAGGTCGACTTTGATTTTTATTTCTCGATTAAAAAGCCATCTCTCTTAACAGTTTTTTCCCAATATGTTTCTTTTTTATTCACAAACTCAAAATTTCTGAAATACAGTTTAGTACACCCAACTTACTTCCTTGTATGTTCTACTTGTCACAGGGTCTAAATACATTTTATGAAAATCTAAATTGTTATATAAGCAGAATTGTACAACATCTGCAACTATTAAAGTGACGTGGTATTAGTTTACAAGACCTCTAATTAATACTAATGTGTTAATTAAGGCAATGACGTGGTCGGTCGAGTCGTAGTACCGTAAATAGAAGAAGTGAGAAAACAAGAGGAATACAGGTAGATAATATCGTCATTTGTATTAAATGAGTGGTATATGTAAATGCAAACAATTACATAAATTGTCTTTATTTGGATAACTTTTGTTCAGTTTCAAAAATGTATTTGTTGCAACGAATGTAACTAATTCGTGGCTATCACTAAGACAACCGGATCAAGATTAGATTTAAAAGAAAATTTAGTTCCTGTATTTAATTAATCCCTTTGAAATGCGCTATAAGTTTAAAGAAATCTCACCAATAATGTTTATATGAGATGAATCAAGTGTACAATAGAAAGTCAGCCAGTATAGCAAATATAGTCTTAAACATGAGGGATAAAGACCATTTTGAATCTCATTCGAATAAGGAATCACTTGAAAGTATCTGAATGTAACACGCACCCAATGTTTATGTCAACAAAAAACAAATGGTAAAAATAGTATGTAAGGACGAAATCATAGCTGTTACATAACACGGTTTACAAAATTTGCGCCGCCATCTATTTGAAGTATACATGCACAAGTATTGTGGTTGCAAAAATACTCGTTCGAAAGTGTTGACGTTTCTTCTTTATATATTGTTAGATTTCCAACACCCTACTGCAACATATTTCTTTATTTACTTTAAATGCTATCATTATTGCAAGACAAATAAGCACATAAAAAAGGTGAATCAGTAGTGTATAAAATTATTTAACTTACTCATCATATAACAACGTTAACAGCTCGCCCCCAAGACAAGGCTCCATTAACAGATACAGATGTTCATCATCCTTAAACGTTGCATGCAACCTGGAAAATGAAAACAAAATTGTAAAAGAAAAATAGCTCTAGATCTGTTGTTTACACATGCCTTCCTTATAACTAATGTCTAGGATAATACTATAATTTTATTAACATATCCAGCTGAAGATGTATTAACTACAAATATTTTAATTTACAATAGCTACTGAATTTTTGTCAGGTCAAAATGTTGATTAGAATATTTAATGTCTGCAAGACGCTTTTGTCATTTGTATGAGTTTGATTATTCGTTTCTACTTTTCACATGATAATGGATATCTTATAGAAAAGGGTACATTGGTTATATCACATCACACCTGACGTTTGTAAAATCTTCATATCCAAAGGATTTCACGGCCTAACTTGGAATCATTGCATTATTGTTATTGTCAATAAATCACACATGTTTTGTACTCTGTATTCATTTTTTAAATTCTGTCTTAACACATTCATAATAATTAATCTAACCTAATGTGTCTCATGTTCAACAAATTTACTGTTTCTTAATCAACACATTTTATCTAATATCCCTATTTAATTGATTGAAACTTTTCTAAAGCATGTTGCCCAGAAATAAGCATAGAAAATACAAAATTAACCGTTTTTCCTAACTTACAAATTCTTAACATCAATTAGAGTATTCTTTGTTTAGAGAAAAACAAATCATATAACTCAAAAACTGAGTAGTCCAAAAATGACTGCTCACTAACTATTTTGTCCAGCTCAGATTGACAACCATGGTTGGATACCATAGAGTGTTGAAACCAATACGGTTCCGTCCAGTACAAGCATAGACACAAAACGTTCAAACATATATAAGTATACACCCAAACGTTTCAAACTAATTCAAAAATTGATCCATACTAAAATGCTTACCAAATTTTATTTTGTCTACCTGAAGTAGTCATTGCATAAAATATGCTAAGAAGATAAGGTGCGACCCATGTTTCATTTGTCTACATAAAATAAATTTTGCTTCATCATCAAACTGCTAAAAAGGATTTTGACAAAAAGAAAGTTCAAAATGATGGATAAGGATGAAAAATTTATCAGATATCATATTCTTTCCACGTGTATTTAAATACGGTTAATGCGTTCGCTAGCGCTTGCTTTTATTTTGTTTTTTCATCTTACAATCGGGCTAATAAAGAGAGCATATAAAAAGAAGAGGAGCCGACAAACAAAACCAGGTCAACATCTCATTTTAACGACAGCTACAAGCAGTGGTAGAATGGAAAATAAAAATCATAATATTACCTTACAATGAAATCGGATTTTAATTCCGCCATCATGTTCTTTTCATTCAGGACCTGCTTTTGTTGGCCAATCGCTACGATGTGCTGCTTGTTGAGTATCTTTAGAGCATACGTTTCATTGCTGTTATTCTTTTCCTGTACCTGTAAATTATACACATATGTAATGTGTACAATTTAAACGTATCGTCTTCACTCAAGAATTGTATTTGTGTTGTACAGTTTAGGGTATTTTTGTCATGAAGACTTGTATTTGTGTAGTACAATTTAAAAGCATTTTCCTTACTCAAGAATTGTATTTCTGTTGTACAGTTTAAGGTACTTTCGTTCCTAAAGACTTGTATTTGTGTTCTACAATTTAAAAGTATTGTCTGTACTCGAGTCTTGTATTTGTGTTGTACAATTTAAACGTATTGTCTTTACTCAAGAATTTTATTTGTGTTGTACAATTTAAAATTATAGTCTTTACTCAAGACATGTATCTGTGTTGTACAATTTAAAAGTATTGTCTTTACTAAAGACTTTTATTTGTGAAGTAAATTTTTAGTTTGATCCCGATCCTTAAACTAACAGTTGATACAGTGAAAACTTGATTGAAAAAATTCAAAACCGTTCGGGAACCGAGTGTATGGCCCAGAAATAGTTTATATGATATGTGAATCTGCCAACTTATATTACTGTAGATCTGTTAAACGTTACAAACCGGGAAAAGTGTGAATGATGGAGAGACGAATAAACTGTTTATATTTTATTTAGTAACGAGGGCACCCACTGTATAAAAGGGCCTTGCCCAAGGACTATCCAATATACCCGACCCCTTCTCATCCGATGGTAAGATTCGAGCCTGTCACGCTAAACGAATGACCCAACGTGTCTCCGACATTCATTATTTGTTCCTACGGCATGCAGAAGTATACACCGGGATAAAACGATGAGTAATACAAATTGGAGAATAAAGTACTTACCAATATTACCCTTCCAAAACCTCCAACACCCAGCGGTGTTACTATATACAGGTCTTGTAGCTTCAATTTTGCCATATCTGTTTCCAAACTAAAAGAACGAAACAGCAGAACGTCATTATCGGAACAAATAAAACATAAGAAAGGTTTACATCTTTATAATTGTGTTACCTAATCCTATTGCATTAGGATAACTTTGACTTTCTTTCCTACCTCGAAATCACTCCAATTGGAAACACGTAAGATGTCTTTCTGTCTCATAGGTTAGACATACAATTGGAAGAAACTCTTGTAAGTTATTTTCCCTATCAACCCGCCAGGTACCCACCGGTATATCCGGTTAAGACTAGTTTTTGCTTTTGATGCCATGGGCAAACATCAAACATTCCAATTAATCTCGATACATTTTATACTTTAAATAATATCACTCACATTTTCATTGGTGCAGTGAATCCAGACGTTGTTTGGCATAATGTATAAAATTTTTGTTTATAAAATCCGGACAATTTGTAAATAAGTTCAAAATTATCACACAAATTCATTTTCCTCTTCCATTGGCAATTCACATTTTCACTGGTGAAATGTCCAGGTCGCTATCTTTACTCATTACGCATTTCTTCTACTTATATCGCTTTTTATGTCGCGGGGTTATTATCAAATGCCAATTTGTAATCACTTTTGATAAGTACTTCATATATATATATATATATATATATATATATATATATATATATATATATATATATATATATATATATATATATATATATATATATATATATATATATATATCTTTTCTTGGTAGTCTGTCGAGTCGAGGAAGACAAGTTGTGCACTTTCCTTCAACGATGGACGCGCATGTGACTCCGGAGTCCAAATTCCGATACACACATGCGATTGCAGGTGGGGCATGGGACACCGGTGGTTGATGGTATCTGGGATACATTTCTGTGGCGTCTCTCACGGGTTGCAGCAAGACGCTGGCGACGGTCAGCCTCAAAGGAGGAACAGGCTTTTCTGGTCAGGGCTCGCCAATGCTTTCTGTCTGAGGCAGCGAGCTCGAGCTGGCGTGGATGAAGGTCTGCCCACTTGATGTTTGTCTTGAGGTTGTCTTTGTACCTCTTGTGAGGGCGGCCTTGGTTTCGGTTCCCCAGGAATAGCTCGCCATAGAACAACTGCTTTGGGATTCTGTTTTGATCCATGCGGATGACATGGCCAGTCCATCGAAGCTGGGCCTGGATTATTTTGGCTTCGATGCTTGTTGTGTTGGCTCTATCAAGGACTTCCAGGTTGGTGATTCGGTCCTGCCTCTTGATCCGTATGATGGATCTCAGGGAGCGCTGGTGGAATTGTTCTAACTGTCTGATGTGCCTTCTGTAGAGTGTCCACGTTTCACAGTTATATAATAGAGACGTGAGGACAACTGCATTGTACACCTTCAGCTTTGTTGACAGACGTATGTCCTTGTGCTGCAAGACCTTGGTTCGGAGACGTCCTAGTGCTTGACTGGCTTTTTGGGTCCTCGCAGTGATCTCTTTGTCCAGAGAGCCATCACTAGATATTGTGCTGCCAAGGTATTTGAAACTGTCCACATTCTTCAGCTGCGTGTCGCCAATGGTGATACAGGGTTGCAAATGGACAGTGTTTGGGGCGGGCTGGAAGATGACTTCTGTCTTTCCTAGACTAATTGTGAGTCCAAATAGGTTGGAGGCTTTAGAGAATCTGTCCACGATTGCTTGTAGGTGAGTCTCTTCATGGCCATGAGGGCGCAGTCATCTGCAAAGAGTGCATCAATGATGAGTCTTTCTAGTGTCTTGGTTTTTGCAGCTAGGCGACGGAGATCAAACACTGATCCATCCAGGCGATATCTAATGTAGATGCCAGTGTCAATGTCCCGTATGGCATGGAGTAGTACCTGTGTGAAGAATAGGTTGAAGAGTACTGGAGCGAGTACACAACCCTGTTTGACACCATTAGATATGGGGAATTTCTCTGAGGGTTCACCATCTGAGAGAATCTCTCCATTCATGTCAATGTGGAGGAGCCGGATGAGGTTGGTAAACTTTTGAGGACAACCAAGTTTCTTGAGTACCACCCACAGTGCATCTCTGTTGACTGTATCGAAAGCCTTTGTCAGATCCACGAAGACAGCATATAGATTCATGTTCTGCTCAAGGCACTTCTCTTGGACTTGTCTCACTGCGAAGATCATGTCAACGGTGCTGCGGTCTGGGCGGAAACCACACTGAGACTCGGGGAGGTTATTTTCTGACACTGCTGCAAAAAGCCTGTTGAGCAAGATGCGAGCAAGTATTTTTCCAGCAACGGAAAGCAGGGAGATGCCTCTGTAGTTACTGCAGTCCATACGTGTGCCTTTGTTTTTATTGAGGGTAACAATTGATGCATCACGGAGGTCGTCTGGCATCTCTTCTTCCGTCCAGATGCTGATTAGCACGTCATAGAATGCCTCCAGAGACTGCTTACTGAGAGTCTTGTACACCTCCGCTGGGATACCATCCTTTCCAGGTGCCTTGCCACAGTTTGTTTGTTTAATGGCCCTTCTCAATTCATCCATCTTTGGCGGAATATCCAGTTGGTTGAGCATTGGCTGTTGTGGTATTTGGTCAAGAACAGATTGGCTGACTGATGAGGGCAGGTTTAGGAGCTGATTAAAGTGCTCTTTCCATCTTTCCTTAATGCCATTCTTGTCTTTTATTAGTGTACTGCCATCTGCAGCAAGTAAGGGCGTAGAGCTTGACTTTGTGTGGCTGAAAATTGACTTGATGGCGTTGTAGAACTCTTTGAAGTTGTTAATGTCGGCATAGCTTTGCACTTCCTCAGCTTTCTTTTCCCACCATTGGTCATGCATCTTGCGGATTTCTCTCTGAGCCTCAGCCTGATAGGATTTGAAGCGATCTTTTTTTGGGATGGAGTTTGTGTCATTCTGCCAGTCCATAAAAGCTTTATTTTTTCTGGCAAGCAGATCTTCAATGGCAGCGTTGTTCTCATCAAACCAGTCTTCATGTATTCGCTTCTTTAGACCCATGGTTGCCATAGCTGTTTCTCTTATTATGTCCCTGAGCTTGTTCCATTTTTCAGAGGCGTTTCCACATAACGGTCCGTTTGTTGACAGCATGTCATCTAGTCTCTTCTGGAAATCGAGCTGGGTGGAAGGCTGCTAAAGTTTGACAACGTTGAGGGCTGTGCGCACAAGCTTAGGACGTCTTAGGTGGTGAGGGGCAATGTGCAGCTGTAGGGTAGTTCTGACAAGTCTGTGGTCTGTCCAGCATTCTGCTCCTCGCATGGCCTTGGTGATTTGGACATCCTTGGCATCACGCTGGCGTACTATTACATAGTCAATTAAGTGCCATTGGCGAGATCTGGGGTGCATCCAGGTGTTCTTGTGTTTGTCCGCCATTCTGAACATTGAGTTTGTGATTAGGAGGTTAAATTCTGTGCATTTGCTGAGTAGGAGCAGGCCATTGCTGTTCATTCTGCCGACACCGTGCTTGCCAAGCACACCTTTCCATCGAACATGGTCGCAGCCAACACGGGCATTGAAGTCCCCCAGTAGTATGATCTTGTCGTCAGCTGGAATTGAGCTAAGTACAGAGCCGAGGTCCGTATAGAACTGCTCGATGGTTTCTGCTGGACTCGATAGGGTAGGGGCATATGCACTGGTGATTGTTGCGTGCCGTTTGTGGCTTATAGGTATTCTCAATTTCATTAGCCTCTCATTGATACCGACCGGCATTTCCGGGAGCTGCTTCAGAAGACTTGATTTGATAGCCAGGCCGACTCCATGGATCCTGTCCTCATTTTGGGCTTTTCCCTTCCAGAAGAATGTGTAGCCGCTGGCTAGCTCAGTAAGAGAACCCTCTTCTGCGAACCTGGTTTCACTCAAGGCTGCGATGTCAATATCGTAGCGTGCTAGCTCCTTAGAAACTAGAGCTGTTCTCCTGTGGGGTCTTTATACGTTTTCTTTGTCCATGAGAGGACGGATGTTCCATGCTCCAATAATAAGTTTTTTTCTTTGATTATTTCGACCGCAGATATGGATGATCTTGCCAGCCGCGGTATGCTGACCAAATTTTTACAAGGCAAGCTTTTTTTAGGCCACCTTTTCTAGGCCTCTCCCTATTCAGGGTGAGCAGCGCCGTCCTAAAAAGGTCTGCTCAGTCACCCCTGGATGCTGCCGAACTGTTCTGCTGCCTTGGGTACAGAGCAGAGCGACCACTTGTCCAAGGGCCGCCTACGTGCAGGTCTCTGACTACAACTCCCAGTGGTCATCTCCACCTGTTGAGTCGCCAGTCGCCCATCGCCGTAGGACTTTGGTAGGTGTTGGTAAGAAACAATGAGTGTGATGATAAGGATGAATGATAGATGCACAACATAACCTATGCGTGAAGGAGATTAAAGTGAAACAGCCTTTGCACAGAGACAGTCTCACTCTCTCGGCCTTGGTAGTTAGAACTCAGTGGTACGAAGATTCCGCACGGCTGGGAACTACTTCGGCTGCATTGGATGGCTATGACGTTTTCCGTGCCTTGTCATACCCTACGCTCTCCACAAAGCGTTTGAAGATTCGCCTTTGTGGCCGTCGGATCACCCAGTTGATCTCTTCCGCCCACTCCGCCGAATCTGGCTTTACATGCAAGGATAGGCAAGCTCCTAAGTAACCGAGGGTTTAAGGCCCGTCGGCTACCCTCCACCTGGTTTAGCCGGCCAGTCGAAGCCGTTGCCCGTGGTGTGGCCGCTGTGCATGCTACAGCTGCTTGGAGCCACAGGTGAGGGCTGAGCGCCTGGTGAGGACCAAAGATGGGCAGGCTACTCCCGAAGGAGCACGACATGCCACCCACCAGAGGTACTACCCCTCCCAGAGCACCCCGAACACCACATATATATATATTAAAATGGTATCATGTTGCAAACTCTTCATCTTTATACCACCTAAATAGTTATCGTCGTATGATAATACATGTTCTGATAAACCGTGAATCTGTTTTGGAGAAGGCTTCATCTTTATGATATACAGTCAGCAAGAGTTAATCGTAGTTTGAAACCAAGGTAAAGCTGAATTGTGTATTTTCATTATTCTTTTCTAACACAAACTGCGCACATCTGAATAAAGTCTGATAGTAAATAAATGATATATTGGTTACAGTATAAACAGCGTGTTTATTATTTTAACAAAATGTTCTGATAATAGGAATTGCAAAACAGAAATAATAGTAGAAAATGTGACTTTAAAAAAAAGAAAATAACTTGTAAATGTTAAGAGGATATTAAACTATATATTGTGGTTTTTAAACTGACGAATCTCCAGAACAAATACATCTACGTCGACACAATGAATAAGCAGGTTTTGAAAAACGGGATTTTCTGGACAGTTTTGCCAGTTATTACAGATTCATTTTCGGTTTCTTCTAATAATTCCATTCTACTTGCATGAAAAACGAAATGTAATCACTTTGTATTGAAACTGTTTATGTGTTTAACCATTACCTTTCAATCAGACAAGTGAAACCCAACAGTTGAGATTACCTAACCATCCACGGAGAAAACTGAAAATGTTAGGATTGTAGATATTGTTTCCGTTTAAAACAATGAGTTACTTTCTCACAGTACCGGTCGGTATTGCTTTAACAACGCATAGCAAATTCCATATGAGCTCTTTTTCCTGTTTAGTTGATAAATTTTATTATTATTTTTTAAAACAAGCAAGCAGAAAAACATTTCATGTTTTCGTTTTTAAATATCCACAATTATATCCACAACGCATTATTTACAATAAGTTAAAAATCCTGAAATCCTGGTTCTGCCATATACCTATTGTAAAAGACCTAACATGGGGAGTCAATCCGTGACTTGGAAAGGTAGATGTATTTAATTACTGATAAACGGTGTTATCACAGATCAAGTTTGCATTGGAGATTCGTCAGTTATAAATATTGCTGCAGAAATGCGCATTCCGAACTTACTCAGCTTGACCGGAAGACGCTATGTCTGCAAAGGTCATCGTACTCAGATCTATCGATGCCAAGATGGTCATGTCACCACATTCATTCTGAAATAAATGTTGAAAAGTATAGAGCATGTGTGTATTTATTTGACGCAATGCCAAGAACGTGTCCGATTGTTGAAAGTATAAGCTATTTTAATAATTTCTCTACTGTGTACTGTTGGATACATACAAGGAAAACGTTCGTTTCTGTTTTCCAATTTTCAAGTTTAAAAGATCTGGTAGCTTTCATTTTGATCCATACATCATAAAATTTTCATGAAGTTTCGTCTAAAAATTAAAATTTTTCTAGCTGATATATTCAGCAGAAAACAAATGTATTGCTAACAGTGCGTAGCGGTTTGAAAACTGGCTGGACCAGCAAAAATAATGTCTAGAGCAAAGTATTTCACTCCGGGAGTAAGCTATGTCCTGATATGGCATTTAACACCGGTCAGGTAAATAATTCATAGTTCTCTGTGCAGTATTTAGTCATTTATATGACAGGTTATCGCTCCCCCAACCCGGTCTGCCGACCGTTCAATTCCCAAACCGTCACCCAGAGGTTGTATTTTGCTTACTATGATATAAACTGTATGTATTCATTGCCTACTTGAAAATCTAAAGTTTCCTCGATATACCTTAAAATATTTCGATGTAAATGCATGATTTTTAATATAACATCGTTCTTCCATTCCAAGGCCAAAGGAGGTGGGAGTAATAATATGAAGTATATTTTGCAAAAAGTACTTATATATCATTGTATCCAAGAACATAATAGAAGAGTCCTGAACAAACTATCAGAGACAGACGATATCACTCTATCCACCTCGCAAAAGCCTGAGGATAACACCTGAATTGGAGGTATATCATAATTTGACTGTTTTTATTGTAATTTACATAGTACAACTTTAATTACTCACCTAAAATATAATTTGTACGATTTCCTTGCAAAAAATTCGGTACCCAGTTAAAACTATTTATATGTTTGTGACTATTTGTATTAATTTTTTACATGAAATAATTACAGTTACCAAATGAGATGTTGCAATATCATTCCAGTCAGAAATTGCTTACCTCCAGCAGAATATGACATTGAAGCATTTTAACTTGAACTATTACGATAATTCAAATATAACGTTTGTGAGAGGGCCCATTTGCCTGTGTCAATCAATTAATCAATAAGGATAAAACAATCTATAAGTATAAATATAAAATTAAATGCAATTTCTGAAGACGATAATCCACGTTGTTTACTTTTGTTATAAGATAAGATAAGAATTCTTCATTCAGACTACAAAGTCCATACCTCTAAATTAAAATATAAAGTTTTATAAAAAAAAAAAAGCAAAAACATTTTAAACATAAAAATACATACATACATACATACATACATACATACATACATACATACATACATACATACATACATACATACATACATACATATACAGCAACATCTACAACTATTAACTGCATCATGCATTATTAATAATACAAATTAAATGACACATTTAAAGAGTAATTTGTTCCATCTACTAATAATATGATAATTTACATGAATGTCATAGTTCCAAAGAGATTTCAAAATACAGTTTTTACTATTAGATATTCTTCTCATCATTATACATACTTTCTCATTATTTCATCAAAACTGAATACATTATAGTTAACAAACATGTTCAAGGAACTGTTCCACCTTGGAAGACCTAATATAAAACGAAGACTATTATTATGACCAATAACTAGATTTCTTTTCATACATTCAATAAAGTTTGTCCACAGAGGAGCGCAATACATGATGCAGCAATAAGATTTGAATAATCTAATTTTTATATGCAATGAACAATTCTTGAATTTACGCAGAAGCATGTTTGTTGGAGTACACATAGATCGGTAATGTCTCATCATATCTTCATTATCCGACCGATTGGATTTCAAAATAATTATATATGCGATGAAATGTTTAGAAACAGGCGCCGGTAAAAAAAAAAATAACTGCATTACTTATTCAATTTGCAATACTCTCTCTCTCTCTCTCTCTCTCTCTCTCTCTCTCTCTCTCTCTCTCTCTCTCTCTCTCTCCACGCGCGCAAACACGTCTATGTATATTTTCATGCTTATCCCAACACTTTCCATATCTTCGCATCGCTCTCTTTTTTTGTTCTTCTTCCTCAGAACACAGCACAGATTATTTACTACCCACTTTTTTAAATTCGACATCCATCGAAATCTCATCGATTTCGATTTCATGACTATAGATATTTGCTTCTTTCAAATGATCAAATGTAATCGAGACCGAAGGCTTACTAACTATGTTGGTTACTACCCTGCTTCTACGTGACGTCATTCATAGCGCGGGTATTGTTGACGTCATGCAAGGAGAATAATACGTATACATTCATATGTTTGTATAATGTTATTTATGGTTTATTAAAATCGGTAAATCACGATAAAAAATAAAAACTTTAAACTATTGTATTGTATTTGGAAGAAAAAAGTTACTCAATTTTAATTTCTGTAATGACAAAATAAAATCAGTATCGTGTAGATAACCTCCGTTATAATATAGAAAAAATAATATCTATAAAAGTTGATAACCTTTTCCGGAGAATGATGATTTTTCTTAAATTCAAACAAAATTTTGCGGAATTCCACATGCTAATAGTTGGACTTTTATGCTAACTTCGAATAACCCGCGGTTCCTCGGGGATCAATCGTCTAGTGGTTGTGAATCATTGGTCGACTCTGAATAATACTGGTGCAAGAGACCAAAGGTCTTTGTTTGCTTTTATGAATGGCGACACGAGTTGGACAACAAAAAGAATACTGATGAAGTTTAGTATTTTCATCGTTGCAAGGCCAAATCTGAATGAAAAGAGCAATTACAATGATGTAATTGTATTCTGGCAAGTTAATAAACAGGACATAGCAAACTTGTAATAACGGACATAGCGTTTGCCATACGACATACTACAGCAGAATAAATTCAGTAGTCTGCAAGATAAAATGACGCAGGAGGAAAGCAGATCAAAACACTTGCAAGCAGTCATTAACAGCTTGAATCAGTGAAGAATAGAAAATTTATAAATCAAATTCTGAATATAGTTCTTTTTCATTCTCAAGTTCCCAATTTATATTTCTATTATTTCTTTTATACGTCGATTTTTGGTAAATTCTGTGTACATTCGATTTGAACATGACATGATGTATTCCAGTATGCTCTATGAGGATAAAAAAAATGTGGAAACTAATATATATATATATGTATATATATATATATATATATATATATATATATATATATATATATATATATATATATATACATATATATATATATATATATATATATATGTATGTATGTATGTATGTATGTATGTATGTATGTATGTATGTATGTATGTATGTATGTATGTAACAATACACGTGAAAACTCCTAGATTCCATTCATGTTTTCAATCTGAAACAGTCAGTTAACCAACCTACCCATAAACTTGGTCACATTTTAGACTGGTTTCTTCATAGACCTGATGATAATATTCTGCAATCCACCCATGTATCGCACGAACTTGAATCGGATCATCTCTGCATTGTATGCCATCTCGACATATCAGTCCCTAACCCTCCACCTAGATTTGCTACTAAGAGAAACCTCCGTATGATAAATAGAACCAAATTCATGCATGACATCCAAGAAAACCAAACAACTTTCTTACATCCATCAGCGGAACAACTTGATAACTGCCTGCGTTCATTGCTTGCAAAACATGCCCCAGCCACCAAATGCAGAGTATCAATAAACAAGTGTTCTCCATGGTATAGCAGTGTTATGGACCAGCTTCGCAATGCTAAAAGACATCGCCGAAAAGTAGAGAGGATTTTGGCTTTCCACTAGACTCACTATTCATAAACAAATATACGAAACCGCGAAAAGAGCTCTTCGAGATAACTAACAAGCTAATGTCAAGGAACAAATGTACACCACTTCCAACAACCTTTTCTCCACTAGACAGACCAGACCAATTTGCAAATTTCTTCGATGACAAAGTACAAACCATTAGAGATTCGCTTGACAGCACAATTTTAACTGATTCGTCACCATACAGTTATGACGCAGAATTTAAGCGACAACCGTTAGAAGAGGAGAATTTAAACCTGTTTCCATTGATTCAGTACGGACAATCGAGATGAAAAGTGCACTAAAGTCTTGTGAACTTGATCCAATTCCGACATCACTGCTGCTTGAGTGCTTAGACCCAATATTGCCTTCACTAACTGATGTTATTAATATCTCTCCCTCATCGGGGGAATTCCCATCATTTTTCAAAACTGCCATCGTAAAGCCACTGCTGAAGAAATCAATACTGGACCATAACGATTTAAAGAACTACCGCCCAGTTTTAAATCTCCCATTCATATAAAAAATCTTAGAGAAGGTTGTTCTAACTCAACTTATATCTCATTTGAATTCAAACAGTCTTTTTAGCAATGTACAGTCTGCATATCACCCTTGCCACAGTACGGAAACTGCTGTTCTGAAAGTATTTAGTGACATTCTCTCTGCTTTGGATAGTGGAAAGATTACAGTCCTCACCCTCCTGGATTTATCTGCAGCATTTGACACAATAGACCATGATATATTACTTCACCGTCTCCAGCATGTATTTGGCATTCAGAATATAGCCTTACAGTGGTTCAAGTCCTACTTAGTCAACAGGACACAAATTATATCTGCAAATGGAATGCACTCCAGCCCAGTTGAAGTATGTTGTGGTGATCCACAGGGATTTGTTCTTGGACCTGTTCTCTTCATTCTGTATACTCAGCCGCTCTCAAGTGTCATAGATCATCACCCAGTGTCGCACCAATTGTATGCGGATGACACCCAAATATACAAGTCTAGCCATCCAACTGAAGATGATGCTACCATCCATGGAGCAGAGAAGTGCATTTCTGATATGAAATCATGGATGACATGTAACAAGCTGCAGATGAATGATGATAAAACTGAGGCTATTCTGATCACAACACAAAGACTTTCTCATTCACATCCTTTACCTCAGACAATAAATATCAGCAACACCAACATTAAATTCTCCCAGTCAGTACGGAACCTAGGCGTTACTCTAGACAGTACTCTCACATTGCACCAACATGTCATGAACATATGCAAGGCTGCATATCTTGAATTGAGATGCATCAGATCCATTCGTAAATATCTTTCAGTTGATGCCACTAAAACACTATTGTGTTCATTAGCACTTTCAAGACTGGACTATTGTAACGTAACTCAATTCTGTCTGGTTCGTCACAATATTTACTCCAGAAACTTCAAAAAGTTCAAAACACAGCTGCACGGATCATCTTTAGAGTACCTCGATCAGAGCACACCTTACCACTGCTCTGTACCCTACATTGGCTATCAATTCGATACAGAATCAAACACAAAATTTGTTCTCTGTGCTATGTTTCAATGACAGACTCCAGTCCAACATACCTATCCAGCCTCACCCATGTGTATACACCAGCTAGATACTTACGCTCTTCTTCCGATAATCGTATACTCATTGTTCCCAAGATGAAAACAAAGTCATATGGACAACGTTCGTTTGCACACCAGGGCCCGGCGACGTGGAACGAAATACCTATTGAAATTCGATTGCTCTTAAGACTCACCTGTTTCGACTGCAGGGACAAACTTAGCGACCTAATCATGTTTTGTATCTTATATGTTTTCAGCATGTTTTTTTATGTTTTCCAATTTTATTGTTTTTGTCATTTGTTTTTCTGTAGTGTAGTCATATCTTTATTGATGGTGTAAAGCGCTTAGAGCTTAGACGCTATACAAAGTCCTCATCAGTATGTATGTATGTGTGTATGTATGTATGTATGTATGTATGTATGTATGTATGTATGTATGTATGTATGTATGTGTGTGTGTGTGTGTGTGTGTGTGTGTGTGTGTGTGTGTGTAAACGTTTTTTTTCCGTTTTTTATTTTACCTCGAAAAGCACGTTTTTTTTTACATTTTTTGGGGAGTTGAGGGAACTACCCCACTGAAGTTGGTCCGAGTCTCTGGGAGACAAAAGAAAAGGAAAAACAAAGGCAGACGTTAGATCGACTTGAGGGAGTTGGATGAATAGTCCATAAAGATCATAGAAAGATGAGCAGAAACATAGGACAGGAGGAACATCTATCACACTAAGTCAGATGATGAAATAGGTCGTCACTTGGTCATGTGAAATATGAGTGATCGGGTTTTAATTTGAATTTTATTTGAGAGATAACTATTATAGAATTATATTAAATTGTTGTTATTGCATTTCACATTTTGTGTATTCATTAATTTAACTGTAGGCACCGCTGACTGGAGGCTTGGAGTTTTGCATCTATCTATCACTACCTCAACTTCTGAGAAACACTAGCCAGTGTGGGTCTTCTGTATTAATTTAAATAATATTGGGAGCACCCTGCCCCAACCTAATTAAACGTAAACCTCTACAACGATATTTCATTGATAATGTACATTTTGCACAGTCATCTCAACAATTCCTTGTCCAATCGATTCCTTGATAAATTTAACTTCGAAAATGATATGTGTTGATGTACAACAGCCTAAAAAAGGCCAAAGGTTACGGCACAAATATCACCGTCTTGTACGAGGGGGTGAGGGTACATCACCTCATACTAACAAAATATCTTAATGTTTACCCTTTCCGTCATCTTATTTCTCCATACGAGGACATATGTTTGCTCATGTTATAATATGGCCTCGGCGTTCATCTGTGTTCGTATAACGGTTTGCAATGCAGTGAGCATACGAAGCAAGCAAACAGACTACATTGATGATCACAGTGGATAACTTGCTTAGTTTGCACGATACCGTTGCTGTCTTACGGATGACACATGGAATTTATTTTGATAAGTTGGGGAATCAGCTCGCATGGTAGAGCGCTCGCTTAGCATGCGAGAGTTACTGGGATCAATACCCAGATTCTCCAAGGTAGTTTTAAATTATTCTTAAAACTTTCATTAACTTGTATCTGTTATATCATTGATATATTTCTGGGAATGGGTTGGCATTATTGAATTAATCGAAAATACCATGTTCCCCCAAGGAATAAAAGTACGATTATTTATATTACTGTGATATGTGGACTAGCACATAAATATATCTCTTGTTTTATCACTAATATTTGAACGGATAAATGTAAATACCATGTTGTCGATAGGAAAACAATTACAATTATTTATGTTATTATCTCATGTCAACTCGAAAGATTAATTTATAACACACACACACACACACTAACAGACACACACACACACACACACACACACACACACACACACATATATATATATATATATATATATATATATATATATATATATATATATATATATATATATATATATATATATATATATATATCGATTTCTAGATCTCTCTCCAGGTCTAGATCACGGTTACTCTCGTAATAATTGGTTTGGCTGTCGTTACCATTTAAACTCTTCCCCTTAAACAATATCCATTTAGGATTTGGTGGAATATTAAAGCATTTGCAGATTATTTAAACTATGTTCATCCGATTACTGTTTGATTTAAATGATTCATTGTATGGGAAATGAATTAAACACTTAGAGAGAATCTTTCTGATTGAAAGTAAATAAAAAGCTTGTACATAGTCGACTCGGAGAATTCATTTATAACGCATTTATACATATCTCTCTCTCTCTCTCTCTCTCTCTCTCTCTCTCTCTCTCTCTCTCTCTCTCTCTCTCTCTCTCTCTCTCTTCTCTCTCTCTCTCTCTCTCTCGGTCGCGCACGCGCGCAATAATTGTTTCGCTCTCATTAACAGTTTCTATATGTAATAAATAATATATCTTGCTTATGGTAGACCTATATCTTTCTGATTAAGGGGTTTAATAATAATAATATTAAAAGCGGTGATAAATTGTGTGACTATGCATGGATACGGAGCAGCATTTTCTTTCTGTACTTCTTGAAAGAAGAAGCGTCCCACCGGATAGTATTAGCATTTGACATCAATGTATCGTAGTATCCTATTATTAACCTTGTTCCGTGTAATAATTTAATTTGTAGCGAATGATATAATATACCTGCCGTGAAAGCTATCCAGATTTAAACATTTTTAACTTAAATTTTTATAATTGGCAGTGCATATATATTCTTACATTCAAAGTCAGATTTAGGAGATATGATCCAATGATTGCAGTGAAGGTATTTATTTATATAATCTTTCATTCTAAGCCTCAGCCAATTCCTCATTATCAGTAGATCATGCTGTATGACCGTGTCTTGAATACAGTGGATACGTCGTACAAACACACTATTATTATAGACATCCGAGTCAGCATCTTTAAACTCAGGATCATCATAGTCATCGTCATTGGCGTCAGCATGATTAGAGTCAGGTTCATTATAGTCGTCATCATTGAAGTCAATATCATTAGTATCATTAGTCATGTCTTCATATTTGCAGTATGCATCATTGGTCAGGATCATTATAGTCGTCATTATTGGAGTCAGCATCATGAGTCAGAATCATTATAGGCGTCATCATGGGAGTCAGCATCATTAGAGTCAGGATCATCATAGTCATCATCATTGGTCTCAGCATCATGAGTCAGGATCATTATAGGCGTCATCATGGAAGCCAGTATCATTAGTCAGGATCATTATAGGCGTAGTCAGAATGATTAGATTCAGGATCAATATAGTCATCATTGAAGTCAGTATCTTTATTATCATTAGTCAGGATCAATATTTTCATCATATTTGGAGTAAGCATCATTGGTCAAGAACATTATAGTCGTCATTATTGGAGTCAATATCATTAGTATCGGGATCATTCTAGTCGTCATCATTGGAGTCAGTATAATTTGGGTTGTGATCATTATAGTCGTCATCAGTGGACTCGGCATCATTAAAGTAAATTGAGCTGAAGGCTTTTAAACTGACGTGATTACCACGTTTTGGATACCAAACATGTATACTCATATTGGCAGCCAGTAGGTTTTTCTCACATGTGTATATTTAAGCCTTTTATGTTTGAGTGGTAATTTGATATAAGTATTTTAGGTAAATCAGAACACTGGACACGGTATTGGACAAAGTTGTAAATTTAGCAATATTTGCAAACCTCACAGTTGTAGACTCAGTTATATTCTAACTGAGGTTACAGATATACACTTAGTTACAAAAAATCAGTTACAGTAACTAGTATTGATTCAGATATAAATTTTCTGGATAATAACTTTAGGTAATAATTCTTAAGTCACCATTTCAGATCATCTATTATCAACGTTCTGATTCAATATATCGGCTTAATTAAATAACATTGCATTCAGTGTATATTTTTTTATTAGTCGGTCAGTTTATATTTAATACATCGTGTTTTCAAAACTGCCTTGATTGCATCTCTATACCTCATGAACTATGAAAGTACATCCATATAGATAACAGGCATACCATATAGTCAATACAGTAGTATATTTCGTCATATTAAAGATAGCACGTCAGACTTTAATACAAACTGTAAATTATCAAAATATAAAAGAAAATTGAACGTTTCATTGAATATTTTTAATGCAACTCATCATCATCAATTTTATTTACTCTTTTCACAGATAACGATACTAACATGGGAAATAATAACACAGGAAAATGAATACAAACATAAGATAAAGAAATAGAGAAAAAAATGTATTAACTACAATTATAGGAAAAGAAAGAAAAAAAGACATTAGTTACATAAAATTAGCATAGCATAGCTGAACATGGACGAACTTGACAAAAATTTCTTGAAAACGCATCTTCCATTTTAGGATTCTGATCAAAATCAGATATAAGCGATAGAAGTACTTAAAAACCGGGAAATCGAAAGAACAGACAAGGGAAAAGACACCGAAGTCAGACAGGCACCTGCAAATCTAATCGACAGACAAACATGACAAAAGTCTCTTTAAAACGCAGCTTCCCTTTCATGATTCTCATATGAGAGTACTATATTTATTATAAATCAAAGCTTACTCCTTGTGAGGTTTGCCATACTATTCAGAGTTTAAAAGAGGTTTTATCAGTTTTGTATCATTTGTAAGACATGTCAATGTTATTATCACAATAGTTTTTTTACAAACAAACTATAAGCGTGCTTCCAAAGAAACCAATAAACATTAGTGCAAAGAAGATTAAAAACAAAGGAAACGAGCACTAAAATCTCACGAGAATAAAGGCTAACACGACTTTAGGCCAGAAAACCGCACCAACTACTACAAAAAATGATATAAGTGATTACAAACCGGGCAATATAAAGAACAGACAAGGGAAATTCAAAGAGGAACCTACAAATCTAACCAACAGACAACCAATGAAGAGAACCAAAGGCCAAGAATAGCACGAGCTACTACAAAGAAACATATAAACGATATAAATACTTACAAAACGAGAAATAGAAAGAACAGGCAAAGGAGAAACATCGAAACCAGAGAGGCAACTATACATATAACCGACAGACAACCAATGAAGACAAACAGATGCAGCTACCACAAATCGAGCACAAATCAACAATTCAAGGTGTGGAAGTACAGAGCAAAGTAAAAACAAACAAAAGCACAAGGAAGTACTATGACGCAATGGAAACAACAACCAATTAGACATTGAAGGAATGATAAAAAAACAAAACACCTAGGTCAGTCTTTGCCTTCTAAAAGGAGACCAGGAGTCAGAGAGTGGTGCCACCAAAGAGACATGAGAGAGACGCACACTCACACACACCAACTGTAAAAAAAATAGGTTAAAATTAGAAAAGACAGCCTTGAACGATTTGAAACATCCATACCAATTAATATCATAAACAACAACAAGTTAATTAAAGATACATTGTATGTTTACAAACACGACTTTTGTCAAGAATCTAAAATAATTAAAACCAGGAATGGTGAAAGGCCAAAGAATGCCGGCCAACAGGTAAAAAAATAAGAAAGAAGTGAGTATGGACCCAGAAAGTCCTAAGATTACGACCATCAGAGAAACCACAAACAAAGTATAGTCACTTTAAAAAACTAGACCTTCGGTTATCCATAACAGTTTTTACCATGGGACGCCTTGAAAATGCCGACAATGCCAAATAAGCTTGGGATTGAACTTAAAGAGGTGTCAACAAAAACAGCGCGCGCTTCCATAGAAATCAAATAACATGTATTATCAGTTTTCATTCACAAACGCAAAAGCATATTTTAGAAAATGTACAATTACAAGTTTTAACATCTATTAAAATTTGAATTATATTATTTTTTAAAATATAAAATTAATAATTAATGTGATTTTTGTTGCCCATGATTGGCTTGTAATATACATATAATCTGGATATTGATATCAAGAATGTGCGACTCCTAGATGTTGATGGCAATCACAGAAAAACGTCCAGCAAATATTTGTTCACATATATTTTTATACTCTTCACCTGATTTCCATGATTCAGTGATTTTGTGCATGATAAGCGTTTTTGGTAGCTTCCAACATCAGGATTAACTTGTACTGATATCACTTGATGCCAAGCTACTAAAATTATGTTCATCGGAGAAAAAAATCGGAAGTTGACAAGTGTAACGTGGGAAAGGTAGAATTGAGCTGAAAGTCCGGGTCCCAGCTTGTTACATCATCAATGCGTGGATAATCTACCTCTTCTGGGAAGCTTTCACAATTGAAATTACTGGTATCAGCTGGGGATTCAACCTGAAGAACAAAACAAAGACGTCTTAGGTTAATATATAGTTTGTAAACAATCTGCGACGAAACAAACAAGAAAACAAGACAAAATTAAAAGAGCGAGACAGATGGACAATATATATCAAACAAAGAAATGTCTTGAATACAATTCTCTCAGTTTTCGATAAGATTACTGGAAAAATGACCCACAATAACCTGTCTAATATACTGTTACCAACTGAGGATTCGGTCTGAAGAACAAAACACGGACGTCTTGGATTAATATATAGTTAGTAAACAATCGACGACGAAACAAGAAAAAAAAAGCAAGAAAAATTAACAGAGTGAGACAGATGGACAAGACATATAAAACAAAGAAATGACTAGAATACAATTCTCTCAGTTTTCGATATTACTCCATGCGACCCACACTAAACTGTCCTTAGATGGGGATAATGTATTTAAGTGTAAATAGAGCAAGATAACTTGGCCAGAGTGCATATAAAAGTAATGCCCTGTGTTACATTAAATTATGGGATGCATGATTAAAAATATCACTAATCCGTTCTTTTTTTTTATTTGGTTTTTAAAACTGTCGTATTAGCCGATGCTAAAATGTTTATACACATCGGATGGCAATGTCGGTCCAATTATCTCTGTAAATGTTTCATCAATCAGTTGTTTGAAGCAATCGCGTAATCCAATAAAAATTAGCTTAACAGCAATTAATTATCTTGCAGTTTGCATTTTTTCATCTTATTATTGCAGTGTTACTGTTTTTGTGTGCTTGTTTCTTCGATTAGGGGGCGGAGATTGGCAATGGAGAGAGAGAGAGAGAGAGAGAGAGAGAGAGAGAGAGAGAGAGAGAGAGAGAGAGAGAGAGAGACCTTTGGAATAAAAGGTGGTTCCATTGTTCTGCCTCGTAGTTCCTCCCATTGGAATCCATTAAACCATCCATGCATTGGTAATTCCTGCGCGGTTAGGCGGTTGACAGGATTATTTCTTGCAAATAAAAGAAAGGGAATAAAACCAATGCTTGAATGAAATTCATCAATGTATCATACATCAATAATACACATGGCGGATCTATTACTATAGACATGCATCTTTTGGTTTTAAATGTTTAGCTATGTGTTTTGTTCAAAAGCTACTATAGAGTCATTCCTTTGATTATGTTCTACACTGTACCGTCATGCATCACTGTACCGTCATACAACAGACAAATGCATTCTATACCTAAAATTGTTTGCACGTTTTCTTTAAAACAAATGGATGACGCCCTTGTGAGGCTTAAGGAATAGTGCAATCTCTAAATATCTTGTATGAGAGAGATCTGTAAATTTCAAATATCGATATAGTTTAATCCAATAATGTTCAAAGCATGTATGTGGAGCATTGGGACACACACACACACACACACACACACACACATATATATATCGAGGGAAAGTGACAGAAAGATAGACAGACAGTAGCAGTGAGACATTCGGGCTAACTTTTACTTTTCTATATATATATATATATATTTATATATATGTATATATATATATATATATATATATATATATATATATATATAGCGAAAGAGACTGACCGACCGACAGACAGACAAAGTAGATAAAAATGTAGAATAGGAGTAATAAGATAATAATGAAATAGTGGAAAAATTCTTATTTACTTTGTCTTTGTATGGACAGGTTTGGCTACAGATGTTCTGCCTACTAGTTATTTTCAGCAATAAACAAGTGAAAGACAGTATATATTTCTCTACACAGAAGAAAGACTATGGTGAGTTTTACAGTTTCATTAGCATTTAAAATCAAGCGCTTTATGGATTGTGATATGATCAACTGTATAATACCCTTTTGCAAATGTTTATAAAATCTATAATTAGCACAGAGAAATAGTTATACAACCACTGAAACCCGTGAGGCAGAATTCAATATCTACTGAGGTAACTAAAAATCTTATTATTTTTATTTAACACAAAGTATGTTTAACCACTATCCAGGGAACATTTAAAAAGTGTTAATTAACAATCGGTTAGGTTTTGGTTTTGTGCACCTGGTGGTCAGACATTTGTTGCCATCATTTTGTTCTCGATGCCTATATTAGTCAGAGTAATGCTATCGTCCAACTCCTTTCAAATACGATTTCTGGTAGATAACAAGAACGGTGAAAACGACGACAAAAAGGCCTTCTTCCCTGCATAGTTTCCATATAAAAGCTTCAGTGTTTCTATGTCAGTTCGAAGGCTTATATACAAAAGACACCTTCGGAAATGTTTCTTATCTTATTTGGGAAGACGGCAGCATCAATCTCGTTCTTACCTGCATAATTTCCGTATGAAATCTTCGGCGATCTTACTAATTTCGTTTGGGAAGACAACATCATTGATCCCTTGTAAGATATTATAACATGTTTGCAGGTCATTATTATCCTTGTCTGCAAAGAGGGAGCTGGAAGACGAAAAGCATTTCTTGAAAGATACATAACTTCATAATAACCCAAACGGACCGACACACAAGTTATTCTCAACATTAACTTGAGATAATAAAAATAAAAGATATTTGTTGAAATGTTTTAGCAAATATGTCATGTCTCCATCATGTGCCTTCTTCCTCTAGACCGAGTTATCCCACATAATGGAAATAAATGATCATATACTAGAAATAGAGCTTGTAAATATTTCACAATTGTATTTGTGAGGTTCATATGATTGTGCACGAATGTCAAAGGTTAAATACGCATTTGCCAATCGTTGCATCCGATGATGTTAACTGAAAATGACAACTGACAGATGCATCTGTCAAATGTCGAGGTGGAATGTAAAGTAGTGCATGCCATCATTAGTCAGAATAACTCGAGAACTATATTTTGTCCGAAGCAATTTCGCTGTATCGGTCTCGGTTGAAAGTACCAAAAATGCATCAGATAATGACACAAGCACATTCTCGCATTACATGTTAATGTATATTATTGCGTGACTGTATTACTTATCATCTGTATGACTTATCATCCACGGTGGTATATTTTTAATCACATCCGTTGGTATATATTTAATAAAAAGTTCATATAATTTATAAATTAATGTTCAGTATGTTTCTTATGGTTAAGACAGAGTATGTGTATGATTAAAAAAATCTTAAAATCGATGAGATTTACTTCTTGTTCAGATTTCAAATTTGTCAAATGTTATAAGAGAGGATGAATTTAGATGATTATATTGTCTATGTTAAGCATACCTCTACATAATGATATATTAATAATGATTTTAGCATAATCGCAACAGTTCCATTTGGGCATGTTAGCTATTGTAACTTCAGCTGCACACAAATATATTTTCGCGCACTTTTGGAATGCATCTCTTACACACACACACACACACACACACACACACACACACACACACCAAGTGAGGTGCTGGTGCAATGTAAAAAGTTTGTAACTACCGTATAGTGTTTGTCATTCTTACCGGCCAGTAAGCATTTCAAAAACAAGAGCTCCCAAAGACCAAATATCTGCCGCTGTGTTGTGCCCTTGTTTCAAAACTACCTCAGGGGCTATATAAAATGCCGTTCCACATAGCGTATGGGTCAGTTTTCCCGGTATCACCTTCTTGGCCATCCCAAAGTCAATCTTTAGAGAAAAATTAACGCATAAATAGATACATATTATATGTAGCTGAAGGTTAGAAACCTTAATTTGACAACTACCCAAGATAAATTATGAAATGTGAAATGTTAACGTAACACTCCTATGAATGAGGAAGGGAATGGAATATCAATGATTCACCCAATGCGATTTATATCAATACAAAATGTATTGCAAATTATTTTTTTAAAACGTTTTACAAAAAAAGTGTTAATTTGTATATGGAACCGCGCAGTGAAACGAAGACTTTATAACGAAAATTTGCAAATATATGGCAGAAAGGACAAGCAATGTTTGGTTCCTGACAAAAAGAAGCAAGACTAGGGATGATACCACCATCGGTATCTCGCTTATGTAAATATCCGTTCTGATAATATTCTATGATTCGTGACTATCAATCCTTATTCTAAATATATCAATACCTTGTGATGTAGCACTCTCAATGTATTTACTACATATTACACCTTCTACCTAAGGCGACATAAAAATATTTAATTGGGAAAATATAAGTATCCCAAGGCAACATGTTCCACATGTGTATACGCTGTTTGTTGAAATATCTAAAACGATTTGGGGAATTATGTTATGCCAAAGAAATAATTTAAGAACATGCAGATAACGAAAGTGATAGTGATATATTTTCACGCCTCTTTATCACATCGGAGATTTGAAAGGACAACAAAAAGATGAAGGGAACAACATTTCTTGTCAGGCCAAATGTCTCCTAGGAGACATAATTAATAATTGCAGATTTCATATAAAGGAAATTCGATTCAACAAAGTATGCATGGAACTTGTTGGCGTTATGTGTTTTGCTCCAGTAATAAAGGATGAGTGCTGAATGTGTTATGAAGAAACGGACGGAAAAAGGCATTACAATACTCAAAGTAAAGAATTACGAAATAGCAAACGCCACAACATTAGCCATATATGTGTTCCAAATATATGTTCTGAACTTTGTAGAGATGTATTCAAGGATTTCACACCTATGCTCCAGAAATGTATGTATGGTTGATGAATGAATGATCAGATAAATGAATAAATATGTTAAACAGAAGAACTGTGAATATAATGTCCTATTATAATGCTTATACAATAAGGCATCTTAACATTATTGTAAAAGACTTTGGAGTTAAGCGCCCCTGTAGCTAAATTGGGGATAATGGATGACAGGATAAAGAAATGAATGAAAACATTGCAATACTAATTATTAATATTTGGGAAATGCGTAAGATACAACCGGATTACAAATGTGCTATGTGTGCCATAGATTATTCATAAATATCAAACGACTATGGAGATATGATCCGAAATGTTGTTTATAACTAATAAATGTATTAACAGACTAAACTGCCGAAACATTTTAGAAATATTGGAACTCAAGCATTGTAAATAGCACAAGGCAGATATGAGTCACTAGACCAATACGTGACCGAGTTTCTTAGAAATGCATTGATTTATTTAGCGATAAACGCCGATAGTTGGAATGACAGAGAAGTTTTACGGGGATAAAGGAATATAAAGCGTTAGCTACATACTAGGTTGGGTTGGGTTGGCAGTGGGGAAAAGAGAAGAAACTGAATTAAAAAAATATTCATGGTTTTCATTTAGGATATCGTTTATATTTATCATAACAACGACATCGTACAGCAAAAATATTTGTGTGGCGCCTAAAATGAAACGCGGTTCAACTCGTGATATATATATATTGATCATTTAAAATTGGATCCGCTATGAACAAATGAAGTCCCTCCGTCAATGTGGAAGTTATAATGATCATATAAAAGTCAATCAGACAGAAGAATGTAAAGTGCCTCAGTAAATTAGATAGTACTAGTCATTATGTATTTAAGAGTAAAATCTAAAATTATACATACTAGATCTACACGTTAACTGTAGTCTAGGAGAGTAATATTGAGGTACATACCAGTTTTGCATATCCTTTGGAGTCCAGGAGTACATTCTCGGGCTTTAGATCTCTGTGGATGATTCCTCTAGAGTGCATGAAGCTGAATGCCTCAACTATACAGGCGGTGTAGAATTTTGCTGCCGTATTACTAAGATTCTTTCTATAATAACAAATAAACAAGTTTACAAGCGTAAAAGAAACATAGTATTAGACTTTGTTAAAACTCGACATACACTGAGGTGTGTCAGGAATTACATTAATGGTACCAGATCATTTTCGAACATTCGTCTCATTCCAGAGAATATCAATAACGCATATTTTGAACAGAAACATATTTTCATCCAGAAAAGACAAAAAGGGAGCATTTTTTCCACGGTCATAGTAGTGATTGCTGTTCATTAATTTGATAAATATGTAAGTTTATGAATTTTGTGAATTCATGGATTTTATTTCCAATTTAAGTCGATTACGTTATTAATCTCCCGCGAGGCAAAGACAAACGAGAAGACAAATAATGTAAGGTCGACTTTGATTTTTATTTCTCGATTAAAAAGCCATCTCTTTTAACAGTTTTTTCCCAATATGTTTCTTTTTTATTCACAAACTCAAAATTTCCGAAATACAGTTTAGTACCCCAACTAACCTGGTATTCATCAAGTATTATTACTTCCTTGCATGTTCTACTTGTCACAGGGTCTAAATATATTTTATGAAATTCTAAATTGTTATATAAGCAGAATCGTACAACATCTGCAACTATTAAAGTGACGTGGTATTAGTTTACAAGACCTCTAATTAATACTGATGTGTTAATTAAGGCAATGACGTGGTCGGTCGAGTCGTAGTACCGTAAATAGAAGAAGTGAGAAAACAAGAGGAATACAGGTAGATAATATCGTCATTTGTATTAAATGAGTGGTATATGTAAATACAAACAATTACATAAATTGTCTTTATTTGGATAACTTTTGTTCAGTTTCAAAAATGTATTTGTTGCAACGAATGTAACTAATTCGTGGAGATCACTAAATCAACTGGATCAAGATTAGATTTGAAAAAAAATTTAGTTCCTGTATTTAATTATTCCCTTTGAAATGCGCTATAAGTTTAAAGAAATCTCACCAATAATGTTTATATGAGATGAATCAAGTGTACAATAGAAAGTCAGCCAGTATAGCAAATATAGTCTTAAACATGAGGGATAAAGACCATTTTGAATCTCATTTGAATAAGGAATCACTTGAAAGTATCTGAATGTAACACGCACCCAATTTTTATGTCAACAAAAAACAAATGGTAAAAATAGTAGGTAAGGACGAAATCATAGCTGTTATATAACACGGTTTACAAAATTTGCGCCGCCATCTATTTGAAGTATACATGCACAAGTATTGTGGTTGCAAAAATACTCGTTCGAAAGTGTTGACGTTTCTTCTTTATATATTGTTAGATTTCCAACACCCTACTGCAACATATTTCTTTCTTTACTTTAAATGCTATCATTATTGCAAAACAAATAAGCACACAAACAAAAGGTGAATCAGTAGTGTATAAAATTATTTAACTTACTCATCATCTAACAACGTTAACAGCTCGCCTCCAAGACAAGGCTCCATTAACAGATACAGATATTCATCATCCTTAAACGTTTTATGCAACCTGGAAAATGAACACAAAATTGTGAAAGAAAAATAGTTGTTGTTTCAACATACTTACCTTATAACTAACATCTATGATAGTACTATAATTTTATTAACATATCCAGCTGAGGATGCCTTAATTACAAATAGTTTTGTTTACAATAGCTACTGAATTTTCGTAAGGTCAAAACGTTGATTAGAATATTTAATGTCTGCAAGACGCTTTTGTCATTTGTATGAGTTTGATTATTCGTTTCTACTTTTCACATGATAATGGATATCTTATAGAAAAGGGTACATTGGTTATATCACATCACACCTGACTTTTGTAAAATCTTCATATCCAAAGGATTTCACGGCCTAACTTGGAATCATTGCATTATTGTTATTGTCAATAAATCACACATGTTTTGTACTCTGTATTCATTTTTTAAATTCTGTCTTAACACATTCATAATAATTAATCTAACCTAATGTGTCTCATGTTCAACAAATTTACTGCTTCTTAATGAACACATTTTATCTAATATCCCTATTTAATTGATTGAAACTTTTCTAAAGCATGTTGCCCAGAAATAAGCATAGAAAATACAAAATTAACCGTTTTTCCTAACTTATAAATTCTTAACATCAATTAGAGTATTCTTTGTTTAGAGAAAAACAAATCATATAACTCAAAAACTGAGTAGTCCAAAAATGACTGCTCACTAACTATTTTGTCCAGCTCAGATTGCCAACCATGGTTGGATACCATAGAGTGTTGAAACCAATACAGTTCCGTCCAGTACAAGCATAGACACAAAACGTTCAAACATATATAAGTATACACCCAAACGTTTCAAACTAATTCAAAAATTGACCCATACTAAAATGCCTACCAAATTTTATTTTGTCTACATGAAGTAGTCATTGCATTAAATATGCTACGAAGATAAGGTGCGACCCACGTTTCATTTGTCTACATAAAATAGATTTTACTTCATCATCAAACCGCTAATAAGGATTTTGTCAAAAAGAAAGTTCAAAATGATGGATAAGGATAAAAAATTTATCAGATATCATATCCCTTCCACGTGCATTTAAATACGGTTAACGCGTTCGCTTGCGCTTGCTTTTATTTTGTTCTTTAATCTTACAATCGAGCTAATAAAGAGTGCATATAAAAAGAAGAGGAGCCGACAAACAAAACCATATCAACATCTCATTTTAACGACAGCTACAAGCAGTGGTAGAATGGAAAATAAAAATCATAATATTACCTTACAATGAAATCGGATCTTAATTCCGCCATCATGTTCTTTTCATTCAGGACCTGCTTTTGTTGGCCAATCGCTACGATGTGCTGCTTGTTCAGTATCTTCAGAGCATACGTTTCATTGCTGTTATTCTTTTCCTGTACCTGTAAATTATATACATATGTAATGTGTACAGTTTAAACGTATCGTCTTCACTCAAGACTTGTATTTGTGTTGTACAATTTAAAAGCACTTTCCTTACTCAAGAATTGTATTTCTGTTGTACAGTTTAAGGTACTTTCGTTCCTAAAGACTTGTATTTCTGTTCTACAATTTAAAAGTATTGTCTGTACTCGAGTCTTGTATTTGTGTTGTACAATTTAAACGTATTGTCTTTACTCAAGTATTTTATTTGTGTTGTACAATTTAAAAGTATAGTCTTTACTCAAGACTTGTATTTGTGTTGTACAATTTAAAAGTATTGTCTGTACTCAAGACTTGCATTTGTGTTGTACAATTTAAACGTATTGCCTTTACTCAAGACATGTATTTGTGTTGTACAATTTAAAAGTATTGCCTTTACTCAAGACATGTATTTGTTTTGTACAATTTAAAAGTATTGTCTTTATTCAAGACATTTATTTGTGAAGTAAATTTTTAGTTTGATCCCGATCCTTAAACTAACAGTTGATACAGTGAAAACTTGATTGAAAAATATTCAAAACCGTTCGGGAACCGAGTGTATGGCCCAGAATTAGTTTATATGATATGTGAATCTGTGAATACATGATATGTTAATTAGTTTATATGATATGTGAATCTTCCAACTTATATTACTGTTGATCTGTTAAACGTTACAAACCGGGAAAAGTGTGAATGATGGAGAGACGAATAAACTGTATATAGGTTATTTAGTAACGAGGGCACCCACTGAATAAAAGGGCCTTGCCCAAGGACTATCCAATATACCCGACCCCTTCTCATCCGATGGTAAGATTCGAGCCTGTCACGCTAAACGAATGACCCAACGTGTCTCCGACATTCATTATTTGTTCCTACGGCATGCAGGAGTCTACACGGGGATAAAACGATGAGAAACACAAATTGGAGAATAAAGTACTTACCAATATTACCCTTCCAAAACCTCCAACACCCAGCGGTGTTACTATATGCAGGTCTTGTAGCTTCAATTTTGCCATATCTGTTTCCAAACTAAAAGAACGAAACAGCAGAACGTCATTATCGGAACAAATAAAACATAAGAAAGGTTTACATCTTTATAATTGTGTTACCTAATCCTATTGCATTAGGATAACTTTGACTTTCTTTCCTACCTCGAAATCACTCCAATTGGAAACACGTAAGATGTCTTTCTGTCTCATAGGTTAGACATACAATTGGAAGCAACTCTTATAGGTTATTTCCCCTACCCACGCGCCAGGCGCCCACTGGCATATCCGGTTAAAACTAGTTTTTGCATTCGATGCTCTGTGAAAACATCAAACATTCCAATTAATCTCGATACATTTTATACTTTAAATAATCTCACTCATATTTTCATTGGTGCAGTGAGTCCAGACGTTGTTTGGCATAATGTATATAATTTGTGTTTATAAAATCCGGACAATTTATAAATATGTTTAAAATTATCACACAAATTCATTTTCCTCTTCCATTGGCAATTCACATTTTCACTGGTGAAATGTCCAGGTCACTATCTTTACTCATTACGCATTTCTTCTACTTATATCGCTTTTTATGTCGCGGGGTTATTATTAAATGCCAATTTGTAATAACTTTTGATAAGTACTTCATATATATATATATATATATATATATATATATATATATATATATATATATATATTAAAATGGTATCATGTTGCAAACTCTTCATCCTTATACCACCTAAATAGTTATCGTTGTATGATAATACATGTTCTGATAAACCGTGAATCTGTTTTGGAGAAGGCTTCATCTTTATGATATACAGTCAGCAAGAGTTAATCGTAGTTTGAAACCAAGGTAAAGCTGAATTGTATATTTTGATTATTCTTTTCTAACACAAACTGCGCACATCTGAATAAAGTCTGATAGTAAATAAATGATATATTGGTTACAGTATAAACAGTGCGTTTATTATTTTAACAAAATGTTCTGATAATAGGAATTGCAAAAAAGAAATAGTAGTAGAAAATGTAAATTTTAAAAAAAAGAAAATAACTTGTAAATGTTAAGAGGATATTAAACTATATATTGTGGTTTTTAAACTGACGAATCTCCAGAATTAATACATCTACGTCGACACAATGACGAAGCAGGTTTTGAAAAACGGGATTTTCTGGGCAGTTTTGCCAGTTATTCCATATTCATTTTTGGTTTCTTCTAATAATTCCATTCTACTTGCATGAAAAACGAAATGTAATCACTTTGTATTGAAACTGTTTATGTGTTTAACCATTACTTTTCAATCAGACAAGTGAAACCCAACAGTTGAGATTTCCTAACCATCCACGGAAAAAACTGAAAATGTTAGGATTGTAGATGTCGTTTCCGTTTAAAACAATGATTTACTTTCTCACAGTACCGGTAGGTATTGCTTTGACAACGCATTGCAAATTCCATATGAGCTCTTTTTCCTGTTTAGTTGATAAATTTTATTATTATTTTTTAAAACAAACAAGCAGAAAAACATTTCATGTTTTCGTTTATAAATATCCACAATTATATCCACAACGCATTATTTACAATAAGTTAAAAATCCTGAAATCCTGGTTCTGCCATATACCTATTGTAAAAGACCTAACATGGGGAGTCAATCCGTGACTTGGAAAGGTAGATAATGTATTTAATTACTGATAAACGGTGTTATCACAGATCAAGTTTGCATTGGAGATTCGTCAGTTATAAATATTGCTGCAGAAATGCGCATTCCGAACTTACTCAGCTTGACCGGAAGACGCTATGTCTGCAAAGGTCATCGTACTCAGATCTATCGATGCCAAGACGGTCATGTCACCACATTCGTTCTGAAATAAAAGTTGAAAAGTATAGAGCATTTGTGTTTTTATTTGACGCAATGCCAAGAACGTGTCCGATTGTTGAAAGTATAAGCTATTTTAATAATTTCTCTACTGTGTACTGTTGGATACATACAAGGAAAACGTTCGTTTCTGTTTTCCAATTTTCAAGTTTAAAAGAACTGGTAGCTTTCATTTTGGTCCATACATCATAAAACTTTCATGAAGTTTCGTCTAACAATTAAAATTTTTCTAGCTGATATATTCAGCAGAAAAAAAATGTATTGCTAACAGTGCGTAGCGGTTTGAAAACTGGCTGGACCAGCAAAAAGAATGTCTAGAGCAAAGTATTTCACTCCGGGAGTAAGCTATGTCCTGATATGGCATTTAACACCGGTCAGGTAAATAATTCATAGTTCTCTATGCAGTATTTAGTCATTTATATGACAGGTTATCGCTCCCCCAACCCGGTCTGCCGACCGTTCAATTCCCAAACCGTCACCCAGAGGTTGTATTTTGCTTACTATGATATAAACTGTATGTATTCATTGCCTACTTGAAAATCTAAAGTTTCCTCGATATACCTTAAAATATTTCGATGTAAATGCATGATTTTTAATATAACATCGTTCTTCCATTCCAAGGCCAAAGGAGGTGGGAGTAACAATATGAAGTATATTTTGCAAAAAGTACTTATATATCATTGTATCCAACAACATAATATAAGAATCCTGAACAAACTATCAGAGACAGACGATATCACTCTATTCACATCGCAAAAGCCTGAGGATAACACCTGAATTGGAGGTATATCATAATTTGACTGTTCTTATTGTAATTTACATAGTACAACTTTAATTACTCACCTAAAATATAATTTGTACGATTTCCTTGCAAAACATTCGGTACCCAGTTAAAACTATTTATATGTTTGTGACTATTTGTATTAATTGTTTACATGAAATAATTACGGTTACCAAATGAGATGTTGCAATATCATTCCAGTCAGAAATTGCTTACCTCCAGCAGAATATGACATTGAAGCATTTTAACTTGAACTATTACGATAATTCAAATATAATGTTTGTGAGAGGGCCCATTTGCCTGTGTCAATCAATTAATCAATAAGGATAAAACAATCTATAAGTATAAATATAAAATTAAATGCAATTTCTGAAGACGATAATCCGCGTTGTTTACTTTTGTTATAAGATAAGATAAGAATTCTTCATTCAGACTACAAAGTCCATACCTCTAAATTAAAATATAAAGTTTTATAAAAAAAAAAGCAAAAACATTTTAAACATAAAAATACATACATACATACATACATACATACATACATACATACATACATACATACATACATACATACATATACAGCAACATCTACAACTATTAACTGCATCATGCATTATTAATAATACAAATTAAATGGCACATTTAAAGAGTAATTTGTTCCATCTACTAATAATATGAGAATTTACATGAATGTCATAGTTCCAAAGAGATTTAAAAATACAGTTTTTACTATTAGATATTCTTGTCATCATTGAGAATACATACTTTCTCATTATTTCATATAAACTGAATACATTATAGTTAACAAACATGTTCAAGGCACTGTTCCACCTTGGAAGACCTAATATAAAACGAAGACTATTATTATGACCAATAACTAGATTTCTTTTCATACATTCAATAAAGTTTGTCCATAGAGGAGCGCAATACATGGTGCAGCAATAAGATTTGAATAATCTAATTTTTATATGCAATGAACAATTCTTGAAGTTACGCAGAAACATGTTTGTTGGAGTACACATAGATCGGTAATGTCTCATCATATCTTCATTATCCGACCGATTGGATTTAAAAATAATTATATATGCGATGAAATGTTTAGAAACAGGCGCCGGTAAAAAAAAAAAAAAACTGCATTACTTATTCAATTTGCAATACTCTCTCTCTCTCTCTCTCTCTCTCTCTCTCTCTCTCTCTCTCTCTCTCTCTCTCTCCACGCGCGCAAACACGTCTATGTATATTTTCATGCTTACCCCAACACTTTCCATATCTTCGCATCGCTCTCTTTTTTTGTTCTTCTTCCTCAGAACACAGCACAGGTTATTTACTACCCACTTTTTTAAATTCGACATCCATCGAAATCTCATCGATTTCGATTTCATGACTATAGATATTTGCTTCTTTCAAGTGATCAAATGTAATCGAGACCGAAGGCTTACTAACTATGTTGGTTACTACCCTGCTTCTACGTGACGTCATTCATAGCGCGGGTATTGTTGACGTCATGCAGGGAGAATAATACGTATACATTCATATGTTTGTATAATATTTTTTATGGTTTATTAAAATCGGTAAATCACGATAAAAAAATAAAAACTTTCATTTATTGTATTGTATTTGGAAGAAAAAAGTCAGTCAATTTTAATTTCTGTAATGACAAAATAAAATCAGTATCGTGTAGATAACCTCAGTTATATTATAGAAAAAATAATATCCATAAAAGTTGTTAACAATTTCCGGAGAATGATGATTTTTCTTAAATTCAAACAAAATTTTGCGGAATTCCACATGCTAATAGTTGGACTTTTATGCTAACTTCGAATAACCCCGCGGTTCCTCGGGGATCCATCGTCTAGTGGTTGTGAATCATTGGTCGATTCTGAATAATACTGGTGCAAGAGACCAAAGGTCTTTGTTTGCTTTTATGAATTCTAAAAAAGTTCCATTACGTTTTAATATTAGTGACACGATACATTAATACTAAGAGTTAATAGATTTTGTGCTACAGTTAGGAAGAAAGTAGTCGAAAAAATCATTTCATTTTACACTGCACAAAAGTCCAGTACCAATATTCTGATTAGTTCATTCAAATGAGTTCGTACTTTAATAGTTTAAATTTATTGGAAAACCTGGTCTTTATCATATCTAACTCATTGAACAGAAGCACATTAAACTTGACATACATACCTTAAAAATGAATACAGCGAGTAACATAGTAGTAGCAGAAAGAGTAGTAATTGAAGTTGCAGCAGCAGTAGTAATAGTAGTAGAAGAAAAGATTTTAGCAGTTGTAGTATATTTAAAAATAAATCTACATGTTCACTTATTTATAGAAGAACATGATTGTTACTAGCATATTCTCAAATAAATTATAAACCTAAATTATTATATATTGATTTATTAATAAATTTGTTTGTTAATTTGTTATAAAATATGTGCTTCGCGTTGGTGTTAAATAATTTCATTTTTTTTAATTATAGTCCCATTTGTTTTACGTGATTCTGGGGTTGGGGATATAATGGAAAAGCATGATAATACTGTAATAAATCTATGGCATGTACTATCTGCATTTCCCTCTCAGTTTATTTGCTTTGTTTGAATATTATGATTATTTATTGATTGTTGGAGTCATTGAGTGGAGAATATTGTAACATAGAACGAGGTTTCTTGACCGAGTTATGTCAAACCTTGTCTCGAATCCAGGTAGGAGTCATAAGTTTCCCCTGATTCCAAGGACTCCCATACAACTAATGTTTTAAACTGGAACGTCCACCATGTCCATTCCATAAATCGTTTTACTCTATTTAATAATAATAATAATAATAATAATAATAATAATAATAATAATAATAATAATAATATTGACTTTGTATAGAGCCTAATCTTTAGAAGCTCTAAGCGCTTTACAACATTTATAATGATATGACTACAGAAAAAACAAAATACAAAAAACCATGAAATTGGAAAACATAAATCTGCTGAAAATATTTAAGGTAGGTCCTTAAGTTTGTTCTTGCAGTCAAAAACGTGAGTTTTAATAGCACTCTTGAAAGGGATCACTGTGTCTTTGTTTCTAATTTAATGGGCAATTCGTTCCAAGTTATAGGCCTGGTATGCAAAGAACGTCATCCATATGACTTCGTTTCATAGTGGGAACAATGAGTATACGATTGTCAGAAGAGGGGCGTAAGTATCTCGTTGGTGTATACACCTGGGTGAGGCCGGATAGGTCATCATGCCGCAGACATGTAGCATGATGTCCATCCCACTCACATTATCCTGACACGAGGCCAATCAGTCCTAACACTAACCTCAATGCTGAGCGCCAAGCAAGGCAACAGTTAGTTGATGATAAAATTGAAGTATAGTGCTGTATCCCCCACTAGGGGCAAGTAGCACTGTTTTAAGTTTCCAGCAAAGTTGAATATTTAATTACTCCTGGGGGGTGGAGGTGGGGAGGGATGGTGCCGCTTCTCTCCAGGCATTTATGTACTCAAGAAGTACTATTTAATTTGGTCTTCAGGTCGGGGTTGCTATTAAGTAACCATCGACCTGAATGGAGGACACTGGGTGAGTGGGAATAGACCCAACACACACTCAACCCTAACAGTCAATTATGTGTGTTAATGGTGTGCAATGGCACAAGTGGAGGTATTGGAAATTAGTTTCAGAAGTTCCACCATTCTGGAGCTATCCGAGTTGTGGCAATAAAAGAGAGGTACCATTAAGTCCAAGGCTGTCGTACTGCCCCGACATCTTGATTCCGTGCTTAATTCAAATCTGGTCCAGTTATTACTAATGGACAGGAAAATACCAATAATGTGTGAGCCACTTTTGCAATTAAATAAAATCAATGAAGTTGTAACATTTGTTTATCTATCTTAACTTTTCAATATTTCTAGTACAAGGTGTGCATGTATTAAGTCCCTAACAAGTTTGAATACTAAGATGTCTATGCGATATAAATAAGTATAGTCACTGTTGGTAAAAATAGCTTGTTAATTTTGAACGGTGTGCAAAAACATGACCAAGTCAGGTTTCGTGAAATGGATTGTTCGAAAATGGTTCTCGAACCAAATGAGGACCCTATTAACCAGGCAATGAAGCCAATCGTATTTTTTTTCTGTGTTGCTTTTTCTTGTCCATTTGAGTAGCACCTAATGTCAGGATGCCATCTTGTTTTCATGGTGTCCCAGCATATGGTTGTTCCCTCGGACCACCCATCATTTCCGTTGTCCTGGGTTCTTTGAACTTGTTTCTCTCCTGATGTTTTTTTCCGGTGTTGGCCAAGCGTTGATGTCCCTTTATCTAACCTTTTTTTGCACCTAAATTGGATTAACTCTGTGCTGTTTTGAGTTAATAGAGTATACAGCCCCATACGCCCCAGCCCTTACAGTTGAGTTGTGGATCTGAATGCCTAAAGTTAGATAAAATTGAATCGCAGCCTTGTTCTACAGGGCCTGGTAGCCTTGGGCTTTTAGACTACCTTATACTGTCTAAATTGTGACCATACTATCGGGACATAATTTTATGATAGTTTGGTCTCCGACCATCTATTTATATTTAATATTTGACCTTATGACTTTAGAATTTGATACGTATTTAGCAATTATTATTTACTGTCAATGAGGCTGTATTGAGAAGAAAGTTAGAGAAAGTAATAGGAGTGAGGGTAGGTTCCTATACTTTTATGAGCTGCTTTTTAAAACGTATCTGTTATTTTTTATTTGTTTATTTTTTGCCTTTTACATGATGTTTTTTTTATTCCTTAATTGTCTTCGTTATCTGTTCGTTGTGATTTGTATTACCCCTTTTACTTTATCTTTCATCTACTTTGTTGACTTGCTATTTTTTCCGGAGTGATTTGATTACTTAAAGGGCTTTGAATAATTTTTCCAGGTTCTCTAGTTTGTTTCTAGGGTTACTAGCGTCTTTATTTTTCGGTTTGGTCGCTCATTGTATGTGCCTTGGTGATCTCATGTCCATCGTAGTGTATGTGTATTCCATGTACGGTTAAGAGATCTACCTGCTCATTCCTGGCGGTGTTTCCATTCCTTAAAGGGGCTTTCTTTTTGGTTGCCTACCCCGGGAATACTCTAGTACTAGTTTTTATGTAATCCTTTTGGTTTCCCTATCTTTTTTTATACGGTTACTCGCATCTTTATTTTCCGGTTGGTTGCTCAGTATACGAGCCTTGATCATCTCATGCCCATTGTAGTCTATGTGGGTTCCAAGGATGGTTGAGATATACCTGTGCTCATTCCTGGTGGTGCTTTCGATCCCTTCAAGAGGCTTTCATTTTTGATGATGGTTTGAGCTAGTACTATGTTTCTTCTTTAGTTGTTTTTTTCCCTCTTATGTTCTTTATTTTCCTATTTTCTAAATTTTCTCATGTAGCCCTGTTGTTTTTAAAAATTCAATTATATTTTGAATGTTGTTTGGGGGTTAATATTTGTTAATTGAATTATTTCTCGGTATGTATATGGGGCGGCTATGATTTGTTGTTCGGATCTGAATTTGTCCCTTTCCTTCTATGTTACTCTACAATCATTAATGTTATATATAATCGTCATACTGCCATGTTCAGAATGTCCTTTCGAGGGGAGAATGCTTATCTTAATTAAGCATTTGTTTATGCAGCAGCAGGACGGTCTATTACAGACACGGTACACATAATGCTCAAGGTAAAGTTGTCACAACTGAAAAGTCGCAGAAACTCTGTAACTATTAAACTACAAGGTCAAGCTGACATCGATTTTGGCTCCTATGATAAAGGCGGCAGAGAGATTTGACCGATTGGTTACGCTCATTAAGGGGCGTGTTTCCTACACACAATATCCTAAGTTTTAAAATCACCTCATCGAAACTTTTAATGAATTTTTATCTTTTCTGCTCGAGAAATTAGAGTAGGCTCCGGGGGGAATTTTCCCTCGTAAAAACTGTTGCCGAAGTAAACCGACAAACTGATTTGGAAGGACGTTGAACGCAAAGGTAGTGTTGTACCTGAGGTAATGATTTTGCATAGTTGTTTTATGTAATTGATTAAATTGTTTGTTTACCTGTACTGCGGCTCGTGTTTGTTTGTTATATATCTCTGCTCAGATCAGTATTTATTTCACATGTATGTTTCACCACTTACCTTTTCTCGAACCGGGCAATCACACCGAGGGCGGTCAACTGCTAGATAACGAAAACCAAATTAAGTGGGACACCCAAGCAGTACAAACCCCGTCCCCGACAGTGACACAATAAGTCTGACAAATGGATTTATTACAGTACCTAGTGTGTAAAAATACAAATACTATGATTCGGAATGACCTGGAAATGAAAGCTATATCACTATTTTATGATAAACCTGATGGTAGTATATTTCAACTATCGTTTTATCAAGCGTACTTCTAAAATCAAGTTGAAACAGTGGTACTCGCTCAAGTATAGTATTCACACACCCTTCCGTTTTTACTCCCCCTCCAGTTATAGCAATCTCCTGGCGAAAATCAGGCTAGAAATTATAAATTTCTGAACGAAATTATGAAGTTTCATGCGGTTTTTTTTAAAAAAATAAATAAATCCTTGATACTTTTAGTTTTTTTTTCTTCCCCCAAAATCTGTAGGGGTTGCAAGCAAAAAGGAGAGTGTTCGAATGCTATGCATGATTTTTGAGGGAAAACGTTCATTCTCCAAAGACAGACGGTTCTTCTAAAGGCAACAGGGACCATTGAAGGTCTTAACCAGACTTCGTATGACGCAAAACGTCATGTGAGATTCTGGCTGAACGATACTAAAGAAAATATTAAATTAAAATAAAGATCTACTCAGGGCAGACATTAAGAACTGACAGGCGTCGATACAAGTTTTTATTCAGGATATGTTATGAATAATATTTTTATTTTACTTTCATTTATACAACACGCCAAATTGATTAGAGAAGGAAAAAGTAAACATAACACGGCATTGATTATATTCAGACTGCGAAAAGATACAACAAACGATTTTATTTTATTTTGTAGATAATTATTTTGTCCGGAATTGAATTTCGCATATTTATTTGTCTATAGTGTTTTCATGTCCAACTGTGAATGTTCTCGGTTTTGTCAATTCTTTTTATAGAACCGTAATGGCCGCCTCCAGCAAAACGTGACTTTCAGGAGATATGGCTTTTGTATTGAAGATATTCAAAACCTTAAGAAATCACTGGAAAAAATCTGTGTTTATTTCTGGTTTAGCAATATACGGCGTGAAATATGGAAGAGACAGATACGAGTAATATGTCTTTTTATTTATGTTTACAAGTTACTTAAATGTTCCATGCTACTGCAATGCAGTCAGTTTTGGAAATTCAGTCTAAGTCGAAATAGTACAAACAAACAATTCACGGCACGCTTTCAAGCCATTTAAATTGGGTTTGGAAATTGATATGTATTTGCCAAGTGTAAAAATGTTGATGTCTGCGTCAAATCTGTTACCGTTACAAAGCTGGATCCTTGTCAGTATATGTGTTAGCTATAGCCGATAGGTCATAAAACTTTAAGTACCAGTTTTTACAAGTGGACATACACCACAATTCATTTTACTGTATGTTCACTTCATATATTTCTCAGTACTGACCTTTCAACTGTTGACAATCAATACAAATCATATGTTAATCTAAAATACCTCCAAAGATGACCTCACGGTGAACTTCTGTCAAGGGTTCACCGACAATTTTTTTAGAGGCTGCACTGTAAACATAACAGCATGTAAACAGAACACATATTTCACTTCCGGATCATCACCAAGGCCTTATTACTCAAATGTGCACTGTCGCCAAAATACACACAGACAACCACTGTCTGAGCTCATATTTTCAAGAATAAACAATTACCTTTAAATCCCTACCAAAAATGCATCAGTATAACTCTTCTATCACCACCAAAATGAGACAGGGAAAAATGTTCTAAAAATAGACTACAACTACAATCGAGGGTAATAAACTGAAAATAATAATTGTGATGTGATTCCAAGTAAACCAAGCTATTTTTCAATGGAGATACATCCAAGAACGATAGTAATGAAGTTTTAACTGACTTTGTGATGCAGCTCGGTGTGACTTCAAGACATGAAAGGAGTAGGGGCATGGGCAAATCCTCAATGAGATTTTGTCATTTTTAAGAATAAAACGAGTTCCCACCTAATTTCATGAAAACGAACAAAGTCGATAATTTTTTATTGTGCCAAAACATGTTTATAGCTTCAGTTTTAAATTGGACAAACAATGAAAGCTATAGCAAGTCAGCCAGCTGAGGAATGCTTGTACCCTTTTCCCAACCCCATAATTATTTTCATGAATTCTAACAACTGTTGGACCTTCATTACAGCTGTTTATTATGTTTGTATAAATTATTTCTCAGAATATAGCAATTCTTCATAAATACAAAACTTCAGAAATGACATATGTTTGTAAAGGGTCCATAATAAGGGGGAGATAACTCAGTGGGTCTTTTCCTATTGCCAATAATGCTATAATTTAAGTGATTGGCAACATATTAACACATTAACCCCTGGCGCCATGTTTACAGGGCAACAGGTGGTACCCTACTGCCAGGCTCTGTAGCATCATAGTCATGTATGATTCACTTAAATGGGTGGTATTATAGAAAGAAAGACAGATAAAGCTCTACAATGACATTTAATAATCTGGACATAAAATGTTGCACTAGAAAATACAGAGGGAAAAACCTAATTATTGGACTTTTTGTTTGTTTTTTTTTTTTGTTGTTTTTTTTTCAACCCAAATACGCCTGTGGTCGGAATCCTATTTTGTGTCCAAATTTATATGTACATATATATGCTAACTTTAAATGTAATGCACTGTATATTCAATAATGGTTGAAATAAATTAGTGAATACATCTATTAATTTATTTACCATATGTTATCTCGCAGTTAAATGCGTTATGGTAAGTCGTATTTTTCAGCTGTTACAGTTGTTAATGATTGATGTCCTCATTGTATTCGGAAATGAAGCCCTATACTGTCCAAAGGTTAAATCTGTTAACTGTATTTGTATAGCCATCAATAAATTGTGATTGTTACATACAATTGGTCAACATCAAAGAGGCTTAATGACAATTTTAATTTATTTACCATATTTTATGTCAAAAAGCATCGACAATTTGATCCCAGTGTGTTTATTTAGTTATTAACACCTCGTCGGTGACTAGTTAAAACATAATTCATATATGATTTTTCGAATTATATTTTCTTTGGACAGATTATTTCCGGATTATCGAGACAAGTTTTAATGTAATTTTACACTTTGGTCCCTGATTTTGATTTCTGGATCTGGAACGCGGATTTCTTGATTAACGAAGCAAATTAACATTTAGGAATTCCGTTCCCATTGAATTATGTCTGGATAACGAGGTTTCTGGATAAACGGAGTCCGGATTAACAAGGCTCCACTGTATATATATATATATATATATATATATACACACTCAAGAAGTATCTTAATCAAGTTTCACACAATAAAGCTGTTGGCCAACAATGAGGTCAATGCATTAAATATTTGAGGGATTAATTGGCATAAAGTTTGGTCATTGCAGATATGGCTGAAATGACCAGATAAATTTAGGCTTCATATGGTAAATATGGGTTACTCAGAAATATAAAATATATATAGTTACATTCAAAGGGTTAGCAGCTTAAGACATACTGTGTTTATGATTATTATTACCTCCTCTTAATAACTGTTCTGGTAGCTGAGTGGTTAGAGCATCTGCTGCAAAAGTGGAAGGTCATGGGTTCGATCCCAAGCCGAGTCATAGCAAAGACTTCTTTTTCTTTTCTACTGAGGAAAAAAGAAAGTGGTGAAATGAAGTTAAATTCAGTTGCCGTGGTTGGTTCTAAATGAAAATGTTGCCCCTTGGACAGCTGTGACAGACTTCATATAATATTAAATTCATCATAAATGTAACTATTGCTAATCAGATATCCAATTTCATGGCATTGGTATCCATCTTTATGACTTCTTGCCTCAATGCTCAAGACCAACTTGCTGACACAATCTCTTTGACAAATAACAAAGTCTTAGATGGAACTCGCAAGAAGTGGGCAAGTTACATTCAAAATTTGTTAGTTTTAGCTATTAACTCTAACTTATGATAGAGGTTTCTCATACCATAATCATATGAAGACAAAGCGGCATGGGCATTTTAAACAATACTGTACATGTATTTGAAAAAATTGATGAGGGTAATGGTGGAAGGTCCAGAACTTAACAATTTTGATACTAAACCATCTGTAAAGTTTGTTAATGTTTAAGAAAAACTGAATATAGTGCACTTGTGACCATTACAGTTGAAATTGTAAAAAGTGAATGGAATATGGTCGTTTATTTCTTCATATAGTGTCTTGGCCAATTGATTGATCTGAAATGGAATGAAGCTAATGAAATAAATTAATATAGAAAATAAACTAGTCTCTTCCTTGATTCCTTCTGGTTGTTATATCACAATCTGAATTATCACTGTTCTCACTTCTCTTATTTTTTTGCTCTTTTACTATAGTACTAAACGATTGACAATCAGTGAGCATTAGCAGTCTAATAACATACTGGTGACACAACAATACACACATAATGTTATGAATTAATACAAGGGAAAAGCGTGTCATTATTGGGACTCTTAATTTTAGGACTTGGACTCCTAGCTTTTTCCAGGGAAGGAGTCCAGGACTGCAACTTTGACAAGGTGTTAAGGGTCAGTGAAGATATTTTTGTACAAAGTGTAACCTGGATGATATGTGACATTGGCAAATTGTCATTCAGCGAGTTTTGATGTACTCTGTCCTTACTTTCTGGGTATCAGTGATGAAGGTGCAGTCTTATCCTGTTTTATTGTGAGTCGCCATGCATCCATCTTTTCTGTTCCTGGTTTGTGTCAAATACATATATGCACTGTAATCCAGTTTTGTTGTTTGAATTAAGTATGAGAATTTCAAAACTTTATTTGGTCTTATATTTATATAAATTTATTGCAGAGAGGACTTGCTGAGGAGAGTGTATTGTGCAGAGGCAAGGGTAAGTTGTGTGTAATAGTATGAGATATTTGCAATTTTTATAAAGGTAAAAAAATAAGGTAAAATATGTTTCATGGAACTTGTATGATACTTAATTCACAAATATTATCATTGTTTGCATTTTAAAACTATATTCAGATAAAGTAATCAAATATAATTTTTTTGTAAATATTACATTTAGATATGTAATGCGATGTCCTTACCATATAGACAAATTAGTCAGTCACCTAGGACACACCTAGGCTGTCTCTGGGTATTGTAGGTTGAAGAAAAGAAATGGTTAGACTGTAAATATAGGTAGAAGAGAAAGTCAAACATATACATAGGTAAATCAGTAAATTGTTAAAGTTTGTCGTTAAAGAGTTTTAGGAGAGAGACAGGTAGATAGACAGAGGGAGAGGAAGCTTGTCAACATTATAATGCTTTAATATATAAGTTTCATATTTTTTTGTCAAGATATGCCAGCATGTCCAAAACCCATCTCTTGAACTGCAACAACAAAAACGAAAGCTTTACTTTTTTGTAATGACTTTTTTATATACACAACTCTATGCTTTGAAAACACCTGTTTGTATCTATTTAATTATTTTCCACTCGGTCAGCCTTCAGTAATTTTTATTTCAAAAGTAGATGATAACCCTTTTACATATTAGCGTTTTGGTATATCCATTGCAGTTTCAAAGAAATTTAGAAAAAAGTACCTTCTGTTTCCAAAAGCATGTGTCGAAGAAATTGTCACAAGGTATAATATTAACAATTATCAACTTGTCCCACTAAAATAACTTGCAGTATAGCAATAATTGATAAGCAGACTATTGAGTATTGTCAAACTATGACATGTTTTGGAGATTACTGGCAAATTTCAGACTACTCTAGAAACTGCCAGCTGGGGACCCTCAAGTGGCCAAGTGGTCTAAAGCGCTCTCTGTTATAGATCACTGCCAGTTCACCTCTGTGTGTGTTGGTTCTAGTCTAAGACTCGATCAATGTAGGTATGTGTGAAAACTTGCTAGTAGCTTCTAATGGGTCGGTGGTTCTTTCCGAGATTTTCCTGGGTTCTTCCTATATTATTAATTCTGGCCACCATGTATTGCCTATCCTGTGCTGAAAAATGGCATTAAACCCTACAAAAACAACTGCCAGTGGCTAGGTTGGGATGTGAACATCTGAAAATCTTTTATACTTACTTATCACAGAGTCGGTGTTACACTTTACATATAATGTGTGTAGTTTCATATTTTTGATATTAATGTATAACTTTTGAACCTATAACTTTATGTGGTTCTGATTGGTTCAAATAAGCCTTTTAAATTATTGTGCAGAATGCTCTTTACTGATTGGCTGTGATCATGGGAATAACTTTTTAAACCCCGCCTTCGGGAATGTTTTGTTGTCAATGAACATTTTGGCTGCCATTTTATATTTGATTCACTAAAGAAATTGGGGAAAATAGGTCTCATCTGTCTGAATATGGCTAATTTACCACCACAGGGACATGTTACATTATGTATAACATTTCATAACATGAAAAATGGCTACAACCCCTGTACAAGAACAATAATAACAAGTAAAACTTAGGGCATTGCTCAGTTCATAGTGAATATGTAAGTTGGGGTTGGAGGGGGCGGTAAACCTGAAACATGGAATCAACCCTATATACAAGCGTGGTTTAACTGCTAACTTACAGAAGTCAAATAACTCATCTGTTCAAAGAAGAACATGGATATAAACCTGTCTCCAAACTGACAGAAGTTTATGCAACCACTGCATAATTACACGGTAAATAAGTGATTCAATTCCAACTCAAATGAAATTTATTAAACTTACATATTATGTAGTCTGCTGTTCCGAGTCAAATCCTGCAAAATATCCAGTTACAAATATATTACAGTTAATATAGGAATATCTGCATCCAGGAAACCTTTCAAGAAATGAATATTTGCAACAATGTAATGTTTGTTGCGAAAGTGACATGTTATGTTATACATAATGGGCCGTATATTGCATTCTAACCAGTACTATATTAGGATTAATCTGTAAGTGATATATATTTGTCAATGCATGATTCAACTTGTAAATATTTACATGATTATATCTTTTGGAATATAATAAAAGATGGCCCTTATCATGTACTATTGTTAATCAAGATGTAAATTACAGACTTTGATAGAATATCTTGTGAAATAATAGTTACACAGACTTTGATAGTATATCTTGTGAAATAATAGTTACACAGACTTTGATCGTGTATTTTGTGAAATAATAGTTACACAGACTTTGATAGTGTATCTTGTGAAATAATAGTTACACAGACTTTGTTAGTGTATCTTGTGAAATAATAGTTACACAGACTTTGATAGTGTATCTTGTGAAATAATAGTTACACAGACTTTGATAGTGTATCTTGTGAAATAATAGTTACACAGACTTTGATAGTATATCTTGTGAAATAATAGTTACACAGACTTTGACAGTGTATCTTGTGAAATAATAGTTACACAGACTTTGACAGTGTATCTTGTGAAATAATAGTTACACAGACTTTGACAGTGTATCTTGTGAAATAATAGTTACACAGACTTTGATCGTGTATCTTGTGAAATAATAGTTACACAGACTTTGACAGTGTATCTTGTGAAATAGTAGTTACACAGACTTTGATCGTGTATCTTGTGAAATAATAGTTACACAGACTTTGATAGTGTATCTTGTGAAATAATAGTTACACAGACTTTGACAGTGTATCTTGTGAAATAATAGTTACACAGACTTTGATAGTATATCTTGTGAAATAATAGTTACACAGACTTTGATAGCGTATCTTGTGAAATAATAGTTTGTTATACAATGCAATGCAGTGTCAAATGTATATTTAGCCTAAAAATCACAGGTTGCATTCCATAGATGGTCACTTTTGTTTTTATAAAAAAAATTATTATACATACAATTAAGATTATGATTTCTTATGAACAATAAAATAGTCTTAGTTTGAGTAGTTTTTGTCCATTTATATGAGAACTAGAATCAGAGAACATTATTTTGACTAGATTTGAATATCACCGAAAATGGGAGTTTATATTCAGCTGTAGTGTCATTGAATGTGTGACTTTATCCACATTTTGATGCAAATTCTGGGAACACGGATTTTTGCGATTAAATATTTGTTATTGCAGTTAATATTCTTTTATTAGATGGGGTTCTGCATGATGCATGATGTCATTCTTGCATCAGTAACATATTTTTAAATTTGCTTTGCAGGAAAACTGGAATTTATTTTAATTCCTTTTGAACTTAATTGCATCCACTGAAATTTCCATTTCTGATCGTCATTGGAGTTTGAGATATATTTGTTGCTTTGATTTTGGATGTTTTGGCATTAGAATGCTTAGAAACATAAATATAATGTCATTCTTTTCAACTTACCTTTGGTTGCTGACTTAGAAAGGGTTGTTTTAAGATTTGTCAATCTTGTTTGTAAGCTGTCTTGCTGTTTGAAATCTCTTTCTTGACTTAACTGGTTAAACATTGCTGTAGGAGTTTGAGGAGATTCATTTTCAATCCTAAAATGAAGCTGGCATCGGACAATAAATCTCTTGAGTTGAACTGGCATGTGGCCAGTTTCTTTGCCAATTTTTCTTGGAATAGTCGTCTGCAAATGTCTTTAATCCCATTTTTCATTGTTTGCTGCAGATGACAACATTGTGCAACTCCTTCATTGACATGATGTATTGAAGCATAGATGTATCTTCGTTTTCCATGCTTTCTCTTGGTCTATTTATCGAATATACATATATTAAAAACTGAACACCTCTGATCATCTGTATTTCTATTATGGATATGCTCCTATTACATAATTTTTGACACACCATTGTATATGTTGTAATGGACAGCTTCTCCAGTGTGACTGACCAGCTTCTGCTTCTGGTGGAGACCCAGATGGAAACATGATGTCATCTATTCCGAAAGTGGCCATTGACTAATCCAACCATAATCAATTAACATTCAAATTACTTTAGATCGTACACGATGCCGACTCTAATCCATCTCAACAACTTTAAACACTGATACATTGTGGAAAGAATCAAAGTAATTGTTTTGTGCTGATTAAGCTATTTGGTAATCCAACAATAATCAGCTTATATATTTAATCCTTGGGAATTACTTCTGCTCACACGTAGTATAATTCATGTCAACAAACATTGAAGTCAGCTGGATCAGAATGTAAAATAAGCAACTACATTGTCTTTCTCTTCTGTCATGTGATAACAGTTTGGGCAGTATAACCATAAACATACTACACTGGAAACAAAAGGTTGAAAATATGGAACAAATTACATTTTTCACTAATATGTAGGAGAGTTCATTTAGAGTTGGGATGGATGGGAGACGCCTATACTCAGGAGATAAACCCTCATGTGTGATAGGTTCACATGTGTGAATGTGCTGGAAAAATTGTTTGTTGTGTATGATAATAGAAAGTAGTTGATAGATTTAAAGAAATCACTGTGAATATTTTTGGATATTGATACTATTATCATTATTATTTTTATTAAATATGCTGTCAGTTTCTTTTGTTTATGTGGGGCCCTGAGTGGGCTAAAGCGCTCACCATTCTATATCACAGCTATCTCACCTCTGTCATGCTTGGGTTCAGCTAACATGGGTACATGAGAAAGCCTATCAGTAACTTCTTGTAGGTTGGTGGTTCTTCCTGGGGTTTGCCATGGTTCTTCCTTCACCGGTTATACTGTCCGCCATCTATAGTCTATCTTGTGCTGAAAAACTGCATTACAAACTACAACAACTTTTGTTTAATTTCATACAATGTATTAGAAGTAGATTGGAAATGAGCAGTGAGGCCAAGTCTTGCTTTTCTTGGCAAACTAATATGTTGGCTGTATGTAGGAGAATTGACCTCCAATCCAAATCAAAGCCATTGCATTTAATGCCTCTATTTATTATTATTTTTGTGACTCAGTCATAAATAGGAAAAAAAACACCTTTATTGTTTGTATCTTGATTACAGGGAATTATAATCTAACAATTTAATCCCTGTATGCTCGTCAGATTTATTATTACTTTTTTGTGTGTGACTCAGTCAGAAAGAGGACCCCCCCCCCCAACTATGTTGTTTGTATCTTGATTACAATGCATTATAATCTAATACTGATTCTTGCTAATCATTATTTTTGTAGTCCAAGATTTGGGTGCCTACATTTTCCATGTCAAGACTCAAGAGACTATACATTTTTAAATTTCAGGGATTTATATTGTTTACAACTAAATGTATGTTACACACTATTTTAAAAATCTATATTGTTTATTTTAATTTTTGCAGCTTTTTGGTGAAGAAAAAATAGGTCTGGACCAGAAACCAAGAAGAATAACGCTGTTCCTGAATCCTGCTGCTTGCTTAGGGTAAGACAAGTTGAAGCATTACAAATATACATGTTGGGTTCATTAATCTACATGACTATAGTCTTTTATAACATGTCATACTTATGGATACCCATGTATTGAAAATCTGGTTTCTCAGTACAGATGTTTCTCTCATCAGTGGTCATTGATAAATGTTGTACTGTATTTTTGCTCTTTATTTCTTTCTTTGTTTTTGCCAAATATGAATTTTCATTGTTTCTTAAATTTAAGCATAGCATGTAGATCCTTTCTGAAAATCGGTACCCAACAAACCGACTATGCACAAATCGTACTGTCCATATCCCACTTATGCTGGTTGGTGCTTTTGAACGAACTATGAGTATGAAATCTCCTGCTTCTATTTGAACTGCTGTTACTGTGTGTATTTTCCTGATTTCTATTTCATGTGTCCTAAATCAAATTAAAACTACAACCCAACAGCGCTGTGTAACTCAAGCCTAGCTCCACCTGTAAATCCTGAAGATTTCATGGTATAGTGGGTGTACTTGAGTGGGCACTGCATTGTATAATGGGTGTACTTGAGTGGGCACTGCTCATGCATGAATGGAAAATGGTCATTTTTTGTCTTTGGTACCATTATTGTTGATTAAAAGGTTACATTACAGATTTGAAATGACAACAAAACAATGATGCATGTTTGAAGTCCATTCCCTATCAGAAATTCTTTTCAGAAAACACAAAATTGTATACCCCCCAAAATAAATGAACTCGAAGTGTATTTGTTTTTTTGCTTTATGATAAAACGCTCTTGTGAAGAAATAAGATTTAACATTTTGGTAAAATAATATTGTAAATTTTAGTAAAATTCATATTAATGGCCACTTTTTATATGTGGATGCACACATGCAATGAACTCTGAGTGCACATATAAATTTCAGCTTTGAGAAAATAAGAGATTTTTATTTTAGCCATTGTTTATGAATATTGTCAAAACAGAAGAACTTGCATAAATACACAACTACTGTCAACCATGTCCTAATGAACATCCTGACTCAGCAGTCATCTGTGCTACTTGTCTATTCTAATTTTCCCTGGCAGATTTCTTAATTGTCCTGTATGTCATTGTCACCGACCATCTGTGCTCATTGCCAGCTGTTTCCCAACCAAACAATATATTTCTTCCAGAGTTGATCGGTCATTGGTGTGTATCTGCAGTGACCTTTCAGCCTATGCAAACAAATTTACTTCATTAAAATGGCATTGTTTAGATAAAGGGATATTATATAAATTTACTTTACTCACCATACTTCAGTGATATTGACAATGTACGCCAAAGCTGGCATTTCAAATTTGATAGCAAGACAGTTTTTATCATTGGTTAGAGGGGGCCCCGAGTGGCGGAGTGGTCTAAAGCACTCTCCGTTACGGATCACTACCATCTTACCTCTGGCTGTGTGGGTTTGAGTCTAAGATTCGGCTAATGTTGTTATGTGAGAATTCTTGCCAGTAGCTTCTCATTGGGTCGGTGGTTCTTTCCAAGGGTTTTCCTGGTTTCTTCCTCCACCAATAATACTGGCTGCCATGTATAGCCCATCGTGTGCTGAAAAATGGTGTTAAACCCTACAACAACAACAATCATTGGTTAGAGGATCAAAGCAATTTGTCGGCTGGAAGGTGGAAAAAGTAGTCTTGTTACCACAGCAAAATTGGATGTAATTTTTTGTGGCAGCATGAGTGGTATAGTTCAATATTGTTATCTATTTGTCTGTGAATTTAGAAAGTTTACCTTTCAGAAGAGAAATGAAATACAACCCTTTTCATTAGAATCGGGGGTCATTGAGTATTTAAATCAAGTCTTTAATGGAGGAAAAGTTTCTGTTCATCAGCCACAAAGAATAGCCATAAATGGCATCTTTTGATTTCCTATTCATTACAGGCTTCTCACATAAGCCAAGTGTGTTTTGATCTTGGCAAACTGAGCAGCTGGTTAATCTAGATATTATTTATCAAGCATGAAGAGTTGTTTCCATGTGGATCCTCTGTTTTACAGTCACATTTAAGCTGTCAGTAATGAAATTTTTGTTTTGTCATGGTGCTTAAAACAAATTATGATCAGTGATTTTTTTAAGTCTGGGATGAATTAATTTATCGGATGATTAAAGTGAGCAGGATATAGTAATCTTGTGTGGAACAGACAATTAAAAACATAATATCAACATATATTTGATGTTTGTCCTGAATAGGAAAATTAAAACTAATAATAATTATGATATTCATTTGATAGTATTTGTTATAAAACCAATTTTGACAGTTGAACCAGTTTACAACTGTCACCTTTGTACTATAGCCATTTTGGCTTTTTTCTGTTGGTGGCCATTGATGACAGGATTAAATTGAGTTCCTCTATGGTGTTAAGACTCAATAAAATGTTTCTGCATCACATGTTATGATTGGAACTAATTTTAAATGATTATTAAAAGACTTGCTAAAATTTGTAATTTTTACAAATCAAAGGTAAAAGACAGACCATGAATGTTTTAAAATGAACTTTGATAAAAAGTAGTACATTCATTGGTTGATTGTTATTTTGAAATGTAATTTTAAAAATGTGTAGAATTCTCTGTTTCTTTTTTTTTATAGATTTTATATAACTGGTCTCTAAATGGAATCATTTCTGTTTTACAGCAGGAGCAAAAAGTTGTTTGAGAAGAATGCTGCCCCTGTTTTATATCTCGCAGGAATGGAAGTCAATGTTGTCATGGTAATGCAGAAGTCAGTAACTGTCAGGGCAATAACTCTTACTTACAATGAAACTTACAGGTAGAGCAGTTACTTCTCTTGCAATAAAACTACTTGGTTGCATTTCGTCAGTAGTAGTAGTTGTTGTTGTGTTTAACACCATTTTTCAGCACACGATAGGCTAGACATGGCGGCCAGTAGTAATGGTGGAGGATGAACCCAAGAAAACCCCAAGAAAGAACCACCGACTCACAAGAAGCTACTGGCAAACTTTCTCACATACCCACATTGGCTGAATCTAAAACTTGAACACATGCAGACAGAGGTGAGATGGCAGTGATCCTTAGCGGAGAGTGCTATTGACCGCTCGGCCACTGGGGCCCCTCATTTATTCTGTAACTAATGTTGAAGTAAAGAGTACAGACCGTTAAATCATTTTCTGCATGTATCAGTCATGTTAGCTTTTCAAAGAAACAAAACTGTGTCCTAGATAGCCAAAAACAGTTCTTGTATTCCTTGTTCACAAGTGAATATAAGGTAGATGAATAATTAAAACAATGTGATTCACACCATGTTTTGTTAGTTTGTTTTAATGGGTGATCATTCATTCACAGTAACTGTTGGAAATGACATACAATTTATATCAACAGACACTGTGAGCAACCAGATATTGTTCATAGACTATCATAAATGTTGTTATTTACAATTGATTTGGTTTATTTATCTATTAAAATATTAAATCAATGCTTTAAAATAAAATTCAGAGGTGATTAGGGTGACACATCATTTCTTTGCTAGACAGTCAGTACATGTTGCCACCAATTAAGCATGCCACAGCTGGTTAAATGGGACTTGGTCAAGTTAAATCTGTAGCACTTAATATAGTTGTAAATCTTTCCAGTGAAGGCATTTGTTTCATACTCATTTATTTTGAGTGCTACCAATGGAGAAGAAAAAATGGAAAAATCCCCAATAATTGAAAGAGCTTGAAATTAGTGTTAATTGGTGAATCCAAGATTTCTGATGGAAATAAGCATTTTTATAAATAAATAGATAGAAATCTAGCAGTGTATGGAAGTAAACTGAAGCAGGACTCAAAATCGAGACATTTTTAGTACATTTTATAATGAAGTAATTAATAAGTATGTCAGTTTGTACTTATTTGTCATAACTCTCTCTACTTCCTTTGCATGCTTTTATAATACATTTTTACAAATATCGGGTCATCATTAAAACACGTCCAATAAAAGCTCTAAGAAGTTTTGGGATACCTGGTGTGTATATGTGGCATATACCATATGTATACTTGTATAAAGTTTTAATGGCATGTCAGCAAAATCCTGGCCATACCGTGCTTTTTAAATTTTATTATCCCCAATAAATCATTCAAGTCAATTACTAAGGCCAAAAAGCTTAAAACCAAATTATGTTAATCAAATTTTTGTTCGAGATAAATGTCCTGAAGGTAGGGTAGCGTAGCTTAATCAACAGTCTTTATATTTTAGACTCATGATTAAAATTTATCCCTATTGGAAAAAATTAATTTTGTTTAAATATTCAAACCATAAATTTAAAGCAGTATTAGATATATAAGAAAGTAATAAAAAAAATACATAATGCACATACTACAGCTAATGACCTGACCTCAAAGTATTAAATATGGCTCCTAATGTTACCCCACTTGACCTCAAAGTATTAAATATGGCTCCTAATGTTACCCCACTTGACCTCAAAGTATTAAATATGGCATCTAATGTTACCCCACTTGACCTCAAAGTATTAAATATGGCATCTAATGTTACCCCACTTGACCTCAAAGTATTAAATATGGCATCTAATGTTACCCCACTTGACCTCAAAGTATTAAATATGGCATCTAATGTTACCCCACTTGACCTCAAAGTATTAAATATGGCATCTAATGTTACCCCACTTGACCTCAAAGTATTAAATATGGCATCTAATGTTACCCCACTTGACCTCAAAGTATTAAATATGGCATCTAATGTTACCCCACTTGACCTTAAAGTATTAAATATGGCATCTAATGTTACCCCATTTCATGACTGGTACCCTGCTGAATAATTAATTAGTGATATGAATCCTGTAATAATGGATGTATTTTGTGCAGTGCATGTTGGCACCTCGTGGGAATATTACATGTACCCAGTCTGTCTTTAATTAGCTGCAGACAGGTTTCTTATAAGGGAAAATAAGGTGCAAGCAAAATGAGCACTTAAAAATTTAAAAAGGGTCCAAGGGCAGGGTCCCAAAAAAAAAGTAAAATGATAATGGGTGCATTCTTATATTTTGGCACCTTCCAGCATTGCTTAGTGTGAAACGATCAAAGAAATGAATAAGCATAATGGTTAAAATTATATAAAGTATTTGTAAATATTTCCTTTACTTTTGATCCCTGTTGAGTCTGACACAGGGCTGGTATGGATAGGTCAGTCATAGTGCCTTGCAACCTTGAATCCTTTTTCTTTTGCACAAACTTGTTTTGACAAAGGATATTTGTGCACTTCAAGAAAGTACATGAATATCATGTTATACCTGTATTACTTGTAGTCACTGTCATTAGAAGTATTCAAGTTTTAATTAGTCACAGCATTAACAATGATGATGATCTTGAAGAATACTGTACCATTTAAATTACAGTAGGTCACTGGGACTCTTTATTCAGAACACTGGCTATTTAATTTTTCATTTAATATTCACCCGTGTTACACTTGTACAAGCAATCTTTGCTGTTTTCTGTCATTTACTGCCCAGAGTTTCCTTTTTGCATTGCCAAAATGAGGAAATATTGGTAAAGATTTAGTTGGACACATTCATTAAGACAGTTTTGAATGATATTTTTGGTTCAATAACTAAATTTAGTGATGGGAATCGGTCAGAAATTCATAATCGATAATTGGTTCCCCTTAACCAACTGATCATCGATTATAATCGGTTACTAAGAGCAAATTTTAATTTCTGTTAAATAGTTATATCTCTGATCAAGAGTTCAATATGTTTATAAATGTATAGAAGACATCTCTTTTAATGACATATATACTTTAACCTGACAATAATATTACATTATGTGTTACTTTTGTTCTACAACTTTGTTAAATGAACGCAACTTTTTATGGCTGATCAGTTATATGTAACTGAAAAACTGCTACAATCCCCCAAAAATTTTTTCATTCACATGTGATGGGTCTATAATTTAAAGTATAGAAGGACATGTTTTTCTTGTTTGTCATTGTTTGTAAATACTACAAGAGATGTTGCAATTGGACTGAAACAAATCAACAAAATGTGTTTAAATGTATTAACTCAACAATTTAACAACTTGACCATGTAATAATGACTATATGTTCCTAATTATTAATCATAAGGGTTCATATTTGTCGTTGTGAAGGGAATTCATAAATTTCAGGTCAACTTTAGTGGCTGGGAGTTTTACTAACCTTTGTGCTTTGCATACACCTAAAAAGTAGTCTCCCTTTACACACAATCGATTATGGAGTTCACAATCGATTATCTGCTCAACCAACTGATGATCGATTATAATCGATAATCGGAACAACACCAACTAAATTATTTCAGTATTTTTGATGCTTTTTTGTTGGCAGAGCCAGATTTTCTGCAAATAAAATCTAATTTGATTCATTATCAATGTGAGCTTCACAGTATCCATGTTTTCCTTTATGCACATTTGTGCATCAGGGATGCACACTGAAGAAAATTGATGGTCTAGTCTTGTTGCAGTTTATTTTTTTTAAGCAAAGGATTTGCATAATGTGATATGGATTTATTTAATATTCAATACTCTGGATGAGGGAAGGCATTGTGTATATTTTGAGCATTGGTATAGTCTGGTTCCCTGCATTGCACTCGGCTATTCGGAGCATAAAAAACAGTGAACCAGACTAGCATAGGCAATATTATGATGGAATAACTTCCCCAAATCCTTTGAGCTCTCACATGATTTCCATCGAGCTCAGCAAGATGTTGTCCAGATGTTTAGCCTCAATGCTTGTTGCACAAATATGTAATCTCCAGATTAAAATGGTGTGTACTAAGAATCATTAGCCAAGAAAGTGAAAGAAGCAGAACACAAAAGACAACTGTGGATCTAGCTTTAATGAAAAATAGAGAAAATAATTCCCAAGATTTCTGGTGTAACTTCTGATTGCGTGATTACGAAGACTGCAAAAAGTGAATAATCCTTTTGTGACATGGTTTAAGAATTTTTAAAAATCTACCCTTGTTTGCCACACGATATGTGGAGAACACATTATGATTATAACCCAAGACATTCTTTCACAACAAAGAAATCAGTAAACTTGCTGAGATGAATACATTTTTAGGATTATAAAATTAGAGGGTCATTGCAGATTTTGTTGGTTTTTAACTTTACTGCAATTAAAGAAAGATCTAAAAGTGTAACTAAATAAAGTGAAGATGAATCATTAGCCTCTTTGATTTTTTGATAAAAATCTGTTTTGGGACAAAGTACAATGTAACTGATGATAGTACACTTTATGACAGGCAGTAAATTAACTGCCATTTTGTAAAAAAAAAAGGTTTATTTGGCTTTTTGTATTGGCTTACATGTATTGAGTTGGTCTATAATAGTGCTACAATAAGATCATAAAGCGACTGTTACTTAAAAAGAAAATTGAACTAATGAAACTATTCTGTGAATGACAATGCATTTGTGTTAATTGTTTGTGTTTATTTGTACTTTTAGAGAGAGTATGTTGTGCAAGTTGCAATATCTTATTTCAAGCTGAAAAGTATGGGTCATATGAAAAGTTGTCAATACATTTTTTACCTCCACATTTTTTATTTGACCCCCAATTCTTACACCAAGGTGATTTTTTACCCACAATATAATACTCCTGGGAGATACATGGAGTATATATATTTTTCTTTTCAACTTGATGTTGTCTCTTGCAGACCGAGTATGAAGGTCAGGTGAAGAAGTTCATGAATGTTCTGGAGACAAAGGATGTGAATGGCATAGTGGTGGCTGGTGGAGATGGAACTCTCATTGAGGTAACAAAGCTTTTCTAGTGAATGGAATTGGTCCACCAGCTTTTGTTTATTGCTTCATGAAATTGATGTACAATGCGATTTAATAATCTGTTCTTTGAGAAGCCTTTTTATTTGAGAGCAAACTTGAAACTGGACAAGCCATGGCTTCACAACATTAAAAGGATTAATGATGTTGTTTTGTGTTTAATGCCTTTTTTCATTACTAGATAAAATATACATGGTGACCAGCATGACTTGTGGAGGAAGTACCACCAACCCATGGGAAGCAACTGCCCAGCTTTATCACATGCCCCCATTGGCTGAGTTCAAAACTCAAACCCATTCGGAAAAGGTGAGATGGCAATGATCAGTAAAGTTTGATATGAAATAGACATTGCTGGGTCTGGGTCACCAGGGCTTATTTCGTCTTTTGTTGCTGTGCCATAGTTGGCCAACCCAGAACCTAGGGAAAAACAAGCAATGAAAAATAAAGATGAGATGCTCCAGATATTTGGACACTAGGTCATGCTGTTTTTTTATAAGTTGAATTAATAAAGAAGATAAAACCTGTCAATTCACATCTTTAAGGATAAAGTCAAGTAAAATTTATATTGTTCGTGAAGAATGTTGTTTAAATAGTTTTATACCAGCCTAGTGTCTTTTTCATGTTATGTACATTATATCTTAATATCAGTGATGTCAAAACATTTCCGAACAGAACATTTTTGCTTGATTTAAAAAGACTGTAGGGGTGGGGCCATGAGTGGCCGAGTGGTCTAAAGTGCTCACTGTTACGGATAACTGCCATCTCACCTCTGTCTGCATGTGTTCGAGTCTCGGATTCGGCCAATGTGGGTATGTAAGAAAGCTTGCTAGTAGCTTCTCGTGGGTTGGTGGTTCTTTCTGGGGTTTTCCTGGATTCTTCTCCACCATTAATACTGGCCGCCATGTATAGCTTATCTTGTGCTGAAAAATGGCGTTAAACCCAACTACAACAACAACAAAAACTGCAGGGTGCTTAGTGTTTGCCATTTTTTTCCTAGACTGATATCAGCAGATTCTCAGATCAGCATTCAGTCCCACACTTCTTGATGTAAATTAGATTGTAGAGATACATGTCATTGTCTGCACAGCTGATCATCCATGTTTGTTATATCCTTCATAAATGGAAATTTTCAGTTGGACAAACGCAACAATAATTACACGAAATAAGTATTACAGGTAAGCAGGCTGAGAAAGCAATCAGTACATCAATGCGTATCATATATATGAAGTTGTGTATCATGATTCGTATCAGTAGTGAGTTACCTATACAAAGCCCTATTAATTCTATATCCTTGTCAATATTGTGCTACACGATCCAATGAATAATAGCTTGATAGTTCAGAATATTCAAAAATATTCCATTTGAAGAGTGTTTGTCCTTCATATAAAGCATAGACCCCAGTCATAGTATTTTGTTTATGTTTTTATCTTGTGGCATTAACATTTAAAAAGAATTTTTTCTTTTTTTCATTTATCTGAAATTGTTGCAGAATTCAGCAGATTCAGAATTACTGTCCAGAAATGAGATATGTTTATTTATCACGAGTCGCACTACATACCACTGATAAAATCATGTCATAGTAATCTACTTTTCATTCACCCAGGATTACATTAAATCTCAGTGATTTAGTAGAATGTAATTATTTCTCCTTCAAATATACTGCTAACTTGCAAATCCAACCCTCCCATGTTAAAACTTTATATCCAAGCTAAAGTTATCTGCCAACCTTGGTGGTGGTTAGATAGAATGGTCTCTATTTGATGAAGATATTGGTGGCAAATCCCATGAATACTTCAGTTAGTACTTCTACTTAAGCCAAGTAGCATGATGTATACAGGCCTCACAATCCACATACAGGTTTGCACATTGATGTCACGGCTGGTAATGACTTGGATCAAACGCTCCTTTCCATCTTTATAAACTAGACGACATCATGCCACCATGTCTAGACTGTGTCAAATGGCTGTGAACGCACTGGGTCAATACCACAGACAATTGTCTATCACCAGCCACCAGACAAACAATGAGAAACAGTTAGCAACAATCACAATAAAAGGCTACCATCAAACATTCTCAAACATGTTGAATCAGCTTGCAACAATCACAATAAAACCATCACACTATCTCCAATATGCTGAATCATCATGAAAGATAGGATATCAGACAAAACTCATCTGCTGTCAAATTTTGAGTACACATGTCTAATGACATTAGCTTTGTGCCCAAAGTGGATCTATCATGGGTGCAAACCTGGCTGAAAAAGATAATGTTTGGACCACTATCAAGAACATCATTGGCTTTTAGCTAGACACATGCTTTAATAGTTAACCAGATCTCGTAGCAGTTCTGAAACATTGGGACAGTATAACTCATGATGGCCCCTGCTTTCATTGTGAAAAACAGACTCCTGTTCATGAGGATTCATACTTTTGTAGTGAAATGACAGCTTAGTCTGGACACTTCATCTCAAGGTTATCCACAGATCCCAATGCGATCTCTAAAGTGGTATTTAATTGGTGCAGCTTGGGAGAAACCTCAGCTGGATCAAGCATTCCATTTGATCAAAACTGTTAGCTGACATTTTCTATCCTGTAGGTTTGAGGTCGAAGTCCACTTTCTCCTTATTTTTTTCTCTTGAGATCTTTCATCCCAACAGGCTGGTATGACCTATTGTCATGGTGCAACAAGTTAACTTCCTCTGTCTATCGACAGCTTCATAAGGATGCAGCTTCATGACTTCTGCTGGAGGAAAAATGTTTCTTTTTTAAGCGGCTGTCTTACAGATGGAGTCTATTCTTCATTCACATCTAGAAGTTGTCTCATATACCTTAGGGGACAGGAGAGGGCCTCTGTGGAGTAAGGGATGTAACTCCACCTCTTCCCTATTTGCCTAAGGTATTATCATTGGGTAATGTATTTTAAGAAGAAACCAAATTTTTTCGTGTTACATGTTTCTTCGATAATGCATACCCAGTCATAATATCCATACACCCTCCCATGACTTCTGCAGTTGCATCCATGTTAAGAGCATGCCTCCTGTTGCAATATTAAATTATGGGATTTGGTGCCAATTCCTTTATCAATTGGAAATCATAAGTTGAAACATTTTGGGTAAAAGGTTTTGCCCACGGCAGTATTATGATCAGAGCAAACATACTTTGCTAGAAAATGTATTGTTACTCATTTCCAGTTTGAGATGGTTTTGTCATTTTTTGCAGGTAGAAATAAAAATAATATCTCTGTTTGAAAGTCATGATTGGTAAGAATGATAAAATGGGACATTGCTTTCTTTTTCAGGCTGTAACTGGTTTTATGAGAAAAGAGGACAAGGTATGTATTGAAGTCTCTGTTTATGTTTGTCAGCGTTAACACTTTTTAAAAACAATTTACTGTGTAATGCATTATATTTATAACATCAAAATGTGTCCAAATTTAGTCATTAGTGAACATTATATTTGATAGATTATTTGCACATTAAAATAATGTGCTGATTTTTTTTGTCAAAATAGCCAAAATTGAACCCCATTAGAACCCATGGGTTGTCGCTTTCGCTCTGCCATCAATCTTTCTTGCTGCCCAGTCTCAGCATATAGACTTTAAAATTCTGATATAGCAGTTACCTTTTCAGTCATTGACTGAACCTGAAATTTTGTCGAGGTTGACCATGAGAATTGGAAGATAAGAAATTATCTATTGACAGAGGATCAAATTTATGTTACAATTTGTTGACTAGGGGGAAGTGAACAACGATTTTTACAGTAGAATTCAGACTTTACCTACATGGTTAGGAATAATGCTGATTTTTTTGAGAATTATTTCCTTGAGACCATTTTGTAAGATAGGTAATTTTTTTGTAAAAATATTTGAGTTTTACTATTTCAAGAAAATTGTCCTAATAGTCATTCCTCCCATGCATTTACATGAGAGGTACTTTAGGCTTACAGTGGGAGAAGTTCTGTAAAGTATTTAATAACACTGTACACTATAAATATTGTTTTGTAAAGACTAGATTGTGGACAGACAAATACACTGAAAACTGTAAAAGTGGACACCTCCATCAAAAAGGACAACATGATGTTAAGTAGGGATATTTCAGTCTTATTTAATACTTCACATCATATGTCAGCTGTTTACAAAGGATGTGCTATTGCAGGATTTATGCAAAGTATATAGATGGAGATGTGTCAAACAATTAGAGTCAGTGTAATCATTTTTCATTGATTGCTTTTTATGAAAATTAAGAAACTCTGTTGAAAAGCAATCTTTTCTAATTGCACTTGTCACTATGCCGGATTCAACTTTTGTTAAATATTTTTCCAATTTTGTTTATGGCCAAAGTTGATACATCCCATAATATTTCTTGGCTTGCTTCTGATTTGCAATGACAGCAATGAAAATATGAAACAAACTGAAGTAATATGCTGAGATAAATGCCACCTGAGTTTTATTATGATTTTTTAACTTAAAAAAATTTGTAGTCTTAGTGATTTTATGGAGTTGCATGCTTTCAGTTATATCATGTAACCATGACTGTTATGTATATATAATTTGCATTGTTTATTTTTTTTTCTGTTTATTCATTATATGCTTTGAATAATTGTATTTTGGACCTGACCCTGTCCAAAGTAAGGTTCATTCTTCTACCTTACCTAATTCATTGATTTTGGTTTTGGTTTTGTAAACAACATGTTTTCTCAACCTGAGTCCCATTGGAAATTCCTCATGAAATGCTGGGTCTACCTGTTTACAACATTATATTTATAATTTTAGTAACAAACCTTCTAATTATAAATAAGATTTTATTTTGAAACATTTGGAATCTTCCCAAATGAAATATTCCATTTGGTAATTTTTTTAAAATAGCAAATGCTAGTTGTGTCCTGGTGTCAAGTATATAATCTTGTTTATGTAGCAATTATTCATTCATGCTGTAGGATCTGGGCACAATCAGTTGTATTATTGTTTAGATGATTTAATTCAGGTCGTTCTTCTCAGGAAATACAAAGTACTCAAAATAATCAACATTCTTGTAATAGAGACTTGGATTTATAGTGAAATTCAAATAAGGATGCATTTATGGATTGTGTTATTGTGATTCAACAAAAGACCATTGACACATTACTATGACACAGGCCATCACATAATAATAATAATAATAATAACAATAATAATAATAATAATGAGGACTTGTATAGATCCTAATCTTTCGAAGCTCTAAGCGCTTTACACCATCAATAATGATATGACTACACTACAGAACAACAAATGACAAGAACAATGAAATTGGAAAACATATAAAACCTGCTGAAAACATATAAGATACAAAACATGATTAGGTCGCTAAGTTTGTCCCTGCAGTCAAAACAGGTGAGTCTTAAAAGGGACCTTTGTGTCTAATTTCAATGGGCAATTCGTTCCACATCGCCGGGCCCTGGTGTGCAAACAAACGTTGTCCATTTGACTTTGTTTTCACCTTGGGAACAATGAGTATACAATTATCAGAAGAACGTAAGGATCTAGCTGGTGTATACAAATGGGTGAGTCTGAATAGGTATATATTGGACTGGAGTGTGTCTTTGAAACAAAGCACAGAGAACAAATTTTATATTTGATTCTGTATCGAATTGATAGCCAATGTAGGGTACAGAGCAGTGGTGAGGTGTGCTCTGATCAAGGTACTCTAAAGATGATCCGTGCAGCTGTGTTTTGAACTTTTTGAAGTTTCTGGAGTAAATATTGTGACGAACCAGACAGAATTGAGTTACAATAGTCCAGTCTTGAAAGTATTAATGAACACACAAGTGTTTTAGTGGCATCAACTGAAAGATATTTACGATTGGAACTGATGCGTCTCAATTCAAGATATGCAGCCTTGCATATGTTCATGACATGTTGGTGCAATGTGAGAGTACTGTCTAAAGTAACGCCTAGGTTCCGTACTGACTGTGAGAATTTAATGTTAGTGTTGCTGATATTTATTGTCTGAGGTAAAGGATGTGAATGAGAAAGTCTTTGTGTTGTGATCAGAATAGCCTCAGTTTTATCATCATTCATCTGCAGCTTGTTACATGTCATCCATGATTTCACATCAGAAATGCACTTCTCTACTCCATGGATGGTAGCATCAACTTAGTTGGGTGGCTAGACTTGTATATTTGGGTGTCATCAGCTTGCAATAGGTGCGACACTGGGTGATGATCTATGACACTTGAGAGTGGCTGAGTATACAGAATGAAAATAACAGGTACAAGAACAGATCCCTGTGGAACACCATAACATACGTCAACTGGGCTGGAGTGTATTCCATTTGCAGATATAATTTGTGTCCTGTTAACTAAGTAGAACTTGAACCACTGTAAGGCTATATTCTGAATGCCAAATACATGCTGGAGACGGTGAAGTAATATATCATGGTCTATTGTGTCAAATGCTGCAGATAAATCCAGGAGAGTCAGGACTGTAATCTTTCCCCTATCCAAAGCAGAGAGAATGTCACTAAATACTTTCAGAAGAGTAGTTTCTCCTTTGAATACGTTCCCCAATCACATTACTTTAGGGATATTAGCCTGCTACCTCGCGAATCCAGCCCTACCAAAAGACGAAAATTCGTCTTTCCTGTCCATGTCATATAGACAAAGGGCAATAACTCTTGCCCCTTACCTCCCCTTGCTACCCGCTAGGTGTCGCTTCTTTAGTTTTTTAGCTTCGCTTGTTGTGTGTAAACACGTACAATTAGACCTCCAAGGAATCCAAGCCATCTTAGTGTAAATTCTGACCATCCGAAGTTAAATTTGGAATTACTGTGTTGGATAATCATTCCTCTACAGGTTGTATACATTATTTTACAATATTTTCCAATTTGAGTGACTTTGTCACCTTTTCTAGACTTCGGACCAGGTTGCAACGTGGTCAAAGCACGCTTATGGCGGTACTAGCATGTAATACATGTAGCACTCAATAATTTCGCTTATTCCGTATGTAACGTTTACGATATTAGCGACTAATAACGTGCTGCATTGATAATGTGTGCTTTATTTATCTTCTTTGACGTTTCAGTAGACTTCAAAAAAGTCTTTGAACGACCAATTTGCGACTTTAATGGCGGACTTCGTGTTGTAGTCACGAGTTCACGCAACACTTAATCATTTCGCTTCCTCCGTTAGTTACGGTTATGGAATAGCGACTTAATTGCGTACTGAATTGTTAATTTGTGCTTTGTTTATCTTCTTTTCCGTTTCAGTAGACTTCGTCTCTGAACGACCAGTTGCGACTATTAATGGCGGAATTTCGTGTTGTAGTCACGAGTTCACGCGACACTAAATCATTTCGCTTCCTCCGTTAGTTACGGTTATGGTAATAGCGACTTAATAGCGTGTTGAATTGCTAAATGTGCTTTGTTTATCATCTTTTTCATTTCAGTAGACTTCGTCTTGAACGACCTATTGCAACACGCTCACGGCGATAACTAGTGTGGTCATTAAGAGTTAACATGGCACGGAATAATTTGACTACTCCGTTAATAACGGTTATAGTATTATCGAATTAATAATATGCTGAATTTTTTAATTTGTGCTTTGTTCTCTTCTTTTGTCGTTTCAGTAGCAAAGTCGACAACGAAGGCATGAATGGCAAAATGGGCGTTGGCAATGTGGAAATGGAGGAATTATGTTGACTTGGTTTAGGCTGCCCAGTGGATGTAAATTTCACCGCAGGTCCGTGCATGGCTTTCGGGCCTGTAAGTCCCGGACACATGGAGTCTAGGCTGGATCAATTAGATCCATTTTATTATGCACTTTCGCCGGCCGTCCAGCCGGCCGTCCAGCCGACACCGTCAGTTCAGCCGGCACTTCAGCAGGCAACAACCGGCACTAGCCGTCCATCCGGCACCGTCCGTTCAGCCCAAATGGCACCGGACGGCCAGCCGACCTTCCAGCTTGCATCAACAGGCACCGGCCGTTCAGCCCAAATGGCACCGGCCGGCCAGCCGACCTTCCAGCCTGCATCAACAGGCACCGGCCGTCCACCCGGCAACGACCGTTCAGCCCAAATGGCATCGGTCGTCCAGCCGACCTTCCAGCCGGCATCAACCGGCACCGGCCGTCCATCCGGCAACGACCGTTCAGCCCAAATGGCACCGGTCGTCCAGCCGACCTTCCAGTCGGCATCAACCTACACCGGCCATCCATCCGGCAACGACCGTTCAGCCCAAATAGCACCGGTCGTCCAGCCGACCTTCCAGCCGGCATCAACCTGCACCGGCCGTCCATCCGGCAACGACCGTTCAGCCCAAATGGCACCGGTCGTGCAGCCAACCTTCCAGCCGGCATCAACCTGCACCGGCCGTCCATCCGGCAACGACTGTTCAGCACAAATGGCACCGGTCTTCCAGCCGGCATCAACCTGCACCGGCTGTACATCGGATTTACGGAGATTATAGTGATGTACCCGTCAGTCAATCTGTACTACTGGTTACATATCACTACCATGAGAGAGATGTTATAAATGTATCTCCGTCCAATCAGACCATTCGAGAGGCCGGTGCCGGTCATAGCCGGACCTTCGCCGACATTCCGGCCGACCATATACTAGACAAATCAGTCGGTATTGCCGGTGTACACCTCCCGTCACGTCAAATACGTGACGGTGTGATTTTAAAACAAGGGAGAATAAGTGACATTATCAGAGATGACGGAATTGAGTTATCTATGCCACTTGGTATGCGCTACCCAGATATGGTAGCTTTACCAGAACAGGACTTTCAGGCCGACCATTCGCCAGTTCAATCAGCCGTTAGTGCCGGCCGTCCATATGTTCACGGCTTCTCCACAAGGGAGATATAGTGAAAGTGTCAATTATGACAGAATTGCGTCATCTAGGTCACCTGGTATGCTGTACAGATATGCAAGCTGTACCAGAACCAACATTCCCTCTGAGCGAATGGTAGATGGGCGCACAGTGCTGGCCGCACTACATAAGCATTATGTAATTATTATTACCTTCCAGCCGGCACCAACCGGCACCGGGCGTCCATCCGGCAATGACCGTTCAGCCCATATGGCACCGGTCATCCAGCCGACCTTCCAGCCGGCACTAACCGGCACCGGGTGTCGATCCGGCAATGACCGTTCAACCCAAATGGCACCGGTCGTCCAGCCAAGCTTCCAGCCGACACTTGCCGGCACTGACAGTCCATCCAGCTCCGGCCGTCCAGCCCAACAGGCACCGGTCGTCCAACCATATGGAGATTTTAGTCATTTACCAGTCCGTCCGACTGTACCACTGTACCAGCACTTGGACTTTTATGATACCGCAATCCGCACAAATCGGATTGACGATGATTCTAGTGATGTTTCCGTCTGTCAATCCGTACTACCGGTTACATATCACTACCATGACACAGATGTTGGCGATGAATCTCTCGATCCAACCCGACCATTCGAGCGGTCGGTGCCGGTCATAGCCGGCCCGTCGCAGACGTTCAGGCCAAACATATGCCAATCAATTCATTCGGCATTGCCGGCCGTCCATAGGCTAACAGCTCATCCACAAGGGAGAGTGAATGCCGTTATCAGAGATGACGGAATCGAGTCATCTATGCCACCTGGTATGCATTACCCCGATATGGATGCTTTACCAGAGCAAGATTATGCACATAGTGAGTGCGATGAATCGCAGGCAAATCAGCTGTATGCAGATCCAACTATGGAACGGACTGAGTTCAGCTTCAAAGCCGCAGTGGAGGGAATTTATAGGGTGTTGGCCCCTTCAGAATGCCCTCCACCTCCTGCTGCCATTACCGACTATAAGGTTAGAGCATCGGTCGATCTGGATGAGGGGAAAGAGACTCTATCCTTCCGCCTCCTTCCCCAGTCGACAAAAAATTGAGGAAATTAATGACCGTCTGTCGACACGTATAGGGGATCCAGGAAATGCTAAGGCGTTCTTTTCTGAAAGCCAAGTACCAGCGTCGTTTTCAGGTCGATGGTACAAAACTCACTCCGATGCGTTCAGTACTGAGGTCCTGGCTCGGGATAAAATATGGCAGCAGTCCATATGTCTGCGGCATTGTCTTATAAAGTGGACAAAAACTGTGTTCAATGCCACGTCCAAGCTGGTTCGAAATGTAGTTGCTACGTCTTCACTGTTAGACCTAGCCTCCCTAGCCATTTTCAGGATCGCTGAAAAATCTGGCAATGAACATGCTTGGGAATCGATGGCCGGTTAGCTAGGGTTCTTAACAGGGCAGCTCACCATTCCATGGCCAATGCGCTGACTGCTTCTGCCAACCTAGACCTGATATGTCGTGACACATGTCTGAAGGGCACGTCGCTTAAACCCCATCATAAGCTGGCTAGATATGACCGACTCATATTTCACGTCCCTAGTGGTTAGAGCGTCCGCAGCGGAAGCGGCAGGTCGTGTGTTCGATCCCTGACCGAGTCATACCAAAAACTTACACAATGATACTAGCAGCTGCCTCGCTTGACGCTTAGATAATGTGACTGGGTGGGACATCATTCTACATGTCCGGGGCATGATGCCCCAGTGCTAGACATCACTATAAACTGCCTCACTGCAGACATCGTAGCGATATAACTGAAAGATGGTTAAAGCTACGTTAAAAGAAAAACGAGTAGCGGACATTTCTCCGTTGTGCTTGTGGGGACTTGGTTTATCAGTTCCATGTCATACCTTTTGGCCTAAATTTAAGCCCTTGGGCTAGTACCAAGGTTATGGATTACGTCGTCACCCTGTTCCGCTCGACTTCATCTATTGCGTCGGCAGTATATTTGGACGACATCCTCCAGAAACATCTGTCAAGTTCTACTCTGCTCAAAGGCAGAAACGATCTTATATAACTTTACATCATATAGGCTTTCTCGTGAACTGGATAAAGTCTGATCTCTGTCCAATCCGGATTTTGGTCCATCTGGGTGTGGAGTTTCTCCCGATCTGAATCTGGTAAGGCTTCCTCGAGTTTGCGATCATCCAGATAATTGCACTCGTAGAGTCCGTTTCCGACAGGATGCGCATTTTAGCGAGAGAGTTGCAGATCCTCGGATTATTCAATGCGGCAACAGACTTGATCCCGCTCAGCCGTCCTTTTATGCACCCTTTACAAAGGACGTTGCTAGCGTAATTGCGCCCTTTTCAAGTCCCTTCGATCCCAGAAAACAGTCATGCTCACGCCAGAGATACGATCATTCTTGAGTCAATGGCACAACCCCTGTAGGCTGTCCACAGGGATTACTCTGGAGATACCCCAAGCGGGGATAACGGTATGTTCCGCCACTAATACCTACGGTTGGAGTGCCCACCTGTTGCTGGACTTCGATACTGTCAGCGGCACGTAGGTGCCAGAGGCGAGCCCCTTTCCACATCAACCTTTCAGAAATAACGGCTGTCATCAATGCCTTTCATTTCGGGCAGGATCAACTCTTATTACAAACTGCCCTCATTATGTCAGACAACATTTTGGTGGTGCCTTGCCTCAAAACAAGGGGACACCAATCACCAGACCTGTGCAATCTGAACTGGCAGTTTCTACATTGGTTCGACAATCTCCACCTCAATGTACAATTCAGACACATTCTTGGCAGACTCAATGTCTTGGCTGACACTCTATCTAGTCATTCACACAGAATGGTCACTCCATCAATCGGACTTTCTTCCAATTGACACACTTTGGGGACGTCCGATGATTGATCTTTTGCAACAAGGTGGAATCGCAAGTTCTCCACCTTTCATCTCACAGGTTCCAGACCCAGAAGCTTGGGTCGTGGATGCTCGATCAATCACCTGGGAAGGGTTGTGGTCATTCTCCTACCCTCCCACGGTCTTGGTACTGAAATTAATCCAGAAGTTAAGGGGTCAGAACTGTCAGATGGTTCTGATTGACCCTCTCAGATGGAACAACTGGGTCTCCGATCTACTCAATCTAGGCGATAGATCTACCCAGGAAGATTACAGTCAGCACAAGTATTCACAAGCAACCGCGGCCAGGGGTGTTCCACCCCTGTCCGGACCATCTTTATGTTCAAGCTTGGCTCTTGTCCAGACAGCCTTGCAAGACAAACAATTTAAATCTTTGATTGCGGAGAGAATCTCGAGAGCAAGAAGGCCCTCTACTCTGAAGGTTTACGAGGGCAAGTGGCATGTTTTCAGAGACTGGTACCATATCATTCACATTGTTCCTCTGAGTGTCACAATCCCTCAACTGGCCAACTTTTCTCTGGCTTTTTGAGGAGAAACAGCTGGCTCCAGTTATTCTCAAATGCTACCGCTCCATGATATCAGACACATTCCGCCATTCTGGTACATGTGCTATCAGCCATGACAAAGATTTGTCAGATCTTTTAGACATTTTAAAAATTCAATCGACTTATATCCCTCACCCTGTTTCCAAATGGAATCTGTCCTGTGTTTTAACATGACTCAATTCAGACAGTATTGAGTCTTTAACCCACGATTAGTTAAAGCTACTATCATACAAATTGGGTTTCTTGATAGTCTTAGCTTCAGCATGCAGGGTGAGTGAGTTACATGTCCTTTCTAGTGACCCGAACTCTCTTCCGTTTCGATCAGAGGGTTTGATGGTCCTCTTGACGCAGCCAGGCTTCGTAGTCCAAAATAGATTACCATACATTGGAGATCAACGAGTCGTCATTAGCTCGCTTTCTTTATAGATAAGTCAGGATCAACAGCCATGTAAGATCCTGTTTGTGCACTCTAGCACCATTTTAATGCATAGAGGTGAGTCAGGTCACATACAAGCACCTCTTTCTTCTGGTGATAGCTGGGATATGAGATATCACCATTCAAGCCCTTGATTCATGGCTGTAGTGGGTTATACGCTCGGCGTACTCTGAGAATTCACAAATCAGTCACCTTATAGAAGCTGTTGGCTGACATGCAGAGTCAACCTTCTACAGTTTTATCTTCAAGTTTGTACTCGCAGAGGCAAACATTGATTCTAGTAGGTCCGGTGTTGGGCAGCCCAGACGCCCACCAGACCCATGTGCAACAATCAGCACAGCCTATTAGCTTCGCTGGATTCGCCAGATAAATTTTCGTAGGTAAGAAGATTTCAATAACTATCTTCTTAACCGTATAAAGGGGTCACATATCACGTGACCCTGGGCTGTGTTGCTGATTGAAAATTAGGAGACCAGGTTATCATTCACATGGGGAATCCAACCATCATTCCCTAGAGGATACCCGAGGTGGAGGTCGGATGCTCCGCATTCCCTCCTCCTATTACTTATTCTCCTAAAGTAATGTGATTGGGGAACGTATTCAAAGGAGAAAGCAAATTTTGTAGTAAATTATGTTTCTCCGAGAATACTTACCCAATCACATTACTAAGAAACCCTCCCAACCACCCCGCCATGCGAGCATCCTTGTGTTTTATATACCGCTCAGCTTAAAAAACTAAAGAAGCGACACCTAGCGGGTAGCAAGGGGAGGTAAGGGGCAAGAGTTATTGCCCTTTGTCTATATGACATGGACAGGAAAGACGAATTTTCGTCTTTTGGTAGGGCTGGATTCGCGAGGTAGCAGGCTAATATCCCTAAAGTAATGTGATTGGGTAAGTATTCTCGGAGAAACATAATTTACTACAAAATTTGCTTTCCGTACTGTGGCAAGGGTGATATGCAGACTGTACATTGCTAAAAAGACTGTTTGAATTCAAATGAGATATAATTTGAGTTAGAACAATCTTTTCTAAGATTTTTTATATGAATGGGAGATTAGAAACTGGGCGGTAGTTCTTTAAATCGTTAAGGTCCAGTGTTGGTTTCTTTAGCAGTGGCTTTATGATGGCAGTTTTGAAAAATGATGGGAATTCCCCTGATGAGAGAGATATTGATAACATCAGTTAGTGAAGGCAATATTGGGTCTAAGCAGTCAAGCAGCAGTGATGTCGGAATTGGATCAAGTTCACAAGACTTTGGTGCACTTTTCATCATGATTGTCCGTACTAAATCAGTAGAAACAGGTTCAAATGCAAATGCTCCTAATGGTTGTCGCTGAAATTCTGCATCATAACTGTATGGTGACGAATCAGTTGAAATTGTGCTGTCAAGCGAATCTCTAATGGTTTGTACTTTGTCTTCGAAGAAATTTGCAAATTGGTCTGGTAGGTCTAGTGGAGAAAAGGTTGTTGGAAGTGGTGTACATTTGTTCCTTGACATTAGTTTGTTAGTTATCTCGAAGAGCTCTTTGCAGCTGGAACTCTCCATGATCTTAGTACTGTAGTGGGATGATTTGGCTAAATGGACTATGTTTGTGACGTTCTTCTTAGTGGCTTCATAGATTTGTTTATGAATAGTGAGTCTGGTGGAAAGCCAAAGCCTCTCTGCTTTTTGGCTATATCTTTTAGCAGTGTGAAGCTGGTCCCTAACACTGCTATACCATGGAGAACACTTTTTTATTGATACTCTGCATTTGATGGCTGGGTCATGTTTTTCAAGCAATGGACGCAGGCAGTTATCAAGTTGTTCCACTGTTGGATGTAAGAAAGTTGTTAGGTTTTCTTGGATGTCATGCATGAATTTGGTTCTATTTATCATACGGAGGTTTCTCTTAGTCTGGGCCAGACCAACATGAATACTTCCAGCATTTATTTTGGAATACCACTTAAGTTTATTCAGAACTTTTAATCCTATGGACTTTAGAATTCTTAGATTATTTTGATTTAATTTGCAATATGGTAAGTTCTTTTTACACTTTTCACTTTGTATTCTTGGGTAAATAAATGATTTGTCAAAATTTACTAAACTTGATGATTTTCATTCTCTTCTCTGTTACTTAGTTTAAGACCATAGAGCTGTAATAATGATAATGACATGATGTCATTTGCATTTACATTTGGCCACGTTTCACTTTGAGATAGTTATCAAATGGGGGTGAGCAGATTCCTTTTTTTAATTGCCTTACTCAGAACGTGAAAGCAATCAAATGACCAAAGGGATGATTACGAGTTTGGCCACTTATGATCACACCATTGGCACTCTGGAGCTAATTGTCTCCTTTTTTTTCTTCAAACCTATTTGAAATACTAAATTTGAAAGTCCAGCAGGGGCAGAAGTTTGTATACCCTAGACTTTCCTCATTATATATGTTTTACTACACAAAGAGTCTTTGCTTATTAGACTTGTAAAGTTGTGGCAGAAATCCAATGCTAATGAAATAAATCCATTGATTTTTATAAGTCTTAAAGAAGCCATTGTTGCTGTTTCATTATATCCAAATAATTTGATTGGTAAAGTTTGATTGCAGAGTTTTCGTCGCAACATTCCGTTGGGGATCATCCCTCTGGGCCAGACCAACAGGTTTGCAAAGCTGTTCTTTGGTGGAGATAAAGATGAAGTCAAGTAAGGGGAGATTTTTGTACTCAAGTCTTATTTGTTATAGGGTGGGGGATGTAGACCTACTCATTTCTATATATCCATAGTACTTTGTCTCTAATCTATCCCCAACATTAAAAACTTTGCTTTTGCTGGTGGATATCATGGATTGAAAACAATTAGTTGAGAATGGGTGTGATGGGTAATTTCAAGAGAAACAAAGGTAAGTTTGGTTTTTACAGCATGCACTAATAAATCCGAGTAATAACCCTTGTTTGACATAGACATTTTGTTTAATCTCTGTTACCTTTCATACAACTTATTGGCTTAAAGGCAAACTTTGTACTTGATTTGATGTAAAGATGACTCGTGTTTTACTTAGAAAAGCTTAACTGCTCGAGTGGCCTACTGGTTAGAGAGTCCACTGTGGTAGTGGGAGGTCGTAAGTTCGATCCTCGGCAGAGTCATACCAAAGACTCACAAAAATGGTATTAACAGCTGCCTCGCTTGATGCTCAGCATTAAGAGGTTAGTGTTAGGACTGGTTGGACTGGTGTCAGGATAATGTGACTGGGTGGGACATCATGCTACATATCTGCAGCATGATGCCCCAGTGCTAGACATCACTATAAACTGCTTCACTGCAGACGATGTAGCGATATTACTGAAAAATTGTTAAAGCTATGTTTTTAAGTTTTTGGACACTTTAACAACTAGTCTAACGGAGCAGTTTGGTTTGGACCTGTAAATGTAGCATGACTGCCTTTACATATTATTTGGCAGCTTCATGGTGTTAGAGCTCTGTGACTTCCTTAAGATTTATGCTGATTTTTTTCTTCTGATCAGCCATGTCTTCATATTTGGAGTTGGTAAAGTTGAAGCTACCTTAGGAGAAAAGGGATGGGTGGGGTGTAACTTCCTCCACCTCATCTCCAAAGATATCATGATCAGGTAATTGAAGAGAAAACCAATTTTTGAGTACAATATGTTTCTTCATTAATACTTAAACAGAATATTGATAAAACCATTCCAGCTTCTTGCTGTTACATCCTTCTGGCAGAAACAGGATTGTAAAAGGATTTGGCACAAAACCTCGATCCAAAGGGAGATCACTCTTATCTGATTCCCACCATGGTGGGCAGAAAACATTTTGCTTTCTTATAATTAAATTTTTGTTTGAGAGTGCTGGATTTACAATGTAGTAGTTGTACATGGTTGTCTGTGCCATCTTCCAGCAACATGATTGCTTCTCCTTTTTACCTTTTTTCCAAGATCGCAACAATAGAAAAATGTGTGTATTGTGTTAGTTCCATTTTTTTTTTAATATTATTATATTTCAAAAATTTTCTGGTATGTTTGCTCACACATTGTACAGCAATGTTTTTATTGTGTGCTTGATATGAAGGCCCTTTCCCTTACCCAGAATTCATTCAGTGCTAAAGATTTGTAAAACAGTTTGCAGAATTTGAGGGTTTTTTCTCATCTTTAGTAGAATTTGAACTTAAGAGATCAATTACACAGTTTGCATCGAATCCACAAATATAAATTTACCAACAAGCTTTACCATCCTGTATAAACCAACCCTTCTTGATTTTTAGGCATTAAAACTAATATTCATACTCTCCAATAAAAAGTTCATGCCTGGATCTGTAGTTTTTATTAAGGCTTTTGCTGCATGTTACAACATTTCCATGTTCTTAAAGTTAATTTCCAAAAAGGTCATGCTGATCAAGTAGGTATTATTTGATCTGAATATAAATTCACATTGACAGAAAGGCACAATTTAATCTGAATATAAATTCACATTGACAGATAGGCACAATTTGATCTGTATATAAATTCTCATTGACAAATAGGCACAATTTGATATGAATATAAATTCACACTAACTGGTAGACACTTTTTGACAAATAGGCACAATTTGATTTGAATATAAATTCTCACTGACAGATAGGCACTATTTGATCTGATTCATGTTGACAAATAGGCACTATTTGATCTGAATAATAATTCATGTTGACAAATAGGCACTATTTGATCTGAATAGAACTTCACACTGACAAATAGGCAATATTTGATCTGAATATAACTTCACACTGACAAATAGGCACTATTTGATCTGAATATAAATTCACACTGACAGATAGGCACAATTTGATTTGAATAATAATTCATGTTGACAAATAGGCACTAAATTAAGATAAAAAAATGTAATCTTCTTTCCTACTGACATAAGTTGTTCATCCTTTAATTATCCATGAACAGAACTTTATGTTTTTGCCATTTTTATAAAGTTACAGGACTTAATTTACATTAAATAGTTAACCTGCAAAGATAACTCTGAAAGACTAGGCTTGAAATACCTATTGATTATGAAGGGGATTGAATATTGTGCAGGTCATTTATTTCTTTCTTAATCTTAAGACTGAAGAGTCAATGTTGTCTGATACACCTATTAACATCTTATTTATTTTTAATAGATGCATACTGGATGCTGCAATGGCTGTGGTTAAGGGGGCTGTAGAGAAAGTAGATGTGCTCAGTATCCAGGTCAGTAACGTGTAGTCAGAATAGATATGTTGGTCAGTCATCCATCATTGAATATTTGATACTTTTCAAACCTGCCTTTAGCAAATGGTGAAATATTGGTGTTTCAATTCAGTGGTGGTTGTGGCAGTTGCAGTATTAAGATTCTGTACTACGTTTTTGCTAGTCAACTAGACAAACCTTGAAACAGTTGTTTTTCATAACATTCAATCAACATCATTGGAAAAAATGAATTCATAAAGTATCCTACTAGGGTTAAAATGATTAATCGATATATTCATGCATCAATACCTTTTCCATATTTATGCTCTTATCAATACAAGAGGAGATAACCAATACAAAATAATACTTACCCGCTTCAAGTGATTTTAATCATTGTCACACATGAATTATTATTAGTTTTTTGCCTTTTAATGTTCCAGGTTGAGAATTCATCTAAGAGAGATGTTACAGGCATATACACTCATTTCTATCAGATTAGGCATAAATTGTTTTAGTGATAACACCCACATGAATTCTGCAGATTAACACACTGTTTGAAATCTCCCCCTACCTGCCAATTTTATGCTAATTGTTTCATACCGTCAGCATGTTCAGCCATTGATAACATATATTTCAATCAAGGAAACATTATAGACTGGTTATTTATGCACTGCTCATTCAAAACCAGTTATATGCAAAATCGTCTGTTACGTCACATCTTATCGACTTGGATTGAATTTAAAGGCTACACTTCCAGTGTGTCATGCAGTGAAATATGTTATATTCAATTCTAATTGGTGGTTATTGTTTGTTCAATGTAATACAACAACTACCATTCAGAACTAACTGCAGCTTATTTGCTACCAGACACACTGTAAGTATTGCATCAAAACTCAGTCCAAATAGATAAAAAGTAACAGATAACCTTTTCATAAAGGTTGCTATTAAATCATTTCAAGCATTACATAAAATTTTAGTCCAAATAAATAATAAGCTTCTTGCAAAAGTGATCAGTAAATACTTGTTCTATATAAGGAACAAGTTTTAAAATGTCTCTTTTACACTAATATATGTATTAACCACTCTGGTGGCCTAGTGGTTAGAGAGTCTGCCGCGGAAGCAGGAAGACGTGGGTTTGATCCCTGGCCGAGTCATACCAAAGACTTACAAACATGGTACTAACAGCTGCCTTGCTTGGCGCTCAGCATTAAGAGGTTAGTGTTAGGAGACTGGTGGGCCTGGTGTCAGGATAATGTGACTGGGTGGGACATCATGCTAAATATATGCGGCATGATGACCCAGTGCTGGACATCACTATAAACTGCCACACTGCAGACATCGTAGAGATATGACTGAAAATGTTTTATAGCTATGTTCGAAACCAAAATCACACACTCACACACACACACACAGTCCTAACCGCTGATTAAGTCAGGTGACATAAAGCCATCATTGTCTAGGTACAATGCAAGAATCATAAATTAGTATTTACCATCATGTATCAGTAATCACCCTTCAAAAAATACTTGTCTTTTTTTACAGGGAGAAGATGGCAGGACAATATATTCACTTACAGGGATGGAGACAGGGGCCTTCAGAGATGCAGAACAAAGGAAAAAGAGGTTTATTAAATTCTAATAAACTATTGTTATATTTAACTGTCTGTTTTGCATTTGTATATGAAATTAATTCGTTTCCCATAATAGTAATTTTTGTTGAAATAAATTATGACATAATTAGCGTGTAATATTTAGAAACTAGTCTAACTTTGAGATTTCTGTGTACTTCTCACAGGTACACTGGCAATTTGCGGCTAGGGGATTTCCCATTATTTATAGTTTGGTCCACGTGTTTACAAAATGTGTTATGTGGAAATGAAGAACCTTAATCCAAAAGTTTCTTAGGTAGTTGATCATTTTAATAAATTAGGAAAGTATTTGCATGCATGCATCAAATTTTTCATCAGTTGCATTCACTTATTTTTTGTATGTGTGAGATACATGTATACTACTGTGAGCTGATTGGTTCTGTAATTTGTTGAATGTGATCAAAAAGCATCTGAAAATGACTGCTCACATAAATGTGCATAAATATTGACATGTGTAGTTAAGCATAGTTTCTTTCCCCTTTTGCTTAGGAAATATTTTAACTTATGACTTAAATTTAAACTCTTAATGATTATGTAGACCTTGCAACAAATTGATATGTTATCTAGCAGCAATTAGTTTGTAAAATAAAAAACTGCAATGAGTATATCTTTGCCATAACTTTTAATAATTTTTATTATTTAGGAGAACAGGCTAAAATTTATAGCCATGTAAAATATGCCTATATTGTAAGAAGTGCTGCATTTGGAAACAAAAAACACTCTTGAGTTATTTGTATGGGGATAAATTTTCGTCATTTGTATTAAAAAAAATGTAACTTTCATTGCTACTAAATTCATGGATTGGGAAAGGATGTCCAGTGTATGTAGAATATTGTTTTTGTTTTATAATTAGTAGAAATGTTTGTGGGCAAGATGTAATGATTTGGATCAACCAAAATTTATATTAATCGAAGCACCATCTTACCAAAATGGATAACTACATGTACCAACTCAGATTGAGCATTGCTGGGATTTCATTCTCTTAAAACATGCATGTGCTTTGCCCTGTCATTAGGGTTAATTGACCACTGACTCATTTTATTCTTTAGTTTTTATTTATAATTTAGTCATTGTGTACCTTGTGATTAGCCTGAAATGGCAGCTTAATATCCTCACACAAAGCATTTATTCTGTGATAAGTGCAGGTGGATAGGAATTGTCAACTTTCTCTCAAGCAGCTTTTTATAATAAATAATTAGTTAAAAGACAGCAGGAGCTGGTCTTTCATAAAGTATTGGGTTACCAATATAAATACATAAGTAAATTATAAAACAACATACAAGTTGAACTGGAAATGATTTTCCATGTTAAGTCTTAACTTCTGATAATTTTACTCAGATATAATTTTATTTATGATAACATATGATAATTTAGTACCATGTGTGAGAGCAATTCTGAAGATTTAGGCATCCAGATAGTGCAGTGGAGGTGATTCCTTAAAAATTATCAAGTGAATTTTATGCTGCCCATTTTAATCTTCCAGCAGCTGTTAGTTTTTATTTTTCCAACTTATTGTACAGACTTCCTATATTTCCCACCTTGTTCTAAAATGGCCTACCACTTCGTCAAATTTGCAGGTTTTTTTTGTTGATAATTGAATATGCATGAATGTTCATGTCAAGGTGAATTGACATATGATTTATGTTGAGCTGGCCATTTAAGATACAGGAAACCTGGACTAAATAAATAGCCAATATGTAGGAGCATGCTTTTCTTAAAGTTCACAAAGATAAATTAATGTTTATTTTGTTTCAGTAATTCAAATCCATTTCATGTTATTTTTCTTCATATAATATCACTACTTCCCCTACTTTATCAAAGTAGCTTTACTTTTATCCCTGCAGTTTCACAACAGGTTACTGGACAGACTATACCCTACATCACACCTACACAGTCATTGATTAGGATTAACAGGTTATTGGACAGACTATACCTTACATCACACCTACACAGTCATTGATTAGGATTAACAGGTTATTGGACAGACTATACCTTACATCACACCTACACAGTCATTGATTAATTTAATCTTACATCACACCTACACAGTCATTGATTAATTTAATCTTTCTGCAGTTACTGGTATTTAGGTCCACTTAAATCACGTTGGACTTATCTACGCACATCCATGATGGACTGGCCTCCTGTTATCACGAGTACTATTAGGTACATACTGGCTACTGAGGAGAACCAGACTAAGAAAACTGCTCCCCCCAAAGTGGAAGAAAAGAAGTCCTCTTGGAGTTTGATGAATCTGTTTTACAGTCGAACTTCAAAAGCAACAGGTAAGAATTTACGGCATAGCCATGATAACGCCGTTATTAGCATGCTGAAGTTGCTACTGAAAAAGTGAAGCTTTCTATCCTATCATTGACTCAGCTAAGGTGGTATCCATGGTGTATGCACAGCACTGTACTCAAGTTGCCTTGGCATTTAAGAAGCTTCATCTGTTGCTGTGTGGCAGAACATCATGTTTTCCAATATAGTAATCAACATGTGAATACTGTTTACCTTATATACTCACTTATAAGCTGAGTCAAACTGCTAACAACACAGATCCTGATATGTCAATGTATGATGTGCCTACAGAAGAGAGTCTGTGTTGTTTAATCTACTGATTACTCTTAATCTATATGCACTGACCCAGATCTGCTGGATATGTGGTATGCAAGAGAATAAAAACAATAAATGCATGTCCAATTTGAGGTTCATGTTTATTAACCCACCCACCCACCATTCCATGTCATCAGCACCAGCATCTACATCTTAAAATAAAATTATTTCAGATAGTTGATAATTTTGTGCTTAGGTTAGACCAACAAATTGTTCTCTACCTTGACTGGCGGCAGAGACCAATGGCGCAATGCACTACTTGTGCTGAAGCGTCCACCGGTGTATAAACGGATGATCAGACCACACGCTATTAATTAATAAATTTATTTTGACTAACCTATGTATCCAGATGGTAAGTATAATCCCTCTTCTAATGATCCACTGCATTAAATCCTTTAAAACACTCACTTTTTTAATATAAATCTCTGTCAGAACAGAACACTTGTGTTTTCATTGGCTGTTGACCTCAGATTTGAATTACCTACTCATGCGTATAAAGTAGCATCACCAGAAAGTAAGAGTAACATGTGGAAACCATTTAGCGGGGCATATATTACTGGAAACTGACTAATGCTTGGGTGGGAGAAGTGCCATTATGGCAGAAATGTAGGAGAGAGAGAGGCGGGGGTCATGTCAGAAATGTGAGATAGAGTGAATAATAAATAAATCAATTGTAAAAAGAACACAGATGTGAAAGTCACACACAAAAAAGATGGAGAACAATTTGTTGTCTATGCCCAAGTATGATCTTTGTCTTTTCTTTTGTATTTATGGCACAATTTTTAATGTTTGACATTTTAATGATTCAAGACAGTCAGTTTGTAAAGATCATTGGTGGAATGTTTTTTGTTACATAGACATAAGCTGGATATGAGCTATTTGGTTCTTCTTCAGTATGCCAGCATATTGATGCATATAGTGATGTACTTGATTATGATCAGATTCTTCTAGTACAACATGGTTTTCTTCTTAAAATTGGTATAGTATGATTCTCTCTAAGTGAATTTATATATTTTAATTTATTCATGACTGGGAAAAGGTACAAAGTTAAATTCATTTATCATAACTATGTATTCTAGCTGTACATTTTTAGTGACTGCTAATGATCTACAATCTCTCACTCCATGTGAATCTGTGTTGTAGTTTTCTTTCGTTTTTTAAATATATGTGTGAATATCCTTGCCAAATATGGGACTTCATTATCAGTTCATTTGCCTTCGATAGATATACTGGTGAAAATAACCATACCTTAATAAGATAATGAAGACAACCATGTTGTACTAAGAAAATTTGATCCCACTTTTTTTTTTAAATAGTAGATCAATATGAAACTCCCTCATCCAATATACAGTATTGTCAACAGTTTGTTTGTTTTTGGAATGGAATTGTGAAGCTACAGGTAGTTTTACATGTGTATGCAATTATGAGTACAATCTTATATTGCCTCTCACTTCTCTCTTGCTTTTTCTCTCACTCGTAAGCAGAAGGTATGATTTGATAAATTGCATTTTCGTTTAATGTTTAACTGATTACGATGTTGCTAGTTCATGATTTTCTATTTTCATGGTGTTGAAATGGTGATGATATATGCATCCACAAATAACATCTCATTCTTATGCTGCATAATGCGTTTAAGCAGAAAACTAAACGGAAAAACTTTACATGCAAAAAAGGCATAACAAGGGTGATTTCACAATGCAAGGTTTCCCCAGTGATATTACATATAAATGATTTATTGAAACTGCTTATGATGTAAAATTATCTATCTTGCCTACCATTGATTGCATCGAAGTGAAAATGTTCAAATAGAGCACTAATCATTGTACTGAAAAATTTAGATGCAAGTGATATCTCAGGTCTGATGTCAGTAATCCTCATTTTGAACACCATTGTAACTAACTGACATCTCCGCCCATTATGTAATTTCTGATACTAATACTGAGCCATATTGTCATCAAATTAAGTGATTTTTACTTATAGGTGATAAAAGAAAATAAGGCAAATTTCTTTGAACTTTTATAAACATAGAATAATCAAACTAAAAAAATGATTTGTATCAAAAGGTTATGTTGTACATATCACATCTTTTCCTTTGTTAGGTATAGGACTGTCAGGGGAAATAACCCACTTCTGACTTCCCGTTTTTTTATGCCGCTTAGGTTCCAGAACAGTGGTCTGCTGTTACAGCATATTGTGAGATAAAATTGGATCGTTTGAATGTAAAATCATTGGAACCCAACAAAATACATATCCGGATACTTGTTTATTGAACTAAGCGGCCCATGGAAGAAAAAAATAGTATTTTTTCGAAGTGTTGAAAATTTTGAAAGTTTTATTTTCATACATTTAGAGGAGGTAATGCCAATAAACACAGTAGGTCTTAAGATTCCATCAATTTGGAATATATCCATGTATATTTCATAATTCTGAGTAACCTCTATTTACCATATGAAGTCTCATATCAGGAGTCCTATCTGGTGGTTTCAGCCATATCTGCATTGACCGGTGCGCAGGCCAAATTATCCCTGAAATATTTAGCGCATTGACCCCATTGTCGGTCAATGGCATTAGTGTACAAAACTAGATTTAATAACTTCTACAAGTTATTTCACATATATATTTATATTGATTTTCATTCAGATAAGCAAAAATAGTGTTTATGTCTTCTCTTAAAATGTATGTATCAAACTTGTTTAAATAAACGGTGTCAAGGCAAGATTATATCTGTATGAATTTAGTCCTAGAAAGCTCTATTCAAAATAATGAGTACACACATTCCTCGGCAGGCTGACGACACGTTTGATTTGGTATAGTTTCAATTTTTTTTCCTAATTAAAACTGAAGTTATACACATGTTTTCTGGCAGAATCCAGAGTTGTAGACTCTTCATTTTCATGAAATTAAGTTGGACCAGGTTTTTCTAAAAATTGACAAATGTCATTTTGAGAATTGTCAACTCCTTTCATGTCACAAAAGTATGCCACGCTGCATCACAGAGACAGCTGAGACTGAATTTTTTTCATTCTCGGATGCATCTCATTTGAAAAATAGCATGATTTACTTACAAAAACTGGTATTTCAATTTTCATGTCCTATACCTACCTTTGTGTATCTGAGCCAGTTTTGGTTAAACTTGGTGGTAGGAATATTTTATTGGACATGTAGGAATATTTTATTGGACATGATCTGTTGGAATTGGTTTTGGAATTCGTGGCATGGTGTGGCTAGATTGCTTGACCAAATTTGGATCAAACTTGGTCAACATATGTAAGGTTATGCTTTGTTGGATATTTATATGGATTGACTTTCCTAGCATCACTGGTTTCCATAGCAACCATATCTTTATAATAACCAAGTCAAAGTTGATTAAACTTGGGAATGTTTCATAGCAACAGTACGGTACCCATAGCAGCAAAGTAGATAAACCTATTTTCAGTTTCTTCTTTTAGGAAATTTAGATGAAATTAGTTAAAATAAATATTGGTACATAAACATTCTCAGAGATTATACCAATGTTTTTCTTTATTACTAAGTGCTGGAAGAAGATGAGGAAGATGACAGTGATGAGAATGAAGAGATGACAACAGAAGACCTGTCAACTGTGGAGTTCACTCTGATGTCCAGTAACTTCATGTCACCAGATCAGGTAGATCTTTAAACTGATTTATGCAGGTGTTTGTGTGACACTCATGCAAAGGTATGGTTAAAAATGAAAATGATTTCATTGGCTGGTAAGATGATATAGTGACACTCATGCAAAGGTATGGTTAAAAATCAAAATGATTTCATTGGCTGGTAAGATGATATCGTGACACTCATGCAAGAGTATGATGATAAAAAAACTGAAAGTGATTTCATTGACTGGTAAGAACATGTGCTGTATATCAATGTGCAAATGAGATTGCTTCACATCTCGTTTGCATCAACATTTTTCACATCAACAACATTACTTCTGTGAGATGTTTGACAATATTCTGTGATATTTTTGTTGTATTTGACTGGAATTATTGTAGAAATAATATTCACACTGTAAAAAATGTTTTGATTGGAAAAAGATGTCATTGCATCATTTTTTCTGCATACAAGATGACAGATGAAGTTCGACAAAAACATCATTTATATAAAATAAGGCAAAGTAAAATATTTATATATAAATTTACTTTACTTACTTTACTTTAAATATTTGCCAATCTTTAAACCGATTTATTTGTCCCACTAGTTGTTCTTTAAAATGTCTGTTGTGAGTTTGAACATGTAAATCAGATTTTGTTGAAATTACTTTTTTATGTTAGTTGTAATGTCAATCTATTTTGTCTTTACATTTCTTCAGACATTTATGATATGATATCATAAATATGCCAGATATTACAAGGGACAAGGACCTTACAAAAAACTAGATGTCACTAAATAAAACTGCTTTTAATTGTCAGTTATAAAATAAAGGGATTAATGAAGTCTTGTGAATGAGAATAGTATAGCTGAACCTATAATTAGTACTAGTTGAAGAAAATCCAAATGCCTTGGGAAATCTGACAAGATACTAAACACTGTAGTACAGTCAGATCCAGTCACTGACATGTACACATTACATACATGTACACTGTACATACTTGTACATTATAAATACTTGTACACTGTAGATACTTGTAAATTATACATACATGTCCACTGTAAATACTTGTACATTATACATACTTGTACACTGTAAATACTTGTACATTATACATACATGTACACTGTACATACTTGAACATTACATACCTGTACACTAAACATACCTGTACACATGGCTGCTAACTGTCCTGTTTTTTCATTATTTTTGACCTGAATATGGGTTTTCACATTTATTTTGGCAAGGCTGGGTAAGTGTATTGAATAAATCCTAAACTAAATGTAAGAAAATGATTGTCAGTATGTTTTATAAGGGTATGTATGAAATACGTTATTTTAACTGATTTATTAATGAAGTGGTGAAGGAAGTAAGTGGCTGAGTGGCATTTACATTTCTTTTATTTAGAAAGTGAAAGGTGTTATGGTTGGGATTGGACCTTCCAGTCCAGAGAAAATGGACTTTATCAAAGAGGGGTAAGTATATATAGATTCAGTTTATATATACCGTATTTTCGCGCATATATCCCGCACACGCAGATAATCCGCACCCTCATATAGCCCGCGGGTTTTGGGGTTTTGTGTAAAAATTTGTTGGCATAACCCGCACCTTTGTATAACCCGCAACCATAGATATATTTATACAGCTACAATCGGAAATGATATCAATTACAGGATCACGGGGCTTCGCTGATGTAGCAAACTGCGATTCTGTTTTCCGTTTTGGTGACAAAATATACCATCTGGTGATATTTGTGGCGACACCAATTTTGGCTGATAAAAACCGTATATACAGTCTTGCGTTTGGAGTAGACAAAATCAAAGGCACCATGACAGGAAACAATGTACTGGAATATATTGTTAAAATAACAAGTCCTTGTCTCATACTGGCAAACCACACTAACAGTGCACTGTTATATCATAATCCGCTAATGATGATATCTTGCTTTATTACTTTATGCAACTGACTAGTCAAAATCCGAATCCGCAGAAGGCGGAAACGTAACATGAGTACAGTCAAGCAGATGACACTAATTTAAAAACAAATACTAGATGGAAGAAGAAAAAATATGTTTGCTGACACTTCAAAGAGAACTGATTACCTTTGAAGCACTGATATATACTAAACAAATAAAACAAATCTGTTTCAATGTTCTACAATTATCTGAAGTTGCCGCAGCAATAACAAACAGGTATTTGTTTCACCCTTCAACTGGAGCCTTTAGCGGCGCCATCATCAAAGTAAGCCGACGACCTTTGCTCAATAAAAGTCAGGAAAAACACGGTACACAGTGCTTGTGTGCGTAGGAGCTGTGCCTCAACTACAGGCTACATAAACACGGACATTTTTAAATAATCTTGTATTCTTGTGAAGTGTAGATTCGAGTTTAAATAATTTCTTTCTGTTTAATTTAAAAAATGCCGAAACGAAAGTCTTACACAGCCGACTTCAAGCTAACTGCCATTGCGTATGCTGAAGTGCATGGCAATAGAGCCACAGGCACAAAATTTGATATTGATGAGAGTGTAATCCGAGGTTGAAGAAAAGAAAAAGGAACGTTGGAGAAGATGAATCCACGAAAACGTGCTCGTCGCGGACCTAAAGCAAAGTGGCCTCACCTTGAAGCTGACCTGAAGCAGTGGATCGTGGCCCAGCAGTAAAATTAGGTACCGTAGTTATTTCGATTGAAAACAGAAAATATTGATTATGAAAACGTGATGGATACGAAATTTTAAGTTTTTATCCCGAAATGTTGATTTGGTCCCGATACCGTAAGTTGTTGTAAAGTCACCGTAGTAGCCATAATATCCAACCCTAGCAAAACAAAACTAGAACAATATATGTTATGTAGTTACGTTTTTCAAACAATATGTTGAAATATCATTATGTGTAAAAAAATTGTGATATAGCCCGCACCCTTATATAACCCGCACCCCCCCCTGCGGGGTTTGTAAAATCTGGTATAACCCGCGGGATATATGCGCGAAAATACGGTATATATAAAACAAGTAATAAGAGCACACCTGTTGCATGAAAAGTGTCAGAGTATTTCTCCAGTTGCCATTTTTTTTTAAAAAATGATTTAAACCTAAAGTGATCTAGGGTTTTAGTCATTCACCTTTGTATATGTTCACCGATCATATTAACATTTAATATTAGGGACATAACCATACTACCTTCTAAATCCATTTCCTCTAGGAAGTCAAATTTCATCTTTCTATCTCAAAAGATGCTAACTCTTGCCCATTACCTCCCCTTGCCCATTACCTCCCCTTGCCATCAGCAGTTTGTCACTAGTTTCTAAGTTTTACTTCAACACAGTAACATATTACGAGACACCTCTTGTCAATCCAAAAGGCAAATTTGTGTTAAGTTCAGGATTTGGGATTTATTTTGGTTAATATTTATTCCTAAGCTAGTGATAAATATATTTTAAAAATTTAGTTAACATTTTCAGCTTTTGTTTCTCCTTCTCAAATTTTAACATTTTTAGATCACACAGCACTTTGTATTTCCAGTGAGTACTTTGAATAAATAAACTCCTGACCAAATTAAATATTGAACAGAACAAAGACTGATTCTGCTTCCAGATTTTACAGGATAAGTCAGTAATGTTTCACATAAACAGATTCTGTTACTAAAATTATAACAGAATGTGGTAAACATCGTATAGGTTAGGAAATTTTATGGTCAATTCCAATAGCCATAACCCAGACCCTAATAAATGTTTACTTCTATCAATAATGTTCCAGATATTTAAGCCACTCTCATTGAGGAAATTTCAGCTGGTAAAGTTGGAAATGGGAATGAGGTCAACCATGAAATTCTAATAAATGAGATTGTTAATGGACATTGGGGCAGCTACAGAATTCTAATGAACGAGGATGGTAATGGGCATTAGTAGACACTGAATGCTAGTGAGGTTGGTAATGAGTGGGGCAGTCACAGTTTTAATAAATGAGGTTGATAATGGGCACTGTGATAGATGTTGAATTTAAATGAAAGAGGTTGGTAATTGACACTGGCAGACACCGAGTTTTAATGAATGAGGTTGGAAATGAGCACAAGGCATCCATATTTTTTATGAATGAAGTCGATAATGGGAACTAGGATAGCCTCAGAACTCTAGCGAATAAAGTTGGTAATGGGAATGGGGTCAGCCACAGAATTCGGCTGGATGAGATTGGTAATGAAAACTGGGGTAGCCTCAGAATTCTAATAAGAAGTTGGTAATGGGAATGGGCAGACATATAGTTCTAAATCAAGATCCAGCAGTAAATTGTTAGCATGAATTACATTGTTAAAAATCAATTTTGTTTTCAGTTGGAGGAGAATTCGTGACAAAAGTCTTAAGTATGGAACAGACAACAACAGACAACTTCTTGTGAAAAAGATAAAGTTCATTCCTAATATTGGAGAGGTACTGAAGGAAAACATTCATTTTATTCCTTTTTGTTTTAAATCCATGAAACAGTTACATGTGTAAACTATAGCTGTTCATAATTTGAAGAAGAGGTTTGAGAGGTTGATGATGAAACAAGTATCATACATAATTTTATGTTCTGTAAACTTTTGGCAGTTTTAAATCCAAATCATACACATAAACACTCTACATTAAAACAGCTTACTGCCTTGTCTGTTCTTGGAATTCATCCAGTTTGTGGACATAAATAAAATGTATGATGAAATGATCCTTGAGAGACTAATGAATTGTAAAAAAAAGTATTGTTTTTCCCAGGACTTTCCAACAATGTTCAAAGGATGGCCGAGTGGTCTGAAACACTGTCCGTTACGGATCACTGCCATTTCACCTCTGTCTGCGTGGGTTCGAGTCTAAAATTCAGCTAATGTAGTTATATGAGAAAGCTTACCAGTAGCTTCTCGTGGGTCAGTGGTTCTTTCCGTGGGGCTTCCTGTGTTCTTCCTCCACCAGTAATATTTGCTGCCATGTATAGCCTATCGTGTGCTAAAAAAATGGCGTTAAACCCTAAAAAAAAAAACTAAAAAAAAAATCAATGTTCAAACCATGTGCTTATTTCTGGGTCAGCTTAATCATATAACTGATGTAATAAAAAGAACAGCCAAGGGCACATGTAGTGTGTATGTGTGTGTGAAAAATTTAGTCTACTTTTTTGCATAATTAGCTTGTTTGCATAATATCTCCATGCACAGATTCTGTTCTTCATTCCAATCTATTTACATATTGCTTACTTGCATTATCATTGGGGCCCCGAGTGGCCAAGTGGTCTAAAGCGTTTTCCATTACGGATCACTGCCATCTCACCTCTGTCTGCGTGGGTTCAAGTCTAAGATTCGGCTAATGTAGTTATGTGAGAAAGTTTGCCAGTAGCTTCTCGTGGGTTGGTGGTTCTTTCGGGAAGGGGGGTCCCAGGTTCTTCCTCCACCAATAATACTGGCCACCATGTATAGCCTATCGTGTGCTGAAAAATGGCATTAAACCCTAAAAACAAATTTGCATCATCAACATATATGCATAGATTTATGTCCATAAATTTCCTCCAGTCAGCCTGTAATGGTATTTGAGATGCTGCAATACTTACTGGAATATTTGGCCAATATCTAACTAGCAAACTTCACACATGTCAGAGCTACTCACTTTTAATATGACCAAAATAACACAGTAATTGGTTTGTCAAAAGTCCGTTTGATTACATTGATGAACCAATTCAAGAAACCACACTTTAGAATTATTTTGTAAAGACTGTAGTCAGAGTCAGCATATATCATTATTATTAACATCAGATTAAAAAGGATTGTGCTTTGTTCAGATAATTATGTCAGATAAAGAATTACGAAGTGTTTTTAAGCATAATAATTAATGAAAAGAATATAAACTTAATTTTGCTTCAGTGAATAATGTCTCAAAAACATTTCACCATCTATTTCTGCCTTTTTATTCAATGGATTTTTACATATATAGTTATGACCCATTTCCTGTGTATGACATTGACCTTTATTTGCAATGCATAATGACCAGGGCCTGATTTCAACAATATATCTTAACATTATTAGTCTAGATTTAAAACACTTTGATTGGTTTAATTTTAGTAGACATTTAAATTTTAGCCAATCACATCTCTGAAATTATATCATTATAAGTTTTGCTGATTATTTCAGGGATCAAACTTGGAGTGGTACAATATTGATGGAGAACAGTTTGAAGCAATGCCAGTGGAGGTTAAACTTTTGAGAAATAGGTTGAAAATGTACTCCTTGAAAAACACTGTGGCCAAGAGATGATGTTACATGAACTGTACAACATACAAGCAACAGTGTATATTTAAAAGAGCATAATTACAAGTTTGATAAAGCGAATATGTGTGATACTGATACATTTATTAGTATCAAAACATGATAAAATGAAATATATTGGAGATAAATTATTTATATTTGCTGCTGGGTGTGCATTGCAGGATGGAACAGGGAGTGTTGGATGTGTGTAGCTATGGAAATATTATATTGTTTTCATAGAGCCAGAAAAGGTAGCATTGACAATGTCCATCAGAACACAAGCCATGGGCATCAATCTGCAGATACCATATTCTGAAAACATGCAAGTCTAATAAATCTGACTAAAGCAAACTTTAGAAAATAATTGCTTTAATAACACTTTTCACATAATTATAACTTTGGTCTCTCAACCAACAAACAAATATTCTTCAATATCTAAATTGTTGGATTTGAAGCTTTGAATGTTTTGAGATTTTAGAGCTAGGTCTGTGAAAAGTTTTCATTGATGGCCCTCAGACAAGCTGTGGTGTTCTCAGGTAACAACGTTATATCTTCTGCATCCATCTTTAACTGTTTTCTAATAAAAGCGTTGGTTTTCTGGATTTAGATGTATTGTTGTTATTTTTTCCTTTTGTAATCAGGGCATCATTATCCTTGCAAATGTGAGGATTGTTGGACTTGACCCAGTATGTTTGAATATCACACATGCATGCATGTGCTCACACACACACACACTGTGGTAATGCTAGGTTACAATGTTAAATCTTCTGAATCCATCTGTTTCTAATAAAAATGTTTTCTGGATTTGAGTTTACACATCAGTATTATATTCCTGTTATGATTGACCACTCCAGTGGCCTAAGTAGTTGAACGTCCACCTTCAGTGTGGGCTGTCACGGGTTTGAACACCAGCAGAGTCATACCAGAGACTTATAAAAATGGTACTAGCAGCTGCCTTGCTTGACACTCAACATTAAATGGTTAGTGTTAGCTCTGGTTGGTCTGTTGTCAAGAGTATTTTAGGACACAAAAAAAGCATAATCTGATCATAAAATGTTTAATTGATATATTTCAATAAACTGATGAAAAACATAATTCTTTTTATATTTGCTGACCTGGATCTGCAGCTGGTTGAAGTTCTTGCCACAATATTGGCAAAGTGGCTTTGTATTTCCCAATTATCAAAATTGTGTGTTTGTGCATATATATATATATATATATATATATATATATATATATATATATATATATATATATATATATATATATATATATATATATATATAAACCTCGCTATCCGGACATAATTGAACAGGAACGGAATTCCTAAACGTTAATTTGCTCCATTAATCAAGAAATCCTCGTTCCGGACCCGGAAATCAAAATTGGGGACCAAAGTGTAAAATTACATTAAAACTTGTCTCAATAATCTGTCCAAAATTAAGAAAATTCGTAAAATCGTATATGAAAATAAAGTCAGTAGAATAATACATAAAACACAATAGTGAAGCCCTTGAGAATCTATGGCCACTATCAATAACTAAATAGAGTGACCATATTGTATAAGCAATGTCTGTTTTAGCTAGTTGCCAACGGGGGTGTTAATAATTAAATAAACACACTGGGATCAAATTGTCCACGCTTTTTAACATATGGTAAATAAATTAAAAGTGTCATTAAGCCTCTTAATTGTATATAACAATCACAGTTTATTGATGCCTGTTGACATATTTGAGCTGTGGACAGTATAGGGCTTCATTTCCGAATAAAATGGGGATGTCAATCATAGCAACTGTAACAGCTGTAAAATACTTCTTACAAAAATGACTGCATTTTAGTAGTTTACCATAATGCATATAACTGCAAGATAACAGTTTGTTTTCATTGTAATTATTACATATATTATGGCGACACCATCAAGCAAGTGTAGACGAGTAGAGATACCGTGACGGTGTGGGGTTCAGTGACACCAACAACAATCTTAAACAACTTTAGACATCTACAGATCATACTGACACTAACCACTACTATCAAAGAAACTGATGATGGAGATGACATGCCATTAAGTGAGCTCACAGATCTAATAAGAAACCTTCTCAACCAGGCTGAGATGTCTGCCAAGGAATACATACAGATACATGAAAAGGAAGAGACAGGGCAAAAACTCAACGATGACGACATTTTGACCCTGGTATCTAAAGATGAGGTTCCAGACAATGATAATGAAGAAGACAATGATGACACTACCGACCCCGAGGGAAAATATATTACCATCAACCAAGCCAAGGACAGTATAGCAACGTTATTTTCATATTTTGAGCAGACGTCAGCAATATTCACATGTGATTATCTAAAGCACAATAGTGAAGCCCTTGAGAATATATGGCCACTATCAATACTCATTGGAGATAGATCCGCCAAAGAATCCAGGTAAACAAAGGTTACAGATTTCTTCAGAAAATTGACATGATAAATGTTATCTACAGTACATACATGTACTGGTACATAGTGTGATGTGTTTCGATGTGTTAATTGTCTAAATTTATATTTACTGTTTATGTACGTACAAGCGCATGTTATAATAATGTGAAATAAACACAAATTAATAGATGTATTCATTAATTTATTTTGACCATTATAGAATATACAGTACATTAGATTTAAAGCAAGCATATACACGTACATAGATACGGTGTGATGATAGCATAAAATAAAAAAAAATGTGCATGATTCAATTATCCGGAAAACTTGTTAATCCGGACATATTCACTGGGAACGAATGTTCCAGTATGGCCACAACAACAGCCATCTTGAAATCTTGTCACTGCTCGGTCCTGAACAGATGATCATATCAGCATGTTTTTCACAAAATGACTTCTTATGTCTGGTTAGTGTTAAATGAAAATAGGACACGTTAGCAGCCATCTTGAAAATCCTATCGCTATTTTTCTGGATAATTGTGTCAAAAAAGGTTTTCTCCAGAAGACTTTATTACGATGTTTAGCTTGTTCCAAGTTAAAATGGTGCTGATCTGACTTCAAATATTGACATCTTAGAGGTTACTTTGTTATCTCCAAGATGGATGGTCATATCATTAAAGAGGTTTCACCAAAGACTTAAGATATCAAGTTGGTCACAAATGGAAAAGGTGCCAATCTGACATCCAATATGGCCACCATCTTGAAAATCTTGTTATCACTACTACGTAATATAAAGTCATATCAGCATCGGGTTTTCAACAAAAAACTTCTTGAGTTCTCTGGTTGCTCTTTTGACCCTCAATTAAAAAAGATTCTGATCTGGCATCTGATTTGGACACCAAGGCCGACAGATTTAAAATCTTATGCCTGATCCTAAATAGATAGCCATATTGACATGGAATTTTCACCAAAAGACTTTTTATATTTATCGTACTGGTTATGAAAGAAAATGGTGCCAGTCTTAAATATACATATATTTCTGCCATGACAACCATCTCTTTCAATCATTTTTGATATAATGGTCATACCAGCACGAGGTTCTTCACCATCAAGACTTTTAATGATGTATATTTGGTCTTAATGAAAATGGTGTCAATCTGATTTTCAGTATAACCACCACAGTAACCAATTTGAAAATCTTGCTATTGCTTTAAAAATATAAAAGATTGTTTTCATACTTGGCAGTTTAAAAAAACAAAAGTTATAGCCTCAATTCCTGTCAGTTCTTTTCTGACTGTAGAGCATGAGCTTCTTTAAGGGACTTTTCTGATCAAACACCTCTTAAAGTTCAAAAAAATATTTTAACATTTTTCACTTTTTTTTTTCTTCTCAGTAGTTTTTTGTTACATATATTAAGCCATCTTGCATAATTCTTTATTGGTAAAGACTGGCCTTCTTTTAAGTTATCTTCATTAATATACTTTATTTTCGCGCATATAACGCGCCTACGTGTATAATGCGCACATGCAGATAATGAGCAGAAGTTCCGTCTTTGTAAAAAATATCTTGGATTGCATACCTATGTATATATAACGCGCGGTAACCAACACAGGACTGCCAGAGGTGCCTCATCTGATACATGATATGAGGCTGTTTATTGTCTCTCGCTCACCAACCAGCGATTTAATGCGCCTTTATCCCTTTTTGCTTGTAATAAATACTGGTACAATCGTAAATGCCACATTGTAATATTTTGCGTAAACAGAGGCAAAATAGCAACTGCTATAAAACTGTATTTAGCGTACTGGTTTCCGCTGATTTCCGGCTGGAATGCACACATGCCGGTATAGGGATGTTAATATTGCTTATTTTCCAAAACCGATTATCATTTGTAGAAATCTGATTTTAAACTGTTTATCGGTTTTTGTCCTACATAGAAATTACAAGAAATATATTCTTATAATGCAAGTTAGTGTATGCCTCGTGCGAATAAAAGATATTCATTACATAACGTACAGACGTGCAAGCGGCGCAACACGGTATCAACTTCGAATTGTTTATTTTCTACTTAAAGATTTTAATAAACCTCATTTATACTGTATGTGTATGAAAGAAATCTTTTATTAGTTGTCACCGGTTTATTAGGGAGGTTGCTCAGGTTGGCTGTAAAAAAAAGCTGGGATAAAAATGCGCTTACGCTTATACTGTGCATGGAGGTTGCACTGATTGTAAAAACGCAAAATTACGGTAATGAATCCTAAAGAGTATTTTAACTTACGAGTGCTTCAGGAAAAACTTCTAACACAAGAAAAAACCATGTTCTATATGTAAAGTCTTTCAAACATGCATTCACTACATGAATGTCATCTTTTTTATATCTCATGCGGAAATGTTTGAATCTATGGATATGGATTTAAAAAAGACAAACTGATTTTTACTGCTTTATTTCATTTTATTTTAATCACTGGACTTAAAAGTGTAATCAATACACAGAAAGTGTAAGATGTAATTCAATATATAAAATCATATAATAAAGTTGACAGTTATATCAACAACAGGTAAATAAAAAAATAATTTGTAAGATAAATTTGAACTGCAGGGCCATAGTGGCATTATTTCTTGTTACGCCTGAAAGTTGGGATTTAAGCTGGTTTTAAAAGTAAGCCTACAAAGTAATGATCCATACTGCTTTCCATTGTCTTTGCACTCTAAGTAAGTCAGCCTCTATGGTATATTGCTAATATGAGCCAGTTTATTTCATGCATGTGTGTATTTACCACAGATAAATTCAAAGACCCATGAACAGTTTATTAAATATGTGTGTATTTACCACAGATATATTCAAAGACCCTTGAACAGTTTATTTAATATGTGTGTATTTACCACAGATATATTCAAAGACCCATGAACAGTTTATTTAATATGTGTGTATTTGCCACCCATACAAAGACAAGACACATCAGACCCATGAACAGTTTATTTCATGTGTATATTTGCCACCCATACAAAGACTAGACACATCAGACGATGAACAGTTTATTTCAGGTGTGTGTATTTGACACTATTCAAAGACTAGACACATGAAGTTAATTTCATGTGTGTGTATTTGCCACCCATACAAAGACTAGACACATCAGACCCATGAACAGTTTATTTTATACGTGTGTATATTTGACACTATTCAAAGACTAGACACATCAGACACATGAACAGTTTATTTCATGTGTGTGTATTTGACACTCATATTCAAAGACTAGACATATGAACAGTTTATTTCATGTGTGTATATTTGACACTATTCAAAGACTAGACACATCAGACACATGAACAGTTTATTTTAATTTATGTGTGTGTGTGTATTTTACACTCGTTTTCAAAGACTAGACCCATGGACAGTTTATTTCATATGTGTGCATATTTGACACTATTCAAAGACTAGACACATGAAGTTAATTTCATGTGTGTCTGTTTGCCACCCATACAAAGACTAGACACATCAGACCCATGAACAGTTTATTTCATATGTGTGCATATTTGACACTATTCAAAGACTAGACACATGAAGTTAATTTCATGTGTGTCTGTTTGCCACCCATACAAAGACTAGACACATCAGACCCATGAACAGTTTATTTCATATGTGTGCATATTTGACACTATTCAAAGACTAGACCCATGAACAGTTTATTTCATATGTGTGCATATTTGACACTATTCAAAGACTAGACACATGAAGTTAATTTCATGTGTGTCTGTTTGCCACCCATACAAAGACTAGACACATCAGACCCATGAACAGTTTATTTTATACGTGTGTATATTTGACACTATTCAAAGACTAGACACATCAGACACATGAACAGTTTATTTCATATGTGTGCATATTTGACACTATTCAAAGACTAGACACATGAAGTTAATTTCATGTGTGTCTGTTTGCCACCCATACAAAGACTAGACACATCAGACCCATGAAAAGTTTATTTCATATGTGTGCATATTTGACACTATTCAAAGACTAGACACATGAAGTTAATTTCATGTGTGTCTGTTTGCCACCCATACAAAGACTAGACACATCAGACCCATGAACAGTTTATTTTATACGTGTGTATATTTGACACTATTCAAAGACATCAGACACATGAACAGTTTATTTCATATGTGTGCATATTTGACACTATTCAAAGACTAGACACATGAAGTTAATTTCATGTGTGTCTGTTTGCCACCCATACAAAGACTAGACACATCAGACACATGAACAGTTTATTTCATATGTGTGCATATTTGACACTATTCAAAGACTAGACACATGAAGTTAATTTCATGTGTGTCTGTTTGCCACCCATACAAAGACTAGACACATCAGACCCATGAAAAGTTTATTTCATATGTGTGCATATTTGACACTATTCAAAGACTAGACACATGAAGTTAATTTCATGTGTGTCTGTTTGCCACCCATACAAAGACTAGACACATCAGACCCATGAACAGTTTATTTTATACGTGTGTATATTTGACACTATTCAAAGACTAGACACATCAGACACATGAACAGTTTATTTCATATGTGTGCATATTTGACACTATTCAAAGACTAGACACATGAAGTTAATTTCATGTGTGTCTGTTTGCCACCCATACAAAGACTAGACACATCAGACCCATGAAAAGTTTATTTCATATGTGTGCATATTTGACACTATTCAAAGACTAGACACATGAAGTTAATTTCATGTGTGTCTGTTTGCCACCCATACAAAGACTAGACACATCAGACCCATGAACAGTTTATTTTATACGTGTGTATATTTGACACTATTCAAAGACTAGACACATCAGACCCATGGACAGTTTATTTCATATGTGTGCATATTTGACACTATTCAAAGACTAGACACATGAAGTTAATTTCATGTGTGTCTGTTTGCCACCCATACAAAGACTAGACACATCAGACCCATGAACAGTTTATTTTATACGTGTGTATATTTGACACTATTCAAAGACTAGACACATCAGACCCATGGACAGTTTATTTCATATGTGTGCATATTTGACACTATTCAAAGACTAGACACATGAAGTTAATTTCATGTGTGTCTGTTTGCCACCCATACAAAAACTAGACACATCAGACCCATGAACAGTTTATTTTATACGTGTGTATATTTGACACTATTCAAAGACTAGACACATCAGACACATGAACAGTTTATTTCATATGTGTGCATATTTGACACTATTCAAAGACTAGACACATGAAGTTAATTTCATGTGTGTCTGTTTGCCACCCATACAAAGACTAGACACATCAGACCCATGAAAAGTTTATTTCATATGTGTGCATATTTGACACTATTCAAAGACTAGACACATGAAGTTAATTTCATGTGTGTCTGTTTGCCACCCATACAAAGACTAGACACATCAGACCCATGAACAGTTTATTTTGTACGTGTGTATATTTGACACTATTCAAAGACTAGACACATCAGACCCATGGACAGTTTATTTCATATGTGTGCATATTTGACACTATTCAAAGACTAGACACATGAAGTTAATTTCATGTGTGTCTGTTTGCCACCCATACAAAGACTAGACACATCAGACCCATGAACAGTTTATTTTATACGTGTGTATATTTGACACTATTCAAAGACTAGACACATCAGACCCATGGACAGTTTATTTCATATGTGTGCATATTTGACACTATTCAAAGACTAGACACATGAAGTTAATTTCATGTGTGTCTGTTTGCCACCCATACAAAGACTAGACACATCAGACCCATGAAAAGTTTATTTCATATGTGTGCATATCTAACACTCTTATTCAAAAACCAGACATATTAGATCCATGGATTTAACATTTAAGATTGCAGTTACAATATAATCAATATATGATATTGCTTCCCACATAAACTTGCCAAAACAACACAAAATTGTACTGTGCACAACTGCAGTTCCAAAGCCAGTGAAACACAACAAGATCTTGACCAACCTTCACATTTCCCACTCAAGTCAAGCAGCCTGTATATTTTATAGTCTACTCAATTAGCCTGCACATTTCCCAATCAAGTTGATCCTAGCTATACACGTGTACAGCCAGTAGTCTCTGTCACTATTAGCCTCAGTATACAGATAACACTGTATAAATCGGGACATTTTGGTACCAATTCTCAAAATTATAACATTAAAGAAAACAAACAAGAAGACTTGGGCTTCAACTGACTTTAGTATGGACTAGATAACTGCATCACAAAGTGAAACAGAAGGGAGCAATCATTTTAAAATGTTGAGCTTCAGTCCAGTTTTACACCCATTAATTGCAGAAATTTCACATAACATTATTAAAATGCAAAATATTTGCAAATGACTGTAAGCTCTTGCAATGTTTATGGCAGTTCTATGATTCAGATAGATTTGTGGTACATTATATGAAACCAATTTTAATTGGACTTAAGTCTTTAATTTAAAAAAAAAAAGAAAATATATAAAATAAATCAAATTAAATAGAACTCATCTTTTTATTATTATTTATTTATTTATTTATTATTATTATTATTTTATTTATTATTATTATTATTATTATTATATTTATTATTGTACAAGATTTAGCCAATACTGAAGATGCCTTTTTATTTGTAGATTTATAGCTATAACTGCTTTGGAATGATTGTGAATTAGAATTACATAAAGTTGTCAACAGAATTTGTAACATTATTGATATGTTTCCTGGCAATGTAAGAACAAAGCTGTATTAACATCCAATAGGTACAGCAAACGTCTCGATGTAGCCTGTCCATTCTATGTTTGGAGTACCTAATGTTTATGCTGTTATTATACAAGACATATGCATACCTTTATCAAGATTTTTATAGCATATCTTTATTAACTTATAAAGAAAAAAAATCATTTTGCTAATGTCATCTGTTCTTTAAATTCAGAACAGTACAATTTTTTTTTTTATCAGTTTTAAAACTCAGAATAATGGGAAAATTTGCAAATTACCCAAATATTTCCTTACATAAACTCCAAATTAGGTTAATGAATCAATTTTGTGAAAACTTAGTTACCAAACAAAAGTGCTTCATTTCTTTGTATTGAGTTCAACTTGAAAACCCGATTGTTCTAATTATCTGTAATTATTTCTTTCATTTATTCCAGGTAAATGTTGTGCCTGAATGTATTCACATCATCTTCTGATGTATCTTTAATATACAAGGAAATTATGCTTCATCTTTTCTAATTCCTAATTTACTTTTCTTGTTCAGAAAGTTTCAAAAGCACACATATTGCTTAATTTATATGTATCATTTAATTGTAACTTTTTTGGTTGTGTATCACAAAAAGATACAAAAATACTGATTTTCAAGAAAAATACAGACTTTTAAAATTTCAATGCATATGTTACTATTTACAACATATACAACCATCAGTAAAGTAGGACAATGCCTTACATAATTATTTAATGTCAAAGATGCACGTGTTGCACACCTCTACCTTCTGGAGTTGTACCATGATCCTTTCAGGTGCCCATTCAAAATGTGCAAGAGTGCAACACACTTATAGGAAACCGGCTTTCCACACCTTGTTTCTTTTTCAATCATCAAATTCCAATGTACCAATTTTCACTGATTATCTCAATATTGAGATTTCCTTATTGAACTGTTTTCATTCATGCATAAGAGTTATCTTTGCGATTTTAATGTCTGGAAAACTTGCACAAAATAAATCTCAAGCAACACTAGTAACTGAAAAAGGAAGGTTTATTTCTAACATAAATTTAGTAAATCATATTTCGATCGATGTATATTGAGGTTCTCTCTGGCATTTATATATGTCGTATATTCAGGCTGAGGTGTGTTTGAAGAAGCAGAAAGCTGATGTTTATTAGCTTTTTCGTGCTCTTGCATTTCATGGTAGCCTCCATGCACAATAGCGAAATCATGTTACACAATTTGCATAACGTCAAGTTTTCTCCTTTTCTCCTATATGGTTTCACAAATCTATAGAAGCCAGCACAAATGTCCTTTCAGTTGTTTCCTTCTATTATTCCTGGAGAAAAGTCTGAATATTCCGCTTTCCTATTTAACATGATTAGCATATTACGAAGATGAGATACTGCAACAGTGGTAACTATTGAGAAATCCAATATAGTGGATAACGACAGGCATGATAGCCTCAATTTCGAATGAACCAATCGTATTGTAGAACTGTTTTCTTATATACATGTGATACATGCTGTCAAAATAGAACCGAGTGCCCGTTCGAAACTAACAATTCCAAAGAAATTGTATTATTATGTTTTTAATTAAAAAACGTATTTTTTGCCAAAAAAAGTATTCTCGTATCCAGGTCCCAAATACAGGACAAATACGGAAAAAATGGGACAGTTGGGGTATTCTTGACTGGGAAAACATGCCCTTTATCTAGCTGGGGAATTCTTGACTGGGAATACTTGCCCTGTATCTAGCTGGGGACAACTTGACTGGGGAGGGCATGCAGGCTAATAAATGATTCACAATGTTTGCTTTACTGGTTTTGAAACTGAAGTGTCTGCAGTTTACATAACGGTTGCATCTGCCAACAGGCAATCATGATTGACAGTGTATGCCAGTTTTAAGCTTAAGCAGGTGTAGGAATTTTATATACAAAGCAGTATTTGACACTGCAATATTTGAGCCTTTATAACATGGGTCTAAAATTGATAAAATTATGCATACATCAAATTAATATAATAATACAGTCAAACATGCCTTATTGGCTATCTGTATATTACAATTACCTGGCCACAATAGGGAATAAAATCTCCCACTGTAAATTCCTGTATAAATTTCCTGTGTGTGATGATCACCTGCCTTCTGTGGCCAGTTAGTTTATAATGAACAAGTGGTTTCTCCCTGCCTTAAATACTCACTGGAGCATATCAACAGTGGTTTCTCCCTGCCCTAAATGGTTCACTGGAGCATATCAACTGTGACCCCTCTAAGCAATTCATTTGCTGGATGGTGAAAAAAATAGCGATGTTATTGCAGCAGAAACTAAATACTCATATTGTGCCAGTGAGACATGTATAGTTTGATATTCTTGAGTCACAAACAGCTTCTTTTTGACTCCTTACTCATTAGTGGCATAGCCATTTCCGAGATTAATTTATTGTTTTTGTTTTTATGGTTTAACACCATTTTTCAGCACAAGATAGGCTTTACATGGCGGCCAGTATTAATGGTGGAGGAAGAAACCGGAAACCCCGGAAAGAATTACTAACCCACGAGAAGCTACTGGCAAGCTTTCTCACATATCCACATTGGCCGAATCTGAGACTCAAACCCACACAGAGGCGAGATGGCAGTGATCTGTAACTGACAGCTCTTTAGACCACTCGGCCACCGGTTAATTTACTACTAACTGGCCAACCCAACTGTTCTGTATTTTATAGTCACATATATTTTGCCAATCAGTTTTTGTAATATCAGTGTTTTCCTAAAGTGCAAATAAATCACCAAACATCAGAGATTATTTAAGTGAGGATTTAATTTAATAGGATGGATTAAGGTTAGCAGGTTGCTATTATCTTGCGTGGAATATAAATTTGGTGGAGAATGTATTTTAGTTTATTTTAGTTAAGTCTGATGAATAGTGCACATAAAACAATACTAGTAATATAATAATAATAATAATAATAATAATAATAATAATAATAATATTCTGTGAATGGTATTTGTTCAAAAGGAGAATCTGTGTACAAAGGTCACTTGTGTATAAAGGCCAGTTTCCCCCATGGGTGACTCTTATTAACAGGTTTGACTGTATTATTATTCCCATTTCAAATACTTCTAATTTCAAAAATATAAATATTTTTATAATCCATAACTGCTTCATTCTGCATATGCAGATAAAGTTACATATATAATACAAATTCATTAGTATATCTGTTAATACCCAACAATATGTAATCCTGAAAAAATAAGCTTGCCTCAGTGATAAGCCTAGCAATAAAACATGAAAAGAAATTTGTATATATATGTGAGGCACCACTAAGATTTACATCCATGGCAAGATCTGTGCAATATTTTCATAAATATATGAGAATACAATTGGCAGTGATATATGTTTGGGTTTGAAAAATTTTAAATAACATTTTTTAATGTCTAATTTAAAATGACATTTGTGTATACATATTCACATAAAAAAGATTATCTTGCATGAAGCATATATCTGTTACAATAGAATTGTGCAACTTCCTCACGTGTTTCAGAGATTCCAGGCATTACGGAATTTATACGCCCAACTATTTCTGGACATCCTGAATTCTACCACTGTATGTCTTAAGGCTTTTCTTTCTTGTATATATATCCCCAAATAACATATTCCTGGGCCATTTAATTTGAGAAACATACATCTGGTTCCAAGGTGTTCATCATTCATTAAGGCGCATCCCAGCAAAACTGTCTCTAAACATTACATCTAGTTCCCGTCAACCTATTTACTGCCTAGAATCTAGCATAAATATATCTGTAAACAATGTGTATAAGATAATAATAATAAAAAATAATAAAACAGGCTAACCATATATTGGAATGTTGTCCTGAATTCAGCATAAATATCTGTATCTAACATATAAGGGATACTTAAAAAGTTCAGAACAGCCTGTCATATCTTTTTTTAACCTGACAATAAATTTAGTGCCAATTGATATAAAAAATAATGTTACATAAAATATTTAGCTACATGTGCAGCATGTTGGGCAAATGCAGATATATACATTTTATGAAATACAGGTAAATGACAGACCTGTGCATACTCTACTCTAAAAAATTGGGTGCTCTTGGAGTACTCTCCCTTTGATTCAAAACAGAAAATGAAGTTTACTGATGTAATTATCTGTGATTATCATTACAATTTAAATTTTATCATTTTAAATTCATCAATTGAAGGATGTGACTGATGTGAAGAAGGTAAATGAAGTAAAATGCTTGCTATATTTGTTTGTGTGATTAGGATTTTTAGCATAGCTTTACAAAAAATTCAGTCATATTTGCTACGAAGTCTACAGCTTATAGTGATGTCCAGTACTGGAGCATCATGCCGCAAACATGTAGCATGATGTCCCACCCAGTCACATTATCCTGACACCAGGCCTACCAGTCCTAACACTGAGCATCAAGCGAGGCAGCTGCTAGTACCATTTTTGTAAGACTTTGGTATGACTCTGACAGAGATCAACCCACGACACGACCTCCCGCTTCCATGCAGATGCTTTAACCACCAGGCCACAGAGCAGTTGTTGGTATATTTGTTATCACATGCAAAGTTCCAGTCGTCCAGGTACTGGTACTAGGGCTGTCAATGGGTACCCAGGTACTCGGGGTACCTGACCGTAGCGAAAAACCCGGGTATTGAAAACATAATGACTAGTACCCATTCACAAAAATAAGTTGTCGACAACACTATCAAAATATCATATCATCATCAGCACACTAGTCTGAGTAGTCCGAGTTTCCTCTGACCCTTGGCACCCCATTTTTGATAGTTGGACATTCATGTTGGGGTGTAGGGTCATAGCGTATTTCCTATCAAAAAGTTGAATTCGCAGACACCATTTGATGTCGGCATGAGTAGCAGCTTACATGCCGGCCCAGTAAACTTGAACGATCTTTCATCCCGACATACCAGCATGAAATCGATAGGAATATGATTTATTTAATCAAAAATCGTGAGCATAGCATTTGTTATGCCTTTAATCTGCTGACAGACGAGACGAAAGTACATCATTCCTGAAATTTGTCCCAGATCTGGCTATTTGAATTCCTAGTCACGTGACTACACAAATCTCGCAACCTAGAACATAGTCACATGATATCGACAATAAGCAAATTTCCAAACGTTGTTGTACATATAATTAGGACATATTATATAGTAGCCACATAAATAAATATAATCTGTTCTCTCCTCACTAAGCCATACAGATGCTATAAATAGAATTCAAGGGAAAGTAGAACAAGGTTTGCTATAAATAGAACATGTTACTGTAGGAAAGTACAAGTCCACAGACAAGCATACTCGTATATTGTAGTTATGTAAAGCGGTCTTTTCTAAAATACGGTCTGTGGGATTAATGGAATGTTAATATAAACGAGAATTTTGGAAGGTGGATATACCGAAAAAGCGTAAACCATATATGTTCACGGGTAACATAATTCAGTGGGGAAACATGTACATGTCTTTCATGTCCTAACGAGTACCTGGGTACCCGTTAAACGGCGCAATGGGTAAGTTTTCTGTGGTTTTTGACAGCCCTAACTGGTACTAGACTCTGCTAGTGTCACAAGACATATTAATGCCTCCAAAGTATTCCTAAAAGTCGTGGAACACAAATCACCTGTCTGGTATCCAATATATCCTTCCTATCTGTAGAAACAAATCAGTAATCATGACAGACTTCCTGAAATAGCACAGCAAGCAATCCTGGCCACATGATCAATACAGCCACGATTTAATAGTAAATGATTATTGGCTGAATCCTTATGTCAATTATTAGATGAGGGGCATACAATTGACAGCCACCATGTGATTGAAAGTGTGGTTTCTCGCTGTATGAACAAAATATCAAATAAGTGAATACAAACTGGCTTTTAATAATGCTTGACATTTTTAATCGCCCGACGACATGGAACAAATTGCCCATTGAAATTAGACACAGTGGTCCCCTTTAAGAGTGCTCTTAAGACTCACCTGTTTTGACTGCAGGGACAAACTTAGCGACCTAATCATGTTTTGTATCTTATATGTTTTCAGCATGTTTTTATGTTTTCCAATTTTATTGTTTTTGTCATTTGTTGTTCTGTAGTGTAGTCATATCATTAATGATGGTGTAAAACGCTTAGAGCTTCGAAAGATTAGGCGCTATACAAAGTCCTCACTATTATTATTATTATTATTATTATACTGGAAATTCTAACCAAGAAGGTGTACTGGTGCATAGGAAGTACTTTAATGGGCTGAGGTATTGTCCACTAACGATCATCTCCGGTTGTGAAGCACAGTAATATTGAAAACTTTTTAAATATCCCTTTAACATGGAGTTTAATAAAATACTAGTCTAAATCTGAGACTAATGTACATGTGTTGTGCAAGTCCATTTAATCACAGATACAATTCATCAGTCCATTATCATTAATACCGATTGATCTTCAGATTATTGACAAGATTATATTCCAAAATGCTTTAAAAATAATACTAAATACAGATATAAAAGACTATTTCTTTGTTATAAATCCTTTTTAAATTTGTTATTCTAATATCTAGCTTAAATAATTACCACAATTATCTCAAATGTATGTAATTTTTCATGTAGGTTTTATGAGGAAACTTCCAGGCTTGAAGTTAAAGACTTCTAAATTTCCAACTATAATTGCTTTTAAAAATTTGTCCACAGAAGACACTGACTTTCAAAAATAAAAAATGTATGGAACCTCTGCATTACTTAATTGTACAACCTATGTCATTAAGATGCGACTTTTATTTTGATTTCTTAAAAGTGTAATAGACTGCATAAAATATCAACATAGAAAACTGACATGAATGAACCATTATGTCCCTAAGCACTGCTAACTTGTTTTTACATTTTTACTTTTGAAAATGTCCACAGTTGTTTCACGACACTGTCTCAAATCAAGGTCACAAAAGCCTATACTGAACTTTCCTTCTGCTGCCTTATAAATGTCCAACCCTCTGCCAATCTTCACAATCCAGCCATTGTTAAATCTGGAAAAATAAAGATTTAAAATAATTGTGCACAGGTTTGATTAAATAGTACTTTATTAGTATAGCACTTACTAAAGTGGCTAAATACATCCTATCGTAGGGGCTCAAAGTGGTCTAAAGCACTCACCATTACAGATCACTTCTATGCATGAGTTTGAGTCTCAGGCTTGGCTAACGTGGATACATGAAAAAGCCTGCCAGTAGCTTCTCATGAGTAAGTGGATCTTTCTGGGGGCGTGGGTCAGTGGATCTTTCTGGGGGTTTTCCTGATTCTTCCTCCACCATTTATATTGGCCACCATGTATAGCCTATCATGTGCTGAAAAATGGTGTTAAACCCTACAACAACAACATCCTATCTTAGCTATATGAAGTTTAATCAACGAGCTTTGCTAATGATATATCCATACATGTAAGATTCCATTTATAACATAACAAATTAATGCCAATTTTTCCACCAGCCAGAATGATAGGTTGTGGAATGGGTCTTGTTCCAATGTGATGAAAATGTCACTGAAACTTGACTATAAGAAAAGAATGCCTTAGCATTCTGTTGGTCACATTTGTCAGGACTGCCTGTTGTTATTCTCAGTCTGAAGGATGAAGAGTCTTCTTCATCTCTGATGTTAGCAGCTGATTTGACTTAACAATCATGTGGCTAAGGATGATGTGAATTCAAAAGCTGGCAACATTCATCTCAACCGCAGCTTTAAAACTAAACTCTGTCATCTCCATAGTCAGATTGGAGTAAGGCTGTTTCTCAGGAATACCTTCACACTCACTGTGTAATGTGTCCTGATCATGGTTAGCTACCATTTCAGAATAAACCATTTTCTGTGGTGCAATGACATTTATAGTTTGTTTGTGGCCAATACCCTATGGGCATGCTGCAAATATAGGACAAACCAATTCCTCCAGTCAATTTTGGACAGATGGATCGCAAGCTCAACTGGTGGCTGTACAGTAGTATAGGATGGATCCATTAAATCCATTCAAAATCCCATGCACCCAGATTTACTGGTTCAAGACCCATGCATGGACATGTGGGGTTCCTTACACTACTTGAACTGCTTAAAAATGGAGGTGCACTTCCCCAGTGTATCACAATTACATGTAGGAATTTAATATTTTGCATCATTGTCACCCTCTTTCTTGGCTTTGGTTAACCAAACAGTCTCAGACCTTATGGTGCACACATTGCTTTGTACTGATATGCTTCCAAATAACATAACACAAAAGCACAAAAAATGTATAAATTGAAGATGCAGCATTTTAATTAGTCGCTAAAACAACACCAATTACTGAGTGAGAAAGCAATAAACAGTGTGTGTAAAACAAAATAACAACATACATCAATAACAGCCTGTTGCACGATAAGGTTCAATAAAGAAAAGAATCGTAATATTTACCGCCTGTTAAGGAATTATTATTAATTACACAAATAAATAACAAATACTTTATGAATGATTCCATTTAAAATAAATATGACTTGGATTGACAGGAATTGTCTCATACATGTTGTTGAAGTGAAGCTTAAAAGCTGGTGACAAAAATTGGTGGTAAGGGGAGACAATGGTCAATAATGTTTGCCTTTTGTCTACATGAAAAGACACATTTGTCTTTGTAGTGTCAAAATGCTCATGAAAAGTATTTAAAAAGAAAAAAGAAAAACATTACCCTTTTATATGAAAGGCAGAAGTGGTACTAAATTATTAGTTTATTAACAGGGTGTGACAAACTGACCTTATCTGTCATGCAATGTCAAAGGATATGTCAAAATACCTTATTTCTCTGTCATGCAATGTCTAAGGATATGTCAAAATACCTTATTTCTCTGTCATGCAATGTGTCAGAGTATGACACTTCCAAGGTCACTTTAAAGTTGTTAAGACTCCTGGCTAGTTCTCCCAATTTGTCTCTCTGACTCATGTTTTGTCCAGGCTCCTATGAAAACATGAATAAATCAGTACTATGAAATAAAACACCTCATGCACACAGCACACTGAATTAATTATAAGCAGTAGATTAAAAGTTTTAAAACGAATCAATTTACCAGACCTGCCTGATATAAGAAACAAAGTGACCAGTTGCTAATTTGGCATAAATGACATTTACTAACTTGCCCTGTCTTTGACATCAGGGACCCACAATTATTCCATGCTATTATTCAATCATTATGTTTTCCTTATTATTAAATGATTATTCATACATTCTGCAGTTTAAAAAAAAGAACAGCACAACACAATTTCTCCGCTTTGCAATGTGTCAGAGTATGTGGTGGCTATATTTAATATTAGGTAAGTATCATTTTCAATAAAGACCAAACAGACATTGTAAGAAATATTTTTGTGAAAATTCCATGATGATATGGTCAGCATTTCAATAGAAGTAGTGGTAAAGATTTTCAAGATGGCCACTGAAATAGATGTCCGAGTGGCAGTTTTTGTTTAGCAGGAACTAGACCGTGAGATGAATATGAGTGTAAAGTTTCAGTCCTCCAAGTAGTTTTGCAGAAAAAGTGATAACAAAATTCTGCTAATGGAAAAATGCCCAAAGGACAACAGACCATCCCATAAGCTCTTCTAAACCATGACCAATAGAGCTAAAAATTCAAACAAGTTTTAGTAGCCATTATCTTAAAATAAATATCTCTAAAGTATCTCTTACACACTACATCTACAATATCAGTAATATTTTGAGACTAGCAAAATAAAATTTGTTTTGCTCCAAGTCAGTAATTTTAGTACACACATCAGCATACTGACCACTGTCTATTCATGACTGTAGTATCCAACAACTTGCACATTAAAATCTCCATGATTTAGAACTGGCTTCAGTCCAAAGCTACACTGTACTATTGGGTAATAGACTTAATTTATTGTATGACCCATGATGTTTCATCCTACAGTAAGTCCTGAATGGGTATCAAGCTAATCCACAAACTGGCCAAATATGAAGCAGAGTTAACAGAAAGTTACACCTGTGAGAAGTGCTACTAGGGATGGGAGATTGTATATAATTCACGTAACTACACTTAACAATATTTCCACCCGAATGTTGTTAATACTATATGTTCTCTAAAGAAGAAAATAAAATGTTGATAAAATAGGCAAACATCACACAATATTACCAGCTTACCTGGAGGTAAAGCATTCGATTAGAAAATAAGTATAATTATTGTCCAAGAGATAACTGACATTTTTTTTAAAAAAATGTTTTAGAAACAACATTATTTGCACCATATCCAGGACATGTTAAATAAAGATTAAGTTTGTCAAAAACAAATAACACAAATGATTAGGCATTTGAAGAGGGTGACAGTACAACAAAATAGTGAATAATTTAATTTCCTTTTCGCTCACTCCAATTCTTTTCAAAAGAGATAACGAGAGAGCAGATAAAGAGATAGACAGAGATCTTACATTTTCTCGGCCAGTCAGTAACCTGATGAGTTTCACCTGTGCCTTGGATTTAATCACCATTTCACAAAATCTAAGTAAATTATAAATCTGAAATAAAAAAAAAAGTAAAGAAGAAGATAAAAACATTTCCATTGTTTATTAGTAATTTTACCATTAGGTGAACTTGTGTATGCTATGATAGTCACAACAATCCTGCATATAACATCTTATTTAATTTCAATGTGAATAAATTAACAGTTATGCCCAACAATGAATGCAGCATGGGTATAGAGAGTGGAGCTGAAACTAATACCAAACTTTTACTCAAATATTTGTTAAATATATTTGGACAAAATTTGTCAGTTGATAAAGATATAAAACATTTGCTTTTCTTATTGCTTACCATTGTATTTATTGACATCAAACCCACCAAACACCTTAAACTCATTCCACTAAATCTAATTACCTGTAGTTTATATTCTGGTGGTCTTCAGAATATGTGTGGGAGACCCTGGCTAAAAGTCAAATGATCGTGGATGTTATTGTCCCAGTGTATCTAAAAATTTAGCATGACCACAAAACATTCCTTATTTGATGACCTACAGGTAAAATGAGCAGTAACTCTTGATTACTTGTTCATATATATGTGGTGACACTTTAAAATGTTTGACTCATATGTAACGATTTAATTCTTTTTCTTTTATCCAAAACATTGTTCTCAACAAAGAACATAATAAAGTTGCCATATTAAAGGGTATCTTTTCAAGAGTGCCAGAATGGCAGTGAAGAGAAGCATTGATGTTGTTAGCAACAAGACTACATAATTCTGATATTGTGGTTACCTTGTGAGAGTGAAATAAGGCGCTCAAGTGAAGTTTGAAATTATTAGCTAATATTATGCCTTGCATGACTTTCTTCACAAAATGCCTCTTAACAAATGAATAGTTGAGAACCAGTTTTTATTTTATCTGAATATTTGCAATAACATATTTCGATTTTAATATTCAGATTTTATTTTCGACTCCAATACAACGTTATCCTTATCCATTTATCTGTCATTTCATTTGATGAAGTTCTGCATACAGTTTTCAGATATTGTTATGGCCTGATGGGGCATTTTGTTGAAGCTTTACACATAGGAAAGTTTTCAGACATTGTTATTGACTGTTAATTTCTCAATGTCTCAATTTTTCAGAGTCTGTATCATCTATGCAGATATAAAAAAAAATGTACATGTACTTTACATGAAATAATCAAGAATGATTTTTTTCACACAGATCAATCAAGGTTAAATTTTTATATTATAAGGTTTTTTCACAACTATTTTTGACATAACTGGTTAGTGGTGGTAATTATTCATTCAAAACCATGTGCATAATTTGATATACTGTCCAACTCCGGTCAAATTAAATATGGGGTGGATGGGATGATGACCTTTTGTTCAGTTTTGCATACAAACTATTTCAAATTAAATATCATAAAGCTTTCCCTGTGTTGGCTTTATGCAAGATTAAAATTTGCTTGATGCAATATTTCAATAAATAAATTCTCTCTCACATGCAAAATTTGTTTCCTAAACAGGAACTGAACCCTAATCTTTGCAATATTATTCTGCCCATGTTATATTATTCAGCCGAGTCGCTGCTAATAATTCCTGTTTAAATTGTCCCTAAAAACAATAATACAAATATATGTAATTATATGCATAATCAACAACAAAATTTCATTTTGCTACCACAAAAGTAAAAATACCAATTATAAATGCATCTAATATGAGACTAAGATGATGATAAAGACTTAGGGGTCAAGCAACTTAGGAGTCAAGCAGGTAGTACCTGAGGTGTTGATCTGACGTAAGGGTCGTCAATGTCGATTTCTGTCAGGTTTTCATCCAGGAATCGACCAAAGAGCTGCTGATAGCTGTGACCCGTGGAGTTGTCTTCAATGTGAATCTGCTCATGATAATTCTCCGCTGCTGAACAATGAAATGTTGGAATTATGGAGTGAATTGTTTAGTGAAACTGAAATTCATAATCATATCAATATATGTATCTACCCACTGTAGCATAACATAATTATTATCTTTAAAGTGATTCATTTGACTGCAAATTATAGTTTTTCCAAAAATTACATATTTTTGTAAAAATCCACATTAGATCTAAGCATGTGATGCTAAAACATGATTACTGTATTATATATTTATTAAATTAAATTATACAACACAAAACTAAAAGTTAATGGGGAAAAAAAGTGTACTGGTTAATAATATCTTGTCATAATGTGCATTCTTTTAGTGGTGAAGAAATTCAGAGAATTAGAAGTTGTAGACTGAGATCGTGAAAATAAGTTCGATCAAAATCTTTCATCTCCTGAAAACAACCTGGATAAAATTGCGACCATTTCATAGCAAGGAATAGAGATATTCAGTAAGATGAACTAATTGGTTACTAGTATGAAAGCATTTAAAATGATATCTTTGTCTCTTTTTTCACTTTGTTACAACTCTTTTCTTTGGCATTAAGCCAAAATAGAATAAAGTTTTTTTTTATATCATGATCACTGAGTACCGGTAGAATGACCAATTATGGTCCAAGCTCAAGGGAGACAACCACAAATTATCCATTACTAAGGACAACATCATGGGATTCTCCTTGACCGGGAATATGTTCACAAATGAAAAAAAAGGCAGTAATTATTCTTAAGTTTAGTCCAGAGTTTTAATCCCAGCCAAAAACTCGGATCAAAATCATTTTGTTTTAATATTTCACATAAGACAGGATAAGTCAGTAAATGACAATCCCTTGCATTATATGTTCTTCCTCATTTTATTTCTGTTAATAAATCACATGTGCTCTAAAGTATGGCATTGCTGAATAGTTAACCATATGTACAAGAATCATTTCTGCCCAGACAAGAAAGTAATATATGTGTTACTGTCAAAATAAGTATGCTCTGGTTTGGTATTCAACAACATGACAATACTCTGAAGGTGTCAAGTACAATGCATTTTTCATGGGGTAGCCAATAAAGTTTGATCCAATGATGGAAATCAAACCTACATCTGCCTGGTCATGAGTCTACCATGGCTATACTGAAATATCAAATCCTAATTATCTGCAACAGCTAAAATACTAATTCCAAACATTTCAAGTTTTTATTTTGAGACAAAATTGTCTGACTTTTGCATCCCTGAAAAACCTATTAACTAGCTCTAACACAAATTTCTACAAGCTGAATGTACCTTGTTACCTTTTTCTTCCTCAACCTGTTTCTTAAGTTGCTCTGCCCTATCCATGTATTCCAGCATTTTTTTTCGACATGCCTCTTTCTTCACTGGATCCTTCAGATCTGAAAAAGATGTATGAACAATTAAAATTTGTTTATTCGGTGTAGCACCTTGAATTGCAAAATACTAGCAACAAAATTTGATAATCTCTTTTGTATTTGTGTTTTGCTTAACAATGTTATCTGTGGACACTTACATTATTGTAATAAGTGTTTATGTTGCATTCAGGTAACCTACATATATTCTGTGTGTGTGTGTGTGTGTGTATTTGGACTTTTACTATTGGACTTTTAAGATGGCTTTAGCATTTTTTAAGTCATATTGCTACAATGTCTGCAATATACCAGTTTATTGTGATGTCTAGTACTGGATAAATTCCCTGCAGGTCATCTGAATATTTCTTTCATACCTTTATTGATGGCTGCTGGTCATGCAGAAGGCAGTCTGTTTGGAACCAGCCATGCTGTAGAGATGGCTGGATGGACAGACACATCTGTCACTAAAATCGCCTCATAATATGTATGTGTAACTGTAGGCCTAGTAACATGGATAGATCGCTAAGATCCCCACAGCTGAAGAGAGATAAGCTGTAGAATTGGCTAATATGATTGATCTATCAGAAAACACTCATAACTAATGTATACCGCCTGTAGAGGAATGATTAATACACAATAAAAATCCATATTTCTCAATGCAATGTTCCAACCAATTGAAAGGGTATGTAACTCATACACATTGCCTGCCAAAGCTAAGCCAACCATGAAACACATTTAGTATAATAAAATTATGCGAGGTTCTGGTTAAATTAAAAGTTAAAAGTTAAAAGTTCAAATTCATCTGAATTGAGTCAGGTTATAAAAGTATTGTCCAGATCACAGACTTGTCCAACCAGATGATGATTTATCTCTCTGATCTTCACTTATTCAGGAAGCAGACAGAAGGATAGAGTCTCACCCTCATTGTTGATATTGACTGAAACCTTGACCTTATAGTCATGAGTGACATGAGGGGTGGAGGTCATTATGAATCTGACAACACCTGTTATATTCTTGCGATGGCAGTCTTTAAGTTGAGGTCAGTCCATTTGATTGTTGGATCAGAGTAGAGCAAGCTGCTCAAGAGCATCTTCATACCCATTGTGTGTATCTAGTTTCTGCCTCCACATATGGATGCACCATCCCTAGTGTCATTGATAGCACAATGCCATCATATATATGGATAAGCTATAAGTATGTAGTAATGAAGCAATTAGACAATTATCACTAAAACGTGATTCAACATGCAGCAGTGATAGCATCTTGTATCAAAGGGTCTAAATAAAGAAAGTCCAGGAATATGACAAATTCGTGAAAATATTTGAAGAAAATTCAAAAATAATATGTACCACCTTGTACATAATGATCAGGGCATAAATGCATATTCCTAGGCAGATTGCTAAAATTCCCACTGATATGGATTTATGCAAGGTTTCTTGTGTGATGTTGATTGAATGACAGCAAAGCTTAAAAACTAGTGAACCTGATGGGTGCAAGTGGATGTAATTAATTTGTGAGAGATAGGATGACACGTGTGTATCAACCTGACAACCATTCGTATTCAATGACCAGATAAATAACTATTTAGTATATGTTTTAAAAATCACATGGTGCTTCATCAAATAAACCATTCTTTACTCTACTGAATGTCAATTCAAATATTTGAAAACACAAAGTTAAAGTGTTAAACAAGTCTAATCTAACTGTAATAAACTATTACTCACTTTTGAGGGCATCCATCATCAGCTGTAGACCCTCTTGGTAGCAAATAACGGCCTCTCCATACTTTTGTGACAAATCCAGCTCCACAGCACGCTTCAACACAGTAGTGGCCGAGGCCAGTATTCCAGCTGCCATGTCTGTCATTTTACTTTGTTGGTTACAGCATGAAGAATTGAGTATCTGTAAATATCGTGGAATAAGTTAAAGATCTTGTCCACCATATATTAGGAGTCTACAAAATGCAATATAGCAAGAACAGAGATAACAATGCCGCTGTTATTATATAAATTTATTTCTTTTGACTACTATCCCCACATGAATGTGTAGTGGGCCGCTGTTATTATATAAATTTATTTCTTTTGACTACTATTCCCACATGAATGTGTAGCGATCTGAGCTCAAGTGGCATGCGGTAAGCAGTTGCTATGGCGTGCAAATCAATATGTAGATTTTCCACTAAATTATTGCCATCAACTGGAACAATGAAGCATCAGGGCACAAATTTAGCACTTGCATACTCACACAATGTGCTTTAACTGTTGAAAATGCAAGACGAGATGTCATAATCGTGCATCTTTTTGAAAGTGGGAAATTTTCCCGTGACAGTAAATCATTATTAAAACTTATCAAAGTACATTCAACAAAATGCATAATTTTGAAAAGTAACATTAAGCTTGCTTGATTCATTTACAGTTGTTTCTGTGTGTAACTTGGATTTTTAATGTGGCTTTAACAATTCTTCCCTCACACTGCTATGATGTCTGCAGTGTGGCAGTTTATAGTGATGTCTAGCACTAAGGCATCATGCTGAAGACAACTAGCATCATATCCCACCCAGTTACATTATCCTGACACCAGGCTGACCAGTCCTAACACTAACCTCTTAATGCTGAGCCCCAAGATAGCCATCTGCTATTACCATTGGTTTTAAGTTGGATACTTAAATATTTTATTATGTCAAGAATTTCTAAAGGAATTCCTTTGTAAAAATATGACATACTAATTCATTTAGATTATTTTTTCATCTCATTTGCAATTTATTGGATTTTCAGGGTTGATACTTCAGATCTCATTTACATTCCCATTACAAACTCAGGCTTTTTAGCAGAATGAAATCGAGGGTCATGGGTGGAACCAAGTATTTGGAAGTTACGAACCTACTCTTTTTATATAGTATGATAGAGAGGGTCCTATCTCTGAATGGGTCATAGGGATAATCTAAGGTATTTTCTTACTCTGCATGAATTTTTCCCTTTAGATTATTGTTTTCTATTTGACATCAAGCTCGCGTTGAGCACCTGTGGGATATTCATGTTGTCAGAGATTTCGTGATAAAACGTCAAGGATGACACAGAAAGGTAAAGCTTATTTACACATAGCTACGCTGTCGTACCATCAACTTAGGAATAAGGATACCAATATTAGTACTAATTTACACACAGGTCCTGAAATGAATTTATCGGCAAGTGACATTATCTCCACCATTACACTTCAAGACTGAATATATATTAAGCCGGTGGATCGCAGAGAAATTTGTTAGTCCACATAGAGACAAGATGAGACGTTGACTAACAACTTAAAATCCTCGAAAATACATGATACTAATGAATAAAAGATAAATTTTTATTATAAAAAAAAAAAAAATACATAGATTATCGACTAAAAAATCTCTTCTGTCACCTTAACTTTTAAAGTGAAGTGTTCAATTCCCTAATGCGCAACATCTTTTGCTAGTATAACAAATTAAATTTCAATGTCATGCTCAATTATTTGTATATCCATTATCAGCCATATTTCAGAACAGGAAACGGAAATTACGTCCTTACTGGTTCTATATTTAAAGTCTTCCATTCAAATACGAGAATTTAAGTCCCAGTCTATAGTTGCTAGTGACAACAAGGAAGCGGAAAGCCACAGGTCAAGATGTCCGGATTGTCTCGAGAGGTTTTGAAATGGCTTCAAAGCCTGGATTTAACGTGGCAAATCAAAACACCAAAATGGTTTGTGAAAATATATAATAGTCGTTATGAATACGGTGTAGTTTCAAGCTTTAAAGTTTAGTACAGTACTGTAGACAAAAGACTTGTGCATGTATACTGTACTGTAACTGTTATATCTTAAACATTTATTATAGTGACTTTCTTCTGTCTTATATACATATAGATACAGTTGATAACTAAAGTGTACAAATCTAAAGTCATGCAGATAAAGAAGGCGTTCAAAACCGATTATTTTAGTAATTGGCGTAATTTGATAGAATTTTATTACACGTGCGATTTAATGGTATTTATTCCCCTCATTTAGATTTGTATACATATATGTTTGTTTAGAAGGACATTATTTACACGGAAATACACACAGCAAAAATTAATTTTAAAATATGTAAACAATTTTGGACAAGGTCAACCGAAAATGCGATCCAGAATGGACCAGACTGAATGTTACACACAGTGATGTTACACTAAAAATTGCTTATGTTGAAAACATTCATTCCATTCTATAATATTTATGATAGACCTAAGATTGTATTTTCTTGAATCCAGTTTAGTATCAGGCTATCTGGATTTACTAGAATTTCTTTCAAATGTATTGGTATTAAATTTTATAGCAACAATATCTAATGCGAGTAACTGCACCTGTGTGACCATTTTGATATTCACTTTACATCAGGGCAATTATATAGCCTTTTTTTATAGGTGACCTTATTAATCTTAAATAAAATATGAAATGTTGTAAAATGCAATGCCAATGCAGATTTGTCAAATTGTTTTCATTTCTGATTGTTGAGGGATCAGCATCTTTATTATCATTACAAAACTTCCAGAGAAAAATTAATCAATCACTATGAATTTTTGCAATGGCACTAAACCATATAAAAAAAAATAGCATATATATAAAAGCTATTTTGTTTTACACCTCAAAACTGGCTGTCATTTTTGTGCTGGATTCCACCTGTACACCATAATCATTTCAAAGTTTGGACTTATTTTAATTATGGATATAATCTTTAGCAGTCATTATATTGGAAAATACTTAGATTTAAGGCCTACACAATTTGATTCCAAAACTGAAAACATGGTGTTTGATAAAAGTAAAAATAAATGACATTATTTATGCATGTTATGCATACTGTAATCTCCATTCACTGTCTTTAGGGACTTGACCAATGGATATCTAATAGCTGAGATCTTCTCCTGGTATTTTCCACAAGATATCCAGATGCACTCGTACAATAATGGAACATCTTTGGACTCCAAGCTTAGAAACTGGTCACTTCTGAAGAATGTGAGTAAACAACCTAAATGATGGCATCTACCTAACAATGGTACAGATTTTACACACACACACACACACACAGGCCCAACTGTGATAGCCAAAGGAGACATATTACTGTGCTATTGTTCATTTTAAATTCTTCAGTTTACTCATCTATATGCCCATGCACCTGACTGAAACTATTTTGGCATGATGGTACAATACGTATTGGACATTATAAATATTATTATATATTATCATAATCATGAGTATGTACAGGAAGTAGTCCATTTTGCAGTTGACAGACAATTTTATTACTCAATTCACTAATGCAAAGTACACAGCGTTTATTTATTTATTTTACTTACTTTCATGTTTATGATTTTGCTTTTAAAGTCTACATTTGAAAACTTCTTGCTGGAAGTTTTTCTTCATTTCAATTCATAATTTCTTTATGTAATGTGCATAAGTTGTGCAAAACGCACTACTCTGGACAATTATAAAAGCAGCACCCATAGGTGGTTTGGTCAGCTGACTTGATCAAGGCTAGTCATTTTTGGACCGAGGAACCCCTGGCCTTAGACCTGTAGATTATAGATTATTTTCTTTCTGGAGCTAGTTTAGGCCTTGACACAAAAATGGTGAGTGTGATGGCTTTGATTTTCTTCCTTTTGGATTTTAGGTAGGGAACATTTATAATCAAGGTATTTGTCCTAATTATCATATATTTATTTATATTGTATGATTTAATTTTTTATTGTATGGCTGAAACATTTAAGTTGCAAGCATCAAAACAGACCTTTTGAATAATTATCCTGTATTTCCCCTCAAGAACAGTATTTATTAGTGTCAGAGTCTCTAACATGCCCAGCCCCTCCCCCCCTTTTTTTGGGGATAAAAAGTCAGCTAATTTAAAAATACGCATTACATTTTGTAAACACAGCAACCAATGTTATGCTGAATGGTGGGAACATGAAACTAGCCAAAATTATTCCTGAGATGTCAATAATAAAGTTTATAGATTGACAAGGGATGGAACAGATGAGGTTCATAAAGGTCAAAGGTCAAATGGTAAAATATGTGTCTATTGTTTAATATGGAAGAAGCAAATTTGCAATTTCATCATTTATTTTTTTAATTTCATTGCAGATAAATGAGAAAAAAACATTTTCACTATATTTTTTTTCTTTTCCTAATGCAACAGTTTTAAATTTAAATCGACTCTATTCCTATATCCTAAGACTATGCAAGCTTTCCAGCAACAGATGTCCTCTTAGTCAGACATTAGACTAGCTTTGCATGTTTCATTATATATTTTGCCAGGAATAAAATAGTCTAACAGCCAATAGGAATTTCAACTAAACAGCACTGGACTGGCATAACTTTGTTTTGCAGCATCATTCAGAATTACCACTTATAAGTAATGGAATATTCATTTTGAAGTTTGAAGTAATGTATAATATCACTGTAGCTTGTTTTTTTTTATTGGAAATTTCTTCTACAGTTTATCAAGAGACATTCACTTGATATACCAGAGGATCTTGTTGAAGGAACTATTCATTGCAAGGAGGGTGCAGGAGCTTTATTGGTGGAACAAATGTATGAAATACTCACAAACAGACAGTAAGTATATCTGATTCATACAAAATGTGTACAGTGTATATGTATAATTATATTTCTAAATGCTATTTTCATGTCAGTGTAATTCTTAGTTTCATATGTTGTGGCATTCTTTAATCATTATGATTATTTGTTTCTCAGATTGAAGAAATAATCTTACATCATTGAAAATAGAAAGAAGATACACTATCTTAAATTTTAAATAGAATTAGAAAACAAAAGTTTGCCTAACAGTTTGATCCAGTTTTTCAATTTTGACCCAAAAATTGTAATTTTTCTGTAACTTCAGATCTGCTTTTTTAAATCCAAATATATGATAAATTTTGCAATATGTATACCTACTGGTAAATGTTTTTAAAAATAAAATCAGATTTCTATCAAATCACTATTTCAGTTAGAAACATGATTTATTTTGCAGCTGTAAAATCTTGTGCAGTATTCTTCATAAAATTATGATTGAATTCCACCTTTGCCAATGATCAGTGTTAAAATTAATGCATCTGACACATATTGAGGCGATTTGGATCAAAGTTGGGTATATTATAGCAGAAAATTACAGCTTATTGATGATGTAAAAACAAATTTTGTGTTTACATGTACATGTATACATTACATATAGTTAATTGCTTAACGTTTAACTGTGCATGGAAATAATACTAATTTCAAGTTAAGATAAGTTTTTAGCTCTTGAAATTGAACACTGTGCCTTTATGTCTAATTTCAATGGGCAATTCATTCCATGTTGCTGGGCCCTGGTATACAAAAAGAACGTTGTCCATATGACTTCTTTTTCATAGTGGGAATAATGAGTATATGATTGTCAGAAGAGGAGCGTATGTATCTTCCTGGTGTGTACACATAGGTGAGGCCGGATAGGTATGCTGGACTGGAGTCCATCAGTGAAAGGTAGCACAGAGAACAAATTTTGTGTTTGATTCTGGATCAAATGGATAGCCAGTGTAGGGTACAGAGCATTGGAGAGGTGTGCTCTAATCATGGTACTCTAATGATAATCTGAACAGCTGTGTTTTTAACTTTTTGAAGTTTCTGGAGTAGATATTGAGATTAACCAGACAGAATTGAGTTACAATAGTCCAGTCTTGAAAGTACTAATGAACACACAAGTTTTTTAGTGGCATCAACTGAAAGATATTTGTGAATGTTACATTCATCTGCAGCTTGTTACATGTCATCCATGATTTCACATAAGAAATGCACCTCTCTACTCCTTGGATGGTAGCATCAACATGGTTCTCTCACTTGAGTACAAAATGTGTTGTATTATCAAAATCATTTTCACATGAACAGTTTTGATTACATATTGAGTAATTCATTGCAAATAAAAGTTTCAAGAAAAAAAATTAGTACTTTCATTCTACTAAGAGATTAATGATTTTTTTAATCACCAGCACCATAATAATGTTGGTGACCTATTAACCTCAAGTCTGACATCTATTGTCCTGATAAACGAATAGATTCAGTTGGATTTTGGTGAAGGAAGAAGAACATCAATCAGTTGCCATGATGGTCAAATGTTTCATTCAATTACTGATAAACATATTGAAAGGCCTGTCTGAAAATTAAAAATTGGGTCATTGTGACATCCTTTTGTACATCATAGTTTCAGTAGATAGGATATACTTTGGTACAGACTCTTATTTTGTTGAGTTTTCAAGGATTTAATTGTTTCATTGTACAATAATGTTGAAATATTTATATTTTTTATTTAAAGATTATATGGGCCCTCAGAGAGGTGAATAGAAAACACTCATATTTTAACAGTTTTGCTTGTATAGCGTATTAACAGCAATTTTTCATATACTTTTTATTTGTTATATTTTGAATATATAAATAATTATTTGCAGAAATATTGATTACATAATTTATATTAATTGAATTAATATGTTTTATAGAATATTAAGTACATGTACCTCAACTTTCAACTGATTTTAATTTACTGTTGCAGAACTTTAAATTACTGTTGCAGAAAAATGTACATCTATGCAACAGTAAAGTTAATAGTACATAATAAATAAGATTTTTTATAAATTTTAAATGTATATGAAAAATTGCAGACAGTACTAGAAAACTTTATTGAAGTTCTTTATTTCTTTCTTAGTTACTATCACTAGCTCACTGTGCAAAGTTAAATAGTAGATTAGCAGGTCTGTGAATCAACTGAAATATGTAAATGATTCCTGTGGACCGCATACCACCATGTTAATTATGCCAGACTGGAGCTTTGACACTTTAGCCCACGTATGTAGTTGTCATATTTTAGCATCAGATTCAGTAGATTTATGTTCATTCAGTAAGTTGTGTATGTTAACATAAATTGTTGCAATTAATAATGGATATTATCAAGTAATGTTTTTTATGTTAAGTTTAAAATTGTTGCAAATTTGTCAAGTTTGTCAGTTCAATGAAAAATTATCATAACAAATTTTTTTGGTGAATTTCATTAAATGAAATTTACATTGTATTGTTTTTATGCGCAGTTTCTTAGAAATTTTCAAGGACATAAATTTTAATACAGCTATTATTGGTTTTCTAGAATAGTTTTGAGTACATAAACATTAACATAGCTATTAAGGATTTCCTTTAATGTTTTAAGGACATAAACTGTAATACAGCTATTAATGGTTTCCTAGGTAGATGTTAAGTACATAACTTTAATACAGCTATTATAGGTTTCATAGGTACCGGGTAGATGTGAAGTATACAACTTTAATACAGCTATTAATGGTTTCCTAGGTAGATATGTTAAGTACATAAACTTTAATACAGCTATAAAGGGTTTCCTAAAAGGTTTTCAGGACATAAACTTTATCACAGCTATTGAGGGTTTCCTAAGTAGTTTTCAGTACATAAACTTTAGCATAGCTATTAAGGGTTTCCTCTAACATTTTTAGCACATAACTTTAATAAAGCTATTAATGGTTTCCTATGTAGATGTTAAGTACATAAACTTTATTACAGCTATTAAGGGTTTCCTAGGTAGTTTTTAAGTACATGAACTTGAATACAACTACGGTATTAAGGGTTTCCTAGGTAGTTTTGTTACAAATATTTGATTTAAGTCATTTATTTTTGTTTTAATTGTTTGTTTGTCAGATTCAAATTTGACATTTTAAGTTTAAGATTCATTCATTGGGAGATATTTTTTTAAAAGGTGGGATGACCTGTACTTTACAAATAAACACCAGATGTTGACCTCATTTCTGACCTAGCTTCAGAGTTGTAAACAAGCTTTTAAAATGATTGGTTGATTCCATGGACATTATGGAGCTTTGTTATAAACATCTTTCTATTTTTAGTTCTTGAGAGTAAAAATAACTGATTCTCATCTGGGTCATACGGTGTGCATGAGATTTGTTGAACGTAAATTTGTTCTAAAGATTCTAGAAGATCATGTGACCCCTTCCTTGTTTACGTAAAAACAGGTATATAAATTATGTTTTGGAGCGAACTATTTAGTAGAGGTTGGGCTGTTAGAATACTAAGTTGTATTGTTATGAGTTATTTTAAATTACCTTGTACTGGAAATTATTTCAATTCATTTGGATCAAGAGGATTTATTTTGTTATTTATCTGGAAAAAATTTGTGCTCATTGAATTTCATAAGATCACTTGAAATCGTCTTCCATCTTGGATGCTTCACTAAGATTCGAACTGGGAATTTTTAGGACATTTTATTACTAGAACTTTTGCAATTTCACTAGTTGATTATATCTTGAATTATTTTTGGATTAATTTTGGAATTGATTCTTAAAACCGTAAGTTTATTTTTCTTTTCTGGAAAATATTTGTACTCAATAAATTGTTTATTAATTTTTTTTACAAACTTTGTTATTTTCACTCATTCTGTGTTACTGTTTATTTGAGCCTAAGCACATAACAGTTTTAAGTACATGTACATAAACTTGATGATAGCTATTTATGGTTTCCGAGGTAGTTTAAAGTACATAAACTTTAATACAGCTATTAAGGATTTCCGAGGTAGTTTTAAGTACATTAATTTTAATTCAGCTATTTATTAAGAATTTTATACTTCACTAAAAAATAGCAGTTTGCATGGAGTATTTTATTAGGATATAGGTAAATTATGGTGAAACCAATACATTTCGTACCAGGAACACACAAAATCATTTCAAAAGCAATAATTATATTTTCCTATTACAGATGAAATTTTTAGAATTTCCCCATCTTTAAAGTTATAAATACTTGACAAATTATTTGATGAATAATCAGGTTTTATGTCCAGTTTAGTGAAATATTTTGCAAGAAAATTATATATATATATATATATATATATATATATATATATATATATATATATATATATATATATATATATATATATATATATATATATATATATATATATATATATATATTATAACATCTCATCCAATAGTAGCTTCACAATATTATCCACTTTCGTATATGAACAACATTTCTATTTAAAGTCTTTCTTTCTTACAATCTCTCATTATCTAATTATTCTTTAAGAAACATAATTTGTTTAAAAAGTTTGAAAATGTTGTTCTGTTTTAGTTTTTGTATTTGAAGTTTGCTTTAAAAATTATAGTATAACGGGGTACAATGTTTGTATTGTATTGCAGTAATATTTGTCCTAATTCAATGTGCTTATGTCATGGTATAATTCAGATCATTTTCATCATATTGTAATTCTCAAAAGAAAATAAGTCACATTGATCTATATTTTATGTATATATTTTCTACAGGCTAAACCATGTTTAAAATGTCAGTTAAAGTTCTCAGTATACCATTATAGAAATCATTCAGAGTGCAATATGTTGGAGAACAGTTTCACTTGGCATTTCCATGGATCATATCACTGCTTGCTTTATAGTGCTTTGAAGAACCCACCTTCACGCCCTTTGCTTAAAACACAAATACATATCTGTCAGTTGTAACAGTGCCTATGAGAGGAATTTTATGTAATGAACTTGTAAAAGTTATTGTTTCTTTCTTTTCACACAAAACATGTTGTAAAAAGAATTTTTTGGTATTTTATCATGATCTTAAAAATTACTTATTAAAACTGTCAAGATTATATTTTGTTGAAGTGAACATTTTCTGAATTCAATGAAAGTTTTTATCAGCAAATATTATGATTGCTTCTTTCTTAAATTTATTATACAATATTCACAATGGTACAATTTTTGAATGCTATACATTAACTATGTTGTTGTGGGGTATTTTTCATGGATTTTATGGTAGCTATAAACCATTTATTCAAAGACCCAATGACAAATCAATCTTCTGTTGAAACAGTATGACCTTGTTTCCAAAACATTGATGAAACTTTAGTATTTGGCAAAACCATGAAAATGTATTGATACTACACCCAAGAATGGCATTTGGGGGCTGGCAAGTAGGGCAACCACCCCAGGCCTCATTCTTGAGGGGGGCCATGCACTTCAGGCCTAAGGTCATCATTATGACTTTGTCAAGCTCTACTCTGGCCCCGAGCAGTCATGGTTGGCCCAAGGCCCCATTAAATTCCTAATGCAACTGCCTCTGACTATACCCATAAAAATAATGAAACTCATGGTAAATGAAATTTTTCCTATCATCATATATATTGTGGCATTTAAATGTTGCAGTTCCAGACTGTTGGGAACCATGCATCAATAAAAGAACTGGCCTTGCATCACTGTGTGATATGTCTTGACACTGAAATACACAGACACACACTTATATAGTTAGCATCACAAATTTTACATTGAAACCTGTATAATGAGGCCATAAATGGGCATCCACATGGTCATTAATAATGTATCCACATTTTGAATGGGAATCCAGTTAGAATCCATATATGTCTCAGATGGCATCTAAATTGTGGTTCAGCTCTTTTGGCACAGGAAGTAATGAAGACATTATTGGGTGGTGAGCGAAAGCACTCAGTTTCATATACAAGTTTCATTGCTATGATGAATCTTGTAATATATATGCTTTTGGCATTAATCCAAATTGCTACAAAGATTATATGGGGGCCCCCAAGTGACAGAGTGGTCTAACGCACTTTCTGTTATGGATCACTGTCGTCTCACCTCTGTCTGCGTGGGTTCAAGTCTAAGATTCGACTAATGTTTTTATGTGAGAAAGCTTGCCAGTAGCTTCTTGTGGGTTGGTGGTTCTTTCCAGTGGTTTCCCTGGGTTCTTCCTCCACCAATAATACTGGCTGCCATGTATAGCCTATCGTGTGCTGAAAAATGGTGTTAAACCCTAAAAAAAAAAAACAAATACAAAGATTATACTAACAATGTTGTCATAAGCTTACACTTGTAATTTGACACAGCCTTTATTATTTTTCTGTAAAATACACTTAAGATGTGTGCCAAGCCAAATGCCACAGCCATCATTACAGCTCACAACAAGATCTATTGGGTTTTTGTTTGTTTGTCACTGACCATTGCCTGTAGATTTTTGTTATTAATGTCTGAAATCATATTAATTGAAGTGACTATTAATGCTGAGGATACAGCTGAATATGGTAAACATGCAGGCTGCTCTGTAAAAGTACTATGAACTTTGATTGGAAATGGGTTTACATGACCACTGGGGATGTATCTTAAATCTTATTGATATTGATGATATGTATATTTTGCATATATCCTCACAGTGTATATCCAACAACAACACACAATATAAGCTAACATCACTAGACTATACAGGTTTCACTTTACCTAAATTTAGTTGATTAGTTGATTATGGTCAGATCACAAAAATATAGACAAGGAAAATGATCAGTTTCAACACATTTACAAAGTACTTACCATGCATGTCAATTATCAGGTTCAACACAATCATTTACATGATGATACTCACTAACCATGACAATTCATTTTCAATTTCAACAGATTCACAAGATACATAATATCCATGGCAATGAATTATCAGTTACAACACATTCACAAGATACATAATATCCATGGCAATCAATTTTCAGTTTCAACACATTCACAAGATACATAATATCCATGGCAATTAATTATCAGTTTCAAAACATTTACAACATGCTCACTATATCCATGGTAATGAATTATCAGTTTCAACACATTTACATGATGCTCACTATCCATGGCAATGACTTGTCAGTTTCAACACATTTACAACATACTCACTAATACTATCCATGGCAATGAATTATCAGTTTCAAAACATTTACAAGATGCTCACTGCATCCATGGCAATGAATTATCAGTTTCAACAGATTTACATTGGATATACACTATCCGTGACAATTATCAGCTTCAACATATTCAGTAGTTATATCATATAATAGTACTGGTAGCAGAATGTTGATCTAAAAATTTGTTAAAGATGCAGTGTATTTTTAATAATTTGAAGCAAAATGTAAGCATTACTTTAGATACTTTGTAATTGATAAATCTGCTGGATAATTACAGGGTATAGTTATCATACTGTAATTATATATAGTCATCATACCCTGTAATTATACATAGTCATCATACCCTGTAATTATATATATAGTCATTATACCCTGTAATTATATATATATAGTCATTATACCCTGTAATTATATATATAGTCATTATACCCTGTAATTATATATATATATATATATATATATATATATATATATATATATATATATATATATATATATATATAGATAGATAGATAGATAGTCATTATACCCTGGAATTATATATATATATAGTCATTATGTGTAAAATGTTACTAATCTCTTAGAACTGGTGCAAGACACAAGTGACTGGGAAGTATAGATCAAGCTTCATTCATCTATATGTACATCATATTCTTTAATAATATGTTTGATATAAGATGAATCTGTTTCCAGGTTAAAAAAAGTGCCCAAAGAATATGAAGTGGACTTTACAGACAAGGCATATCAGAGCAAACTACCCCTGCATGCTCGCAGCACAGCCACCCAGTCAGTAAAAAACAACCTAAAAGTCACTGAAGTCATGGCAGATGAAAGTCTTATCCTTAATGCACAAAAGGTGGGTAGTAACGGAGATGTCAGCCATTTTGTATTTTTGCAAATAGTTAGTAAATACTCCACATTATGAAAAATATTGATAAAATTACAATTATAATTTTGTGGGATAAATTTTGCAAAAACATTTTATGTGAATACAGGAACAGAGAAAAATATTTCTTAGTAGTAATGAGATAAACCGTAAATAGAACCAAGTATCACAATGTGAAATGCAGAATGCCAGATCAAGAAACAAGTCAATTAGACAATAATGAATGGATAATGGTACAATAATTAAAGAGAATTGAACAAGAGCATATGATAATTGATTAACCACTCTACCATTAACCATTTCAAATGTTGAACAAGAGTAGATGATAACTGAATAAAACCATTCTAGCAACCATTTCAAATGTTGAACAAAAGTATACGATAATTGAATAAAACCTCTCTACCAACCATTTCAAATGTGCATTCTTGAAGTTTTGGTGGAACTTAATATTTACACCAAATTCAAAAAAAAAATTTTTCTCCATATTTCAGTGAATTTTAATTTTTTTATCACACAGCTAAAATTGATTTATACAATATACATGTACTCCGAATTCATCATTAAAATGAATGAAAATAATATTCAAATCCAAAACCAAACAGAAACATGATCATTATGCTAATAACACTAAAAGATTATAAAAAATCATTAAAGATGAACTATAGTAGTATTATACATGCTACAGAAACTGCTTTTAATACATTGTGTAAAATGCATACTGATAAGTACATGTATATACAACATACTCCAACAAATACATATATTTGAATATAAAGCAAAACCGCTATAGAATTTAAAAAGGCTGGGAATTTTAATTTTGTTGTAAACTTCAAATTAGTCTCTCTGCCTCTGCATAGTGATTGAGAAGTGGCAAGTAACGGAATTACAAAGAGTCATGGGGTGGGGTGGGGACTGAATAATTAGTTTATCAAGGAATTTCTTTGAATGGTCAGAAACCACGATTCCTGTCAATCTTGATATTATGAGAGAATTTGTTTACAGTTATAAAATAGATGTACCACTAATTTTTTATATCTGTCTTGTATATCAAATATGCTATACAATAAACTGAGAATCTTACAGTATATAAGGTATCTCTGTAGGCACCACTAGGGTGGTCAGGTGAGTAAGTGCTGATCTGACATTTTCTTTCAGCAAGTTGTGAATGTGTTGTTAAGTTTATAGAATTCAAACAGCTGCTTCAATAAATGATTGCTCTGGTGTCTCCTATAAATGCAGGTTTTTGACATATTAATTACAAAATGTATGTCATAAAGGGTCATATGAAAATCAATTTTTTGGGGTGAGTTTAATGTTTCTTTGATAATACTTGCCTGATCATAATGCCTTAAGAATATGTCCACTACCTTGCATATCCAGCCCCTCCAAATTGATGTTTATTGAAAAGCTAAAAGTTGTATCAGCCACAGTGATGGGATTTAGACAAGAGTGAACTCCCCATGGAAATAGGAACTGGCACTAAATTTTATCCATATTTCAGTTACTACTAGAGTGTAATGTACTTTGTCAAGAGGGTTTAATGGACCAGGTGGGTGGGTTGGGAGCATATATTGGTACTAAAATATTTATTTCAGACACATGTCCATGGCAAGAAGTGATTAAAACATCTCTTTGCCCTGATTTAAAATCTATTTGTCTGACAAGGTCATGTTGTTTTACATTTGGCGCAGGGCTAAGGCCTTTTAGTTTTGACAAGTCAAAGTTTTCCAGAACATTGGAGAGTTAAATTTATTTGTTCCATATCCTCCTTTCCATGATATTGAAACGTGCTGATATTGTGGAATGGAAACTTTATATAGTGATTGATGCCAACTTTTTATAAACCAACCCATCCACCCCCCCACCAATACAACATACAAGAAAGTTAGCTGAAAGGCTTTTGTGTAAAATCTACAAATAGTTTTAGTTACCTTCACAAGTTTACTGCCTTTGTCCACTGATGACATTCATTATGATTATTTAGCTTCACATCTAAGATGCTATCAAGAGTATATTGGTCTAGAATTCTCCCAGCTGATGGCATCGTCATATGTCTGGTGATAGTATTTCGTCTACCATATACTATTATTAAACTCCATTTGTATGAATCACAGAGTGCAAACTCAGGACCTCTGCTGCTCACAAATGCTGATTTCCAAGCATTATTGAATTTGTTGTAATATTTGTTAGCTGATGCATTTTTTAATATTAGGTGTTGAGGGAAAGCACATTTTCAAATTTTGACATGAATTGACCAAAAGGTATGACCCATCTTTAAATATTACTACAACATCTTGAAAAACACTAATAATTAAACAAGACAAAAAATACTAAGACAAGTATTTCAGATGATAAAATTTCTTGGTTTGTTTCACCTTGGTATTCGATTTATGCCAAGGGTTGGCCTATTTTTCATCAAATTGCAAGTCACAGGTCCCAGTGGACTTCCTTTGGTCCCTTGATTACTTATATCATCTCAGTACATATTCCGTCTTTATCTTTCACTTTCAAATTTACAACAAGAAGTTATTTAATTTACAGCCTGCTGTGTACCATTTTGTAACAATTCCAAATCAGGTTAGTAATCATTAAACAGGTATGTGGATAGAATAAATAAAAATATAATCTTTTCCCAACCTTTTTTTCTCTTTTAATTTTTAAATGCAGTAGATTTCACGTAAAACAATGTGTATGCAGTTGACAACATTTAAAATGGTATTTTTGTCCTACCACTAGTAGATTCACATGTATGTTCTCATGTGTGAGAAAGCCTGATAAAACTAAAACTCTTGTGTTTTCATTAGTACTTTCAAGACTGGACTATTGTAACTCAATTCTGTCTGGTCAACTCAATGTCTACTCCAGAAACTTCAAAAAGTTCAAAACACAGAAGCTTGGATCATCCTTAGAGTCCCATGATCAGAGCACACCTCCGCACTGCTCTGTACCATACACTGGCTGTCCATTCAATCCAGAATCAAACACAAAATTTGTTCTCTGTACTACGTTTCACTGCTGGACTCCAATCCAACATACCTATCTGGCCTCACCCATGTGTACACACCATAAAAATACTTATGCTCGTCTTCTGACAATCTTATACTCATTATTCCCTCTATGAAAATGAAGTCATATGGACATTATTCTTTTTCATACCAGGGCCCAGAAACGTGGAATGAATTGGCAGCCCCCATTGAAATTAGACACAAAGACACAGTGATCCCTTTCAAGAGTGCTCTTAAAACTCACCTTTTTCGATTGCAAGAACAAACTTAAAGACCTAATAATGTTTCCTACCTTAAATGATTTCAGCATTTTTTGTTTTTGAGTTTAATAGTGTTTGTTTTTTGTTTTTTGTAGTCATATCATTATAGATGTTGTAAAGCACTTAGAGCTTCTAAAAACTAGGTGCTATACAAAGTCGTCATTGATAATATTATTATTATAAAGTACCAGTTAATACAAGCTTTTGAAGAGGTATCTTCATGACTGCAATTTCAATCACAAACTAAAAAAGTTACTTAAGTATAGCATGGATTTGGTGTCAGATCTGCTAAGGGGAGACCACATCTGTCTGACTCCTACCTTTGCTGGCAGACAGCTAGATTCTTCTATAGTACAGATTTAACTTTGGAGAGGGAACCCTTGATTTGTGAGTTTGTGGTTTTAATTCTAATGTATTATGATTGGATAACATATTTGAAAAAAAAACATGTACATAGGAGAATTTTTTTTGGTGAAGGATGTTAGCAATGCTATTGTCTGTGAGGTATTCAGAAGCTATATACTGGTAATACTTTTAGATTAGTGGACTGTTGAATTTGCAAAGTACTCTAAAAGATTTGGGTAAATTCTATAAGATCTGAAAATAATAAATTGCCTTTGAGCTTTAATTCTACTTTATGCTAATTAGTTGCAGATTGTGTGAAATGTTGTGCACAGGCATGGCTGAAATAATCCTTGTTTCATATCCCATTTACAGCTTTAATTCCAGTTACAGGTTTAATCAAACATGCACCTTACTTTAAAACAATTGCATTCTATGGTTTTTTGGTTTAAAATAAAAAGAAATGTATTACTCTGTTTGGATCAGAACTCAGGGAGAGAGACTGAGATGGTCAAACAATTCTTGAGCTTTCCCTCACTGTCACTGCACTAGGATAGATTCAAAGTTAACACTGTAGCCATGGATACCATTGTTGTATGCTCATTTCACAGACAAGTATCTAAGTTTTAAAATTAAAACTATGAATATTTATTTACATTTTAAAATTGTTTAGCAACTTAGCACAAACTGGCAATTAGACATGTTAAATATCTGTCACTTAAAAAGTGTCATATTATATTATAGAGAAGAATAAAAGGTCCCAATTCTTTTGTTGTTGAAACTTTAGGAAACACTACTAGCTTGATTCCACGAAAGTAGACTATTAAAGATTTGTCTCACTCCGAACTGTGGAATGAAAAGCTGTTTCAAATGTTAACTATCAAACAAACTTCAGTTTATATATATATATATATATATATATATATATATATATATATATATATATATATATATATATATAAACTGAAGTTTGTTTGATATGTATATACACACATATATACACACATAGTAGTATAGTGTTGAGTAAATGAGAAAATAGAAGATCTGGGTTAACAGGAAACAAAATAAGTGAAATTTATCTTCTTTGCTACATATAAATAGCAATTGTAACAAAAATACTGGTATATATATATATATATATATATATATATATATATATATATATATATGCCTTCAACAATGTTTACATGTTTTAGATTTTTTTATCAGCGTTTTATGCAAATCAAGATTTATAAATATAACAATAAGAAATTCTGTAGCTTCATTCTCTCACCTTCATCTGCATTTTAAGAACAAAAATTATACAGCATAAGTGAAATAAAGCTTAAGAACTGAAAACTGTTAACCAAGATTATGTAGAGGTAACAAATAAGGATACTGAATTCATTTGATCAAAAACACACCTGAATAACATGAAACATCAGATTAATATTTTGAAATATAAAAGTCAGTTGACATACATGCTTGTGTTGAGATAAAAAGGGATTAATATTTTTATTCCTCATTAAAATAAATTGTTTAAGATGGGATACAATTTTTGTTAAAGCAAGAACAGAATATTTAAGGATATTGCTTAACTTTCTCAAGAATTACTTTTTATCAGGCACAAAAAATAATAAATGATCATATAGACCAGAGAAAACAACAAAGGCAAATGAATCCTGAGAGGTTTAATTCAAAACCCACCCTTGGAGAAAAATGTCTCCGGAGACCACCACAACCGCAACCTTCTGCACCTCCAGCTGAAGAGCATGACCAAGAGGAGACAACTGGGCCCCAGGATCAACCAGGAGCTGGTACATAATAATCTGTTTTAATTTTCATAGCTGCTTATACAGTGTGTGTGTTGTGTATGTGTGTGTGTGTTCATGTTTATATATGCATGTGCTTTAAATATCTAGACCCCTTAAATTTTCAGTATATTTTAAATACTTTTAAAAAGAAAAGAAAATTTCCAGACATCATATACATGTTTTTAATGCAAATAGAAGAAACTAAATTCAGGTTCTAATGAAAACCAAGGGATGTTTTGCTCATAATGAAAAACAGGTTAATGAATAGATTAAAATCAGACTACAAAACTGCTTTGATTACCAAAATTATCACATGGATTAACTGAAGATGCTATATCAATAAAAACAGCTGACATGTTCTGTAACTACTGATCAAACAGATTCCCCAAACAAAGCATTCAGCATATTTGATGAAAGTGTCACATGTTCATGTCATCTCTGTTTTTTACAAACAAGTATAATTCTAATTTGAATGTTTGGTTGTTTATTTCTGCAGTACATAAGCATGCCTATATAATTAATAAACAAAAAGAGACAGGTATTCTGCTAAATCCAGAATTTTACCTGCATCCCATCTTACCCATGTGTCCAACTTTAATCAAATTCCACACAAAACATTAACCCTGTTGACCATAATACTAAAGTAGGTGATCCAGGCAAATCAGGAACTTCTCACATAACAGCAGACTATCAACTTTATAGCTATGGTAATATTATCCTAACTCTTTCAGTTACATACAGATACTGATGTAGAATATATATCACTTTTCACATTCTTTTAAACAAAATATCTTCCACATTTGATATGATGAACCAAGCTTCCGGCTTTAGCAGGTTAGACAAGCTAGACAGGGACTCTAAGGATACCACGGTATAAACTTTGGACCCAAGTACCATGGTCATTGTCTTTAATACACATATTTTATGTTTCATGATGTTGTCTTTGATATGTGTCATGTACATTGATGTATCATGTTAATTATCCTTGATACAAGATGTATAATGGTAATTGTTTTTGATATGTTACAATAATTGTCTTTAACATATGATCATGATAGTGTCTTTTATATGTTGCATGACAAGTATTTGATAAAGTATTATCATTATAATTTCTGCCTTTAATACAATATGTATCATAGTAATTATCTTTAATATAATATTATAATAATGTCTTTGATATAATATGCATCATGATAATTGTCATTTATATATGTATCATGATAATTGTCTTTGATATATGTATCATGATAAATTTCTTTGATATATGTATCATGATAATTTTCTTTGATATATGTATCATGATAATTTTCTTTGCAATATATATCTTGATAATTGTCTTTGCTATTATATGTATCATGATAATTGTCTTTGATATAATATGTATCATGATAATTGTCTTTGATATAATATGTATCATGATAATTGTCTTTGATATGATATGTATCATGATAATTGTCTTTGATATAATATGTATCATGATAATTGTCTTTGATATGATATGTGTCATGATAATTGTCTTTGATATAATATGTATCATGATAATTGTCTTTGATATGATATGTATCATGATAATTGTCTTTGATATGATATGTATCATGATAATTGTCTTTGATATAATATGTATCATGATAATTGTCTTTGATATGTGTATCTTGATAATTGTCTTTGATATAATATATAGCCTGCTAATTGTCTTTGATATAATAGGTATCAGGAAAGTATCACATACATAAACTGACAAATGTATAAGTACATCTAATTGCTTGTAAAACATTTGTTATATCATTGCATAAATCAATTGTAAGATAACCTAAATTCCCTGAACAAATAAAAAAAATATTTTCCTTTTTTCTATAAATATTCATTTAACATAATATACACTAAAATGATTTAAAAGTATTTTTATTGTCATATTCTGCCAACTAGATGCACCTGGCATGACATTAAGTATGGGAGGGAGTGCCTCATTTCAAGGTCCCTGCAGCAAAAGTATCTTGTTCCCTGACAGACATCATTAGGTACATGGACTTGACAGTTTTAAGTTCTTGATGTGGTATACACATGAGACAAAATGAGAAATATCACCCAGGCTCTGGGAACTATACACATCATATGTTGATGTCATTCTCCCACCAACATATACATAAGTGTTGCAAAAGGCCAGTTGGAAGGATTACTGCATGATCATGTTTTTTTTTTTTAATTTGTCTGTCTTTAGATATCATGTGTATAAAACAGGAGGAGGTAAATTATGCTTTCTCGACAGAATTCCTTGATTGGATACATCAAAGTCAGACATAAGCACTTGCTTATATTTAGTGGGAGTGAGAGTGGGTATGTCAGCAGAATATGGCATGTACATTCAAGGACAGTAGATATATAATAAATCTATTTTATGTGGTAAGTATACAAATGCAAATGATACTCAGGTGAAACAAATGTTTACCTGAACAAGTCATACCATGCATCAATGATACTGAACCACTGTTTAAAGCATGTAAACGTTCACATACCTTTTGCTCACAATGTATCATATCAGTAAAGAACCTTAATGAGGTTTGATATTATCTATAAATGTGGAACATGCTTATACCAGTGACATTTTTAAAAATCAAATTCATTAAAAACAGGACAGAACATATGCTTTATTCCATGTAATACCTATACATGTCCTAATAAGTGCACATCCCTTGTTTTTGTCAGACCTTGTGAAATGATACTTCCTTACTGAGTTCATTTTCTTCATCCTGGTATAATGCTTTGTGGGAGATGAACAGCTGTTAAACCTGACTGGAATATATCTTAATGGTGAAAAGGTTCCAACACAAAAGAAGCTAATTCTTAGACTAATGATTTTCTGTGGAACTTAGCATTATGCATATCTAATATTACCACTAAACATATTGGGTTAAATAAATGTTTGAAATTAACCTATCATATATTTTATTCAGTGCAACCATATTGTGAGAGACAATGCACCTCCATCATGAAGAGTTCCCAACAAAAAGGGAACTAATCTTTCTATTATGTACATTTATATGATGTTAATAATATTATCCATGTGCTTACTGTTTTGAGTTTAAATCTTGTGACATTTACACAAAAAATGGTAATTTCTTAAGTGCTTAGTGTTTTTATTAGGTCAAAATATTGTCGATCTTATCATAATTCAGACTTGATTGGCACTCTGATATTTCCAAACAATCACTGCTCAATATCTAACATACTTTTCATTTTTTATTTCAGAAAGCACACCTATGGCATCGAGGGAACAAAGTGCAGTTCAGTACAAGGAAGTACAGGTCAAACAACTTGACAAAAGTGCTTTGTACAATATGCCCATACAGGGTTACTAGTCTTAGACTGATCTGTGATATGGAACAATGTAAAAACTAAACAATGAAACTACTTGTAACTGCTGTTATGGACAAGTATTTATTATATAGTAACCAGGATAAAAATGAAGAATAAGAAAATGTTAATATTTGCCTGATAATCAAACATATCCAAAAAAATAAATTATAAGCTGTCATGTTGTTCATCTTTCTGATACCATTCATATGTAGTTTATATCAAATATGTCTATATGAAGTTGCATACAATATTCTGTACATAGGAGTTACCTTTTCATACAATGTGCTTACATGGGTCTGCATATTTTAATACAGTATTCAGAATAAAGGCAACCATTGTTCTAAGCATAAAGAAAATCTGACTGATTTATATTAGGGCTGATCACATTTATGTTGGTTTCAAAATATTTACTTGTGCCAACATATAAATCACTTGTCTTGATTTAGTTTAATCCATATAATCAGTTTAATCCATAGAATCAGTTTAATCCATAGAAAGAACAAAAGAAATAATGTACAACATATTTATGTCCTTAAAATGCTTAATTGTTCAATTATCAATTGTAAGGTAGTTTTGTGGTTGCATATAATAGCATCTGAACTTTTGTCAGCAAGAATGTAATAGAATTTACTCCAATTCTGATTTTCTCTAATTGTCCCTATCAAAAACATGATAAAAAAATATCTGTTCTTGTTGTTAACCAAATTCAGCATCCTTGTCCTGGACAGCACTTCCATATTAGAAAATGGTTTTCATTATAGACTCGAATGTAGGCAGCGTTGAAGGGAGCTATTTTTTTTTATTTAATTTCATTTTTGTTTTAAAATGACCTACTCAAGTGGAGTTAGCAAGTCTAATTTCAAGGATTTTCTGCACTGGTAATTAATAATATGGTTAATTTGATTTTCTGCACTTTCTGACTAGTGTTATGCATATACTGTCATTATGAAGTCCAGAATTATTGTGATACTTAATTGGTTAAATCCTAAATTTTTCTCTCCCATGGCGAAACTCACTGGTTGAATTTCAGCCTGCCTGCGCAAATTTGTATTGTTTGCAACAAATTAAAAACATTAGTCAGTAAAATTCAAGTAATGATAATTATTAGTCCAATGTGGCTAATCATTTTTCCACTTTTTAGTTCAGTTACATTTGATATTTTTAGCAATGTGTCTCTTTTGAGAAATAATTACCTTAGATTTTGTAGCAGATGTAATTTGTATTCCTCCACTTTCATATGTATTTTCTTTCCTTGAATCTCCATTATCTCCTTGTGTGCGAAAATGATTTAGTAAAGTCATTTTATTTTTGTAGTAAGATCACCTAGCATAAATTTTACAGTTTAAATATAAACACATCCAACTTATTAATAGCTTCCAATGGAATATCACACATGGAAGATGATTCTCTCTATCATTCAGAATGGTTATAGGATGTGAATAAAGATATAATGGCAGAAAAAGGGAATAAAAGATGTAAAAACTAAATGCTCATTACAACTTCTTTAAAAATAGAAAACAAATCCTACTTGTCTCAGACTAGTGACATGGACTATTTTACTTGTACATGCCCAATGTAAAAAATGACTAGTCTGGATGTCAGACAGTGTGATTGATCAGCCTTACATTTCTCCACTTTTGTAAAAAAAAAATCATGTAATTCCATGTATATTTGTTTCATTTCCATCAATCAAAGTCAATACATTAATGAAAAAATAGATCAATTTATGCATTGGTAAAAGTCCATTATGTTTTCTCATGCATTATCACCCATTTCTCAGTTTGTAAGTTAAATAAATGATACAATTTGTTATTGTCTCTTTTCTTTCAAATAAAATTGTTAAAATGAACAAGACAGGTATCAGATACAATGACATACAACAAAGCATTATCTGAAGCAGTTTAAGAAAAGAATAACATCACAACTATGACATTTGATAATAAAAAAGTGAGAATTGCATTCTGCATGCATTTATTTAACTTCTTTTTAAATATTTTGCTTTGATTTAGAACATTAATATTTGATTTAAAGAGGTTCAAATAATTTTTGTCAACATCGTTGATGAAATAATTTTGTTTTCATCGTTATAAAATGTATTGTCATTATCTTTTGTGTCTATGAGATGCTCCACTAGATTTTGTTGTGATTAACTTGACAATACAATGTATTCTGACAGTTGAAGCAAACATGCAGTCACCAGTTTTTTTTTGCACAATAGAAATTAGCAGTTCATAAAATACGTAATGTAAACATGGCAACTGAAAGATTCCATCCTCATTTACCAGTTTTTAAGTCTGTTAATAATTTTAGCTGTGAAAGTAAAAAATTAAATGAATTTTGTGAATGTAATAATAACAACTATAAAGTACTGAAAGATGGAAAATTTTGCCACGTTTACAGACATGAATATAAAAAAATATTTCACAGATATAAAATTTTGTGTAAAGTATAAATAATGAAATCTACTACTGAAATCATAAGATAAGCTTGTCTTAAGAAGGCAGTAAAGTGAAAGGAAAACAACTATAAAAGAGAAACAAAAAAATATATCAATGAAAATTTAAATACCCACAAATATGATGCAAATGAACAATACATGTTTAATTACAAAAACAAGGGACACAAATCTGTACAATTTTGTCCATAAAAGGGAAAGCTAACTGTACCTGGGTCTTCTTAACTGTACCTGGGTCTTCTAAATGTAAAGACCTAGACCAAATTTGCTTTGAATCCATGAAGTCTTTCAAAAGTTATTGAGCAGAAATTATTGCAATTTAAGAACATAGTTTGAAGTTAAACAGGAGCCATAACTCGATTAAACTTTGCTTGAAAATTTTGAAAATGAAAATTTAGCTGGATCTTATTATTCTCAATCTTCAAATTAAATTTGGTTTCAATCCGTGGAGTCTTTAAAAAGTTACATTTGTGATGCATGTGAAGTTTTGAGTAAAACATGAGTCCTAACTCCATTGAATTTGTTGGAAAGTGGTGAAAATAAAAGTCAGAGCTTAATGTAAAGTTCCATGGCAAATTCTTATTCAAATCCAGGGAGTTTTAAAAAAGTTACTGCTTGGGACAGGATGTGACATGAAGTGGGATTATTCGACATGACAAACAAAAAAACAACAACACTACAATATGTTCTCAACTTAGATGCTGGCATAAGATATATATATATATATATATATATATATATATATATATATATATATATATATATATATATATATATATATATATATATATATGACATATTTACTAAATCAAAATGAAGTCACAAATATTAGCATTAACCATTGTAAAACTATAACTGTTTGATACTGAATACAAGCAAGCCAGCACCTGCAATGTTACATCCACAGTCAAAGCATTCCTGATGACCTTGACCTAAATCTCAAACTTAAGTTTGAACAAGCAACTCAGTCACAGATTAAACTGTCTTAGTGTCATGATGATTCCCTCAAAAAATGAAGACAATCCAATAACTTAAAGGTTTTTAAAACTGGAACCAAAATCAAACGCCTAATTTTCTGTGATTCTGATCCTAAGGTCAATGAGCCTGGAAGCAAGTATGCCATAGTTCAGAACGATTCATCTAGTGATGGGAATCGGTTAGAAGTTCATAATCGATCATCGGTTGCACACAACTTACTGATAATCGATTATAATCGGTTGCTAACTTTCTACAAGTTTTAATTTTTTTTGTTACAGAGTTATATCTTTGTTCAAAAGTTTAAAATTTAAAAAAATGTATAGGAGTTAATCTCTCTCTCTCTCTCTCTCTCTCTCTCTCTCTCTATATATATATATATATATATATACTTTAACCTCAAAAGCAACTTTCTTTGGCTTATCAGTTTTATGCAGCTGAAAGACTTAACAATCCCCCAGAACACTTTTATTCATATGTGATTTTTCAATTGTTTAAAGTATAGAAAGAAATGTTTTTCTTGCTTGTCATTAGTTACTAATACTACAATCAAAGCAGTTTAAACAAAACAAAAAAACACCAATTACAAAAACTTTCAAACTAACTGAACTATTTATCAGCAAAATCATGTAATGTTTGAGCAATGCTGAACACAAAAATCATTTTTCAGAATACTGTTTCTTCTTGAGCTTGTTACACTGACATTACCAATAGTTAATGTTTTTGTTTAAGAATATTATCAGGTCCACATTGTCACAACTTAAACGAGCCCGTTTCTTGCTGACAAGATGTCCAGCCAGACTAAATACCCTCTCACTGGATACTGATGATGCCGGAATACTTAGGTACTTCCGAGCTAGTAAGCTAAGATGGGGGTAGAACTGGCAGTTTTGTTTCCACCACTGTAACATTGTGAGATTGGTATCATATGGAGCAGCAACTAGATATCTAGAAACCTCCTGGTGGATGACATCTGTTATTGGCTGTTGACTTTCACCAAGGCAAACAACATCTTGCAACCAATCATCCATGTCAACATTGACCTTTGCTTTCTTGTTTGGTGGACTAAGTGTAACCACAGTTTTAGTGTTGTCATCTCTGACATTTAGTAGTGATGGTGCAATTGGTAGAGGTGGCAATGAGTCTGAAGGTTGTTCATCACTAGTCACTGGTTCCACTTGGACATTCACTTTAACATCAGCCATATCAAGAGCAACCTTTAAAAGCAGAGCATGTCCATCTGCTCGCTCACTGTCAGATAGAAACTCCAGATCCTTCATAGTATGATTCAATAAACAGCCCAACAGAGCTAGATCTTTGTCCTGTGTTCTATTGTCAAGTTCTTGTCTCATTACATCTTTAAGTTTAGCAATTGAAGGTAGATCATCAGCATTTGTTTCTATACATTTGGTAAGTTTAAGAAGTATTGGGATAACTTTATGAAGGGTTGGTGATTTGTCTCTGCAAACACTGTTTGTTGCATTCAGGAACGGTGAGAGAACTTAAACAAGTTTTTCAACCAATGCTTGTTCGTCAAATGTATAGACATAATTTTTCAATGTTGCGGCTGTTGACTTGCTTATGTTTGGGTCACTGATAACAGCCATAATAGCAGGTGTTTGCTCAAGCATTCGTTCAAGCATTTCATGAGTGCTATTCCATCTAGTTGGAACATCCATCTTGAGCTTGTGTCCTCTAGCACCTATGTCAAGTAGTAACTGCTGCTTTCTCATTAACAAATCATTTATGCTCGTGCTTTGATGGAAAAAAGTCACCAGTTTGCGCCGCTTTGCAATGATTCGTGACAGTTCTGGTATAGCTAAAGCTTTTTCACAATAAGGTTGAATCTGTGACCATAACAACCAAATCGAGTCCATTGAAGTAAATCAAAAGCCTTGATCTCATTGGCTGCATTATCAGTTACTCCAGTTGGTGTTGGAAGATTCCATCGCCTCTGAGTGGCCAACAGGCTTTCTTTTATATTTTCCCCAGTGTGACTGCCTTCAACTTTTCATGTTTCTAAGACAACACTTTTCAATTCCCAATCTTTGGAAATAAAATGTGCAGTCACTGTACTATAACTTTCTGTATTTAATGAAGTCCATGCATCGTGAGTAACAGCTATATCAAGAATATCATGTAGTTCCTCTTTTACTTTTTTCTCAGCCTGGTCTTTCTTCACAGCTAGTTTGGAGGACACTAATTTACGACCTGGAATTTCATACCTGAAAATGTAAAGTTTGAAACATTTAGTCATGGTAGTCAAACAAGACATGTATTTGGAATATTTACTATGTCTAAATATAGTGAAAATAATTAATTTATTTAATGTTTATTTAGACAGGACAGCATTATATTTAATTAAATACTGCTTAATTTAGGTATGAAAATTCAAAATTCAACAGTGTTGACATCTAGAATCAAATGGATTCACACCTTTTTTTCTTTTCTCACTGTCAGTTTAAATAAATATTACTAATTTTTAATGTTATCATTTAAAACTTACCTTGGATTAAGAAGCATCACAAAGTTTCTCAAATATGTATGGTCAACAAGGCTTAGCAGAAGAACTTTGCCAACAATAAGTTTCAAGAGTGCATCATCAATTTCTTTCTGCTTTGTAGCTGACATCCTCTCTGTTGGCTTCTTAAATTGTTCATCAATCTTAGTCTGTTTGGGTGGCTGGGGGGAAACATCAGCACCTCTTGCTGTCGCTGATCCCATTTCCTTATGGTCATGATCAAGATGAAAGGCCAAATTTGTAGTATTGCCTGGAATGTATTTGAAATAAATGTTTTTATATTGAGAAGAAAAAAGAGCAAACAACAAATTCTTTATGCACAAGTATCTTAAATGAATGGAATGAAATTATTTAAAGAAAATCAGGATTAAAATTAATATTAAATTTGTACATATATTTTAAAATTAATTTGCAACATTTTAAAAAGTTATTTTATGTTTTTAAATAGTCACATGTCTCAGGGAATATCTGTAACAAACCTCAGAGATCACTTTTCCGTCATTATCATATATGCCTAAATAGCAGGATAATCTTGTGATTATTTATGTATTTCAATCATAATCATGACATGGAGCTTTATTATGAAAAGAAATTTGAAGTATTTTAACAACAACACATGCTATATTAGAGGAAAGCACAAAGTACACAAATGATTTAATGAAAATAAAATTCTTGATTTAAAATATTTGATACTGGAATGCCATGAAACGTTTTTCCGTGTGCGTGCGTGCAACTCATTTATTTTATACGAGGTTGTTCTGTCTCCTAATAATTGCATTCATCGTTGACGACATTATTTGTTTCCAAATTATCCAAAAGAATCTAACTATGGTGTATGTTTATATATTTGGAAGTTATGAAGGGAATAAATAATTTAGCTTTACTGTTGTGGATCGGAAGACTAATATCATGGTTCCACAGTCCTAAAATGTAAAGCGTATCCCATGATAATTTTGTTTTCGTGTAGCACCACAAAAAAATTAGAATATTGTTCATTTTTTGCACTATGTATTGGAGAATGTGTTTGCCAAAAATAAATGTATCCCCGCAATGATTTCAATGAGAATAGCTGGACCTACCTTTGTTTGCATATTCCTTTCTGCAGAGTTTGCATATGACCTTCGTTGTATCTAAATTCTCCTTTGTCGGTGGACCCTCCTGTATTTTGTAAAATCCAAAATATGTCCATACACGAGAACGAGCTTTTCCTCCAGGATATGGATATATTATTTTGCGATCGTTTTCATCCATGGCACGTGTATGATATTTAGCGGGGTTTTAACATTTTGTTCGGAATCCTCGGTTTTCTTCCCAACAAACAAAGGGATTGAACTAGTCTGTGCCAGCGCTTCACAGTTGTCTCCCTTACCATGCAATCGATTATGGCGTTTCACAATCGATTGGCGAATTGGTTCACTCAACCAACTGATCATCGATTATAATCGATAATCGGAACAACACTAGATTCATCCCCATGCAATATCAGAAGCAATCATAGAGTTTAGGAAATAAATGCTAATGAAAATTCTTCAACCAAAACCATAACACAAATCCAAAAAAAGAGGCAGCTGAAAATGTGAATGAATGATGTTGCCTAAATTAATGAATATTCATGTCAAGCATGACAGAATCTATCAAGGAGTCAAGGAAATATCAACAAATTCAAGATCTGAAACATAAATCTTACAGCACAATTTCTATAACTGTGACCTCAATTTTAGGGTCATAAGGGCAAGAGCAAGCAAACATGTCAAAGAAATAATCATCTTCATTTAAAATATGATTCATGCCAAATATGATTAGATTCTAACAAGTTATTAATGCTGATGAAACAGTGGAAAAGTGACTGTCTTGGTTCCCGCAAATGTGGTTTCAACAAAAACTTGTTATTATATCAACTTGGTGCCCTACTGTAAAGTACCCTGAAATAAAAATTAGAGTTTGAATAACATGCTAGAATATGAGGTCCAATACTTTCTGTTTAGCTAATTTCAAGTAACTTGTACAGTCCATGTTTTATTTATTTAGTCTCAATCCCACTTGCTGGTGTGATGAGGTCGTACTCTGCTTTTGAGCTCTGTAGTGTCGAGGTCATTTAAGATACCCCAAAAAAGGTAGTATTACATAAAGCAGATAGATGTAGCTCTACAAAGTTACCAAATAAAATGAACTTTCTGCTCACATTACAAAATACAGAGAGGAAAACATATCTTTTCAGACCTGATTTTTATTTTCAGAAACAATTGTCTGTTGTCGGAATCAGATTTTGTGTCCGAATTTTGGACTTTTTAGCCTGTGATCTAAGGGAGACCAGTCTGTACAAAGACAAATGAGCCTTTGGAAAAGTAGGATAAGTTGGGGATTGGGAGTAAGAAGTAATCAGGAGTTGAAATGATGGGTCCAATAAGCAACAACAAAAGAACCCCAACTTACATCCTTCTGCGCATGTGCGAGCCAAATAACCAATGAGAAACAATGTTTCTAGTACAACTTGGCATCAGTCTAAGCGGAAAAAGTCTTACAAGCAGATGTATTTGGATGTATTCAGAATTAACCCCCAAAATGTGTTTCTGACCCCAATTTCAGGTGAAAATGACAAAAATCTCCAGGACCGAACAAGTTAAAGTATAGACCCTACAAGATCTGCAGGACAAGTACATTATACATGTAAGTCATGCATAAGAAATAGTACAAGTTTCTTTTGCATCAACATACATGTAGACAGACATAAATGTTCTCAATTCACAGCCAGCAGGCTGTAATGGGTGCCTGATGGTAAAATAATATTCAAGCACAATTAATTTGCTGGGTCAGAGATCTATAAATACCACTCACTTCAGGGGGGTGGATGGTTTACAAAATATGTCTTTAAGGCAAACATTTTCTTCACCAACTTATACATCTATACAAATGAGAGAGCAATAAAAAAAACGAGCTTTTCAAGTTTGTTTTTGTTATATAAATGCAATTGTCAATAATAAATAATTTTAAAAGTTATCTTAAATACAAAGCAGCACAATAATCTGTCTTGCCACATTTCATGTACTTTTAATACCTTTTAAATTTTCGTACACAATCCAGTTATCAAAATAATAATTATTTAAATGTATTATAAGTTTTCATACATATCACTTTCTATTTTTCATAGAAACCATTAAATTATTGGACATAGAATTTACACTAAGAAGATTTATATCTGCCAAAAAGATTGGAAATACCGTATTGCCATTTTGTTTTTACAAACACATTTAATTAATTGTTGGTGAGAAAATACTGATGCATAAGCATAGGCGCCTGCTGCATAGATCTTGACCACATGACCCCCACCCCCCAAAAAATCAAATCTGCAAATATATACTGGTATATAAATTTTGATAATTTTAATCATGTAAATGAAGCTGAGAATATGTTACAAGATTCTGTTCAAAATGCTTAGCAAATATTAGCTTTAGTTTCAGACTGCTTACTGTAGTAGATCTCCTGGCCATGACTGATGATCCCCCCCCCGCCCCCTCCATGCAAAATATTCTGGGGGTGCCCATGTCCATAATCTCTCTCATATTGTCATTACAATATCTACTGGTGTTTATTAACATATGGACAAAGGACTTCACAGACAATACCTTTAAATATTATCGCTAATTAGTTATCCTTATTAAGTCCATCACCATAACAAACACCACATGCATTTTAAAATGAGTTTGGAAGACCATGGATGTTTTCTTATCCAATACAAATTACATCCCAGTACAAGCTAAAGTGAAAGTCACCGGACATTGGTCAACTAGTCTTATTGTTTTATTATAGTCATACAAACATAAAATATAAAAACCTAGTCATTTTCTATCGTAAATATGAAAGTCGCAGACTCCTTTAAATTGATATGTACCGTATTTTCGCGTATATATCCCGCGGGTTATACCAGATTTTACAAACCCCGCAGGGGGGGTGCGGGTTATATAAGGGTGCGGGCTATATCACAATTTTTTTTACACATAATGATATTTTAACATATTGTTTGAAAAACGTAACTACATAACATATATTGTTCTAGTTTTGTTTTGCTAGGGTTGGATATTATGGCTACTACGGTGACTTTACAACAACTTACGGTATCGGGACCAAATCAACATTTCGGGATAAAAACTTTAATTTCGTATCCGTCACGTTTTCATAGTCAATATTTTCTGTTTTCAATCGAAATAACTACGGTACCTAATTTTACCGCTGTGCCACGATCCACTGCTTCAGGTCAGCTTCAAGGTGAGGCCACTTTGCTTTAGGTCCGCGACGAGCACGTTTTCGTGGATTCATCTTCTCCAACGTTCCTTTTTCTTTTCTCCAACCTCGGATTACACTCTCATCAATATCAAATTTTGTGCCTGTGGCTCTATTGCCATGCACTTCAGCATACGCAATGGCAGTTAGCTTGAAGTCGGCTGTGTAAGACTTTCGTTTCTGCATTTTTTAAATTAAACAGAAAGAAATTATTTAAACTCGAATCTACACTTCACAAGAATACAAGATTATTTAAAAATGTCCGTGTTTATGTAGCCTGTAGTCGAGGCACAGCTCCTACGCACACAAGCACTGTGTACCGTGTTTTTCCTGACTTTTATTGAGCAAAGGTCGTCGACTTACTTTGATGATGGCGCCGCTAAAGGCTCCAGTTGAAGGGTGAAACAAATACCTGTTTGTTATTGCTGCGGCAACTTCAGATAATTGTAGAACATTGAAACAGATTTGTTTTATTTGTTTAGTATATATCAGTGCTTCAAAGGTAATCAGTTTTCTTTGAAGTGTCAGCAAACGTATTTTTTCTTCTTCCATCTAGTATTTGTTTTTAAATTAGTGTCATCTGCTTGACTGTACTCATTTTACATTTCCGCCTTCTGCGGATTCGGATTTTGACTAGTCAGTTGCATAAAGTAATAAGGCCAGATATCATCATTAGCGGATTATGATATAACAGTGCACTGTTAGTGTGGTTTGCCAGTATGAGACAAGGACTTGTTATTTTAACAATATATTCCAGTACATTGTTTCCTGTCATGGTGCCTTTGATTTTCTCTACTCCAAACGCAACACTGTATATACGGTTTTTATCAGCCAAAATTGGTGTCGCCACAAATATCACCAGATGGTATATTTTGTCACCAAAACGGAAAACAGAATCGCAGTTTGCTACATCAGCGAAGCCCCGTGATCCTGTAATTGATTTCATTTCCGATTGTAGCTGTATAAATATATCTATGGTTGCGGGTTATACAAAGGTGCGGGTTATGCCAACGAATTTTTACACAAAACCCCAAAACCCGCGGGCTATATGAGGGTGCGGATTATCTGCGTGTGCGGGATATATGCGCGAAAATACGGTATATATACATATACTATCTTTTAAGAACTTGTTCTGTTTTGACTTGGATATATTTAACATTTTATTGCAGATCTATTCTACAATATACCCCATTGTTATCTTTATTGGTGAGTTCGAATAACAAGTAATGCGTATGATTGCTTATTCTTATAACATCTGCAGTATGGACAATTGCTTTAATAGCACATTGACAAATTGTAATAAAGTATGCCTCATTTCCCTATTGGTAGCCTCACTGATGTGACCTCTTTTGTCGATTCATGCACTCAATCTGAAATTACCCAAAGTGCTAAGCATGTTTTTTTACAGAGTAAATAACTGCATAGACATGTGGTTGTTGTGACAATGTACATCGTACATTAAAACAAGACTGAATTGTTGATTTAGCGGTGTTTATTGATAATGGAATTTAGTAGGGTTGTATTACCGGTACATGAGGATTATCACAATTGTCAGGTAACAGTATTTTTTCTCTTTGCAAACGCTACAAATAAAACCACTCTAATTAAATAAACTTATACACTGACAAAATTTGATTTATCTCTCTCTCTGTCACACACACACACACACACACACACACACACACAAACTGAAAAGTGATTTCAAGTTCTTTATTATTTAATGCAATTTGATAATGAGCTTATTGTTGCTATAAAAATTCAAGTTGTACTTAATTTCTTGCCAATGTGGTCTTATATTGTTGAGTACAATTTACTAATAAATAACCATAACTAATACATGCTCAAACCATCTTAACCATTTTGCCAACATTACACAACAATACAACAACATATGCTCTAACTTCAGATGAGCTTGCACACTGAGACATATTCCTCTCTCTCTCATTCACTAATAATTAAAAAAAATTGTGAGTACTTTTATTTTTATTGTAATTAGATTCTTGAGTTGAGAGCAGAATGAGATAGAAAATATACGTTTACTATGTACATTTGTACCATTAGGTTGTCGAGTAGCACGTGTTTCTTAGAACTTGTTACGGTATGATCCCTTTAGTTTTCGTACATAGTCAGTACCACCAAATGATAATTATTTATTTTACAAACAAATTTTCTTACACTAAAATTAATAATTATTTTTTAACGTGTATTCCATCAAGGAGAAAAAAGCAAAGAAACTTGCATAAACTATACATGTTATTGTAAAATGTTTTTTTTTATGTATCACATGAAGACATTATCATATTTTACATTATACATCCAGGAATTTTCATTTACTCCACTCATACATTTGCCATCATTTTCATATCATTTAACACAGAAACTTTACATTGGTATTACTGTTGAAAATTTAGCATTGAAACAAATAAGTGTCAATGGTAAATGCATACTTTTATCTAAATGAGATTATTAATTCACAAAGACATAGCTTAAAAAAAATTAGCAAGATGATTAGAATATTATGCAGCTAAGACTAACAAGAAATCCAAGAAATTATTGCTTCACTTCCCGATACAGATACAAGACTGCTTTCTCTTTTAAATGACCGAGATGGTCAGAGAGAGGAAATAGATGTGAATGAATATGGAAAAGTCAATGCTTACTAGTCCAACTATGAGGTTTGAGATTTATCATAATACAAAAATTTTTTTTGTTGTAAAACATGTGTACCCACATTGCACCCATAAAGAAACTAAATTCTATGGCTGAAATACTGCTATAATACATGATACATGAAACAATCTAATAATCAGTTCATTTATCTATCCATCCAAACATGTGTATGTTTGACTAGCTGAAGTAGTTTTGCTTCTTTGTGCTAATGTGTTGAACAGTTTTTGAAAAGAAGCAACAATATTTCTAACGGCAACAATATTTGATGGTAAATCTGCATAATTTGTACAAACCTAATATCCCTTTATGTCAAGATGCCTTCGGCTTAACATGTTCCAGCACATTTTTGAGAAATTGTTGAAAAAATTTTTTAGTTTTTAGTAATCCCAGCCAAATTTGATGGCATTATCTGTAAATAATTGAAAACATTCATGCCGGGGTGCTGTCAGTCAAACTTGTTCAAGTTCTGTTTGACAAGTTTTGAGAAGTTGTGTAAAAGCTGCTCTAATTTTTAGTCATAAAGGCCATCTTTGAGGACATATTGGCATCACTTGCATAATTCTGCAATGCATTCAGTCAAATTTAATTGACTGCATTTTGTGAAGCCATTTAATGTTTTTTCTCTTTCAAGTAATGGTAGCAAGATTTGATGGCAGATCATTCTCACTTATATAAAACTTGAAAACCATTAATGGTAGTATGATTTCTCTCATATACAGTACAGTTTTGATTGAGTAATGGTAACACTATTTAATGTTTATTTATTGGGATCTTTTGTACAAACCGGAAAGCCATTTATGCCAGAATTAATTCTTGTCAAATTTGGGCATTTTTTACTTAGCCGGTTTTGATAAATCTTATAAAAGTAGTTATGTTTTAGTCATATCTGATGATGTTCTTGCATATTTTGTACCCTTGATGCCCAAGCTTCTTTTTGTCCAATAAGACCAAATTCCGACAAGCAGGTTTTTGGATTTCCCTATACCATGTGGTACTTGTGCAATCTTGCTAACAAGCTGCTTGAGTTGGATGGAAGGTCATACAGATGCACAGACAAGAAAAATTAAGATGTCCCAGGAGGCATAAAATACTTAAAGTGAAAACTATGACCTTGCCTCAAGTTCAGAATGAGTGTAGGGTACATGGATATGAAAAAGCAGTCTTCTGATTTACAATCCAATCATGAGGGCCATCCTTCCCAGAGAGTGGTCTTAATGACAATAAAGAAACATTAACAAAAAAATCATTACTAAGTTCTACATTGCCACGTATAGCAGGGATATGAGTGATACATGTATCTCGCCTATCCTCAAGAAGCCATAACAAAAATGAACCACTAATTCCAGCATATATTTTATTCATATATGAATATATCACATTTACTGCATATACCAAATATTATTGACAATGTTAGTTCTACGATGGCTAGTTATTTCAACCTAAAAAGATAAAATTGTGAAAATAATAAAAGCATTATGCAGTCATAATACAGATCTGAATGCAGGCATTTCTAACCCATTTTCCATTTCTTCCACCTCTACAATTCAAACCTGATACCACCCCCAACACTATGAACACCTGATGATACCTCCACTTCAATATTATGACTGCATCAGAAATTGATTGTTTTCACCTTTATGACTTTGACTTGTAAAAAAAAAATCACTACATAACAATCAAATATCCAGATTCATCTTTAACATTTATGAATTACTTTGACACAATCTTGCTGAGCTAGCATTTCATCATCACAAATCTTAACATGTACAAAATTTGTGACACATTATACCATAAATTCAACCTTGTGTATTTAGAATCCATTGGCCAAACTAAAAATTGGAAGAGGCCCAAGTGGGTATGACATTGTTCATGTGGGTAGTTGAAATTTGCCAGCTTGTGAATGCAAATTCATACACGTATGACATATGGCAGCTTGTGATGCAAATTCATACATGTATTGAAACTGTTGTGGGGGCAGAAAAAATCTGAACACATAGTTGCTACATTTTCTATTGATGTTGGTGTCATTTACCATTTTTCCTGGATATTTAATAATGTTTGCTTGTCAAAGATATATGCAGCGCTTAAATTCATGTTTCTATCAACAACTGATTACAACAGCTTACTATGATTTGCAGTCATAAAATATACACTATTCCTTCTACCTGTATAAGATTTAAAATAAACAACATATTAGATTGTGATTTATTGACACATTATTTTATGGACGTCTGGTCACCTGATCCACTTAAACTTTTATCACTATGCAATGGTATGTCCAGCCCCAGAGTATAGATAAAATGAATGGAAACAACAACGTCAGAACCTGAATACTAAACCCAGTTTATAATGCTATAAAATGTAACCTTGATCCCAAAGTTAAATGTTTGGGCAAGCATGTTACACAATGAATTGTCATAGCTTCATAATGATTTGTACCAATTATGATGAGAATGTAAACTGGAGTTTAGAAAATATGTGCAAATTAAAACTTTAACTAAAATCTTAAAAAATTCTGGGTGACAACACTGACAACAAAAAAGTTATTGGTTGTATTTCCTACCCTTATGTGGGAACTTCACAAAAATGAGATACACCAAATTTGGAGGCACTAGATAGATGCATGTTGCACATAGTGCTAAGTTAATTTAAATAAAAACGAAAACAAAACATTCTAGCAACTCACACCATTTGGGTTAACAAAAGAAAATTTATATCAACCTGGAAGAATATTGTAAAATTAACTGAGTTGAATATTAGCCAAACATAATTTTTGACTTCATGCATATAATTTATGTGATGCCTATCAGACGTCAAATATGACCATCCATACTAAAATAAGAAGAAACTGTGAACAATTTTCTTCTAACAAATTACTGAACAGAATTTAACCATATTTTACAGAAACCATTCTGACATGATACAGGTCTTTTAAATTTGTACAAATGATGGCATCCAATTTAACCACTTTAATAAAACATTAAAATAACTTCTCAAATTTTATATTCATTGTAGCAACTGTTACTAAAAATAGATCAACAGAAGTGGACCATTTTTGCTGGCAAAATGTTTTAGAATTGCACAGATGATGCTGATCTACCATTTAATTTACTAAAAAGCATGTACACATTTATGTATCAGAAAGCATCACACTAGACCCTATTTCTTGGCCAAATGCCAAACATAGATAGCTGTGAACTACTTGAGCAATCTCTGACCCACTTTGGCCATATTATTCCTTTGGTTTTTTTTTTAATAGCTAATATGAATTCATTTACATTTAAAGAACAAAAAAATTATCAAAATCGGATGGATAATGTCAAAACTGTGTAAGAGTTTGAAACAAACACTTTTATAACAAAAGACTAGTACACTATCCCACTTGCACATGTCTTAATTCCAAAATGACGACCACTCCAAATGTGAATGCACAATTATTCACACCTGGCTGGCAAAATAATTGTTAAGTATTCCATAGGAATGATATTTTAGGTGACTGAATGCTCTTGCATGCAGCCAAGACATAAAGTTGGCTGCAACTGAATTAAAAAGGATTGATCCTTTGTCCTGTCCCCAGTGGTGAGAATGGGTTGACTTTTGCCCACATTAGGGCCTCGTTAGGGGATACTGGTGATTTTCCATCCTCTAGAAACAATGCTAAACCCTGAAATGAAAGACAAATTTTCAGCATGACTGGAAAAGACCTGAAACTACATCGGACAAAAGGACCCTTCTAGCTAGAAATTTGCTATGAAGCAGAAATGTGATGTGCATGTGATCTGCATCTTTAAATGTAGCTTTTACAATTTTTCAGCCATATCACTATGATGTCTGCAGTGTGACAGTTTAAAGTGATGTCTAGCACTGGAGCATCATGCCACAGACATGTAGTATTATGTCCCAACCAGTAACATTATCCAAACATCATGCCGACCAGTCCTAACTCTAGCCTCTTAATGCTGAGTGCCAAGTGAGGCAGCTGTTAGTACTATTTTTGTAAGTCTTTGGTATGACACGGCTGGGGGATTGTACCCATATCCGAGGTAGACACTCTATCCACTGAAGCAGAAATAAAAAGATGGCAGCAAGAGAAGGCAGTGAATTTTTTAACAATACAGTGGTTATTTAAAAACCCAAATATGTTCTTTCTGCAATCAGCCTCATAAGCCTAATAAATAAAAGATTCATAATATTAATGAGCTCATCTATTTTTCCACACAAATGTCTTTGTTAAGTCTAAAAAAAACATGGAAAACAAGAAGAATGTTTGAAAAATGCAAATTTTCTCTGTTCATGATGTAATTAAGTGTTTATTCATCTGAAAGGAGTGGCTTATTAATTTATTCATTGGTTCAAGAAGATAAAGCTATGATCGTTGAACTGCATAAATGCATTCCTGGTGTAGAAAGTTTATTTTGGGGGCTGTTTAATCAAACAGATTCATTAATACCTGGTAAAATACATCAGGGCTTTATTATTAGGGAAATTTTGGGCCTTTAAAGTTATATGAAATTGTTCCATCACATACTTGGTTGGGCAAACAAAATGTGTGTTTGTTATTGCACTGGTTTTAAAATTAGGACATGTAGGTAGGTTTTATATATATATATATATATATATATATATATATATATATATATATATATATATATATATATATATATATATATATTATAATGAGTAATGTGATATATTGTGATTAGAATATATATATATATTTTTTAAAATCTGTCAAATGGTGTTTCGGTTCATTAAATAGTGATGGTACCTGATGAATGCCAATTTGGTTGAACTACCAGTTAAATTTCCTTAACAAAACAAACATGTCTAATCAGATTCAGCCTAGTGCCATTATACTTGGTTCGTTAAAGAAATTTAACTGGTGGTTCAACCAAATCTTGCATTTGTTGGGTACCACTGTTCATCAAGCACCTGAAATAGCAATCCACAAGCACAAAACTGTAGAGAGGAAAATTAAAATGACTGTGCAATATTTAACACCAAATCCTTTTTTAAGCAAAAAAAAAATCCTAATTTTAAGCAACAAATCCTTACTTTTTAGCACCAAATCTATAAGTTTAGCACCAAATCCTTATTTTTAGCAACAAATCATTATTTTTTAGCATCAAATCTTCATTTTTAACTTTATTATGCCTTTACAGATCAGACATATTTCCAAAGAATGTTCAATTTTAGCATGATTTTTACAACAGTACATTATAGAAGCAGCCCTGATAAAATGTGTTGTGATAATATCACTATGTTTATATTAGCAATAAACCCTTCTATAAAACAGCATGCTGAAGACATGTGCCTAGCTGTGTCAAAACAAATCTTACAGACTGCAGAAAATTCAACTGTCTTCTTCCAGTTATCATCGTCTATTTATATCTGACAAACATGTATTGATTGAATTGTACTAATGCTGCAGGAGGAGATAATTATGGTAAACGTTATTATATATTACTATGTTACATGTTACTATGTGTTACTGCTGTATACTACAGTAAATTGGAAAATAATTTTATGTGGGTTGGTGGTATCGCAGATCTATATGCCAATTATAACAAAGGCAAACCACAATTATTATGATAACTATGCTAACTGTTTCTTAGACCCTTAAATTCATTGTTTATTGTCAGATTGTATTCACAGTAAATGCTCCATGTGTCCAGTCACACATCTACAACAAAAGGATGTCTAGGTGTTGGGGCAGATAGAAGCAGGCAACAAAGACAGACCTATCAACAGATGACTAGAAGTTTACCTGTTCCCTGTACACTGTATCCAGTCAGACAGGATTTATGGGCATCCAATGGGGAGGGATGAGAAGAGCTGGAAACATAGTGCAATCAGACAAAACATGTGAACATCTATGTGTGAGGCATGCAAGATCTGGTCACAGTCAGATAAGCTGATTGATAAACAATGTACATGTATTTATATACCCTGAGTCCACTCAGAAACTATATTTGGCTGTCCAGATGAAAAGGCTCATGAGAACTAACTGCACATTCAAACACAGAAGCAGATGGCAGATGTATTTACCAGCATTGCGTTTGCAGTCAAAGGTCAGATGAAAAATTTCCAAACAGTGTTTCATACAAATAAATCAGCATGTTTACTTGTTATTTTTGTCCAGTGTGACACAATATACCAATACCCATACTGGCAACTAAGATTCTCACATGGATGAGAAGTGTATTTATCTGTGACTAATGTCTTTTCCAAAAAAATATTTGACAGAGTTGAAGGAAAGTTGAGATCGGGCCACACATTCAACACATGGTAAAATAACAATCAACATGAATCTATCTTGGTTGTCACTTTACCATGTCGCCATATGGCAAGAAGTTGGAAATAAACCTATCCTTTGCAAAGTCTTGATGTGCTGCACACCTGTACTCTATGCACACCTGTACTTTATGCACACCTGTACTCTATGCACACTTGTACTCTATGCAAACCTGTACTATAAGTCCTAACTGGATATGTGGATGTCTGGGTGTCAGGGCTGATGAAGGCTGGCCACAAAGACAGAAATTAAGACCAATGAGCCATATATTTACCTGTACTCGCTGTCCAGTCAGACAGGACATGTGGACATCAGAATGTGAGGGCAGATGGGAGCTGGCCACACAGTCTGGGCCCATCCAGCTGGGACACCTCTCCTGTCCTGCCTTCTCCATCAGAAATCTATAAGCAGACTTATTCTCTACATTCATGGATGATGATCTATAACAAAAACATTCAAAAGTGACTAACACCATGTTAATTAAGTACATCTTACATAGTACTTTATAATACCTTCCCATTTATAATTATGTTTATACACATGTGATATCAGTTGTATTCTTATAATACTTTCTCTTTGTCATGAATGCATGTTGACTGTCACAATACCATGTTTTCATATCAAAAGAAGTTGGAAACAAACCTACCTTTTTTGCTCTATTCATGTTTCAATACCCTCTACTTCCCATTTTTATGCAATGATTTTCAGTTAATTAAATTTAGTTGACAGATACAGTATAGCTTATGTGATTTTGTTTGTTTTTCATGCAGTTAATTCCCTCCATGCCCACTCCATGGTGGAGGGGTGAATACCTCAAATCCCCACCTTGATTCAGCAGGCATGTCTTGTGCTTCTCCAGCATGAAATGGGCTGGTCAACATTACTGACATCTCTATTGCCAATTCATGAAAATAACCCATGGAAAGATCAAGACATTTATGTGTTTTTACAATTTGTTATAACTATTTAAATTAATTGGTTGTTTGTTATTGTAATGTAAACAATGTATATTGGACTTGATCTTGTCCAAAATTGAGTTCATTGTTGCTTGGCCCAAATTGACTTCTTTTTTTTATTCATTGTAAACAACTAATACATAGGTGAATTATTATTATTATTATTATTATTATTATTATTATTATAATATATATATATATATATATATATATATATATATATATATATATATATATATATATATATATATATATATATATATATTTAATGAAGAACAAAAGACAAGATAGACTGATGAACAATTCATGGTAATTGTTTTTTGAATATTTCTATGACCGCAAGTCATGATAAATATATGTATCTGACGATATTTACAGTACTGTTTAAAAAGTCTCCTGTTCGTTACCAAATGGATTTTTTCTCACCTGCAATTAAGGCTGTATAAGTGCATTGCATTTCATGGGCAGCGATGTATTTAAATATTGATAAGTAAACAAGTTAAAATTTCAAATTTCTCATATGTATGTTAATTGTTGATTTTTATAAACTATGACAGAAACCCTTTTTATATATGGTAAGTATCTACTTGCAACTTCATTCACATCTAATATTTAATTTTACAGTGCTAAACGGAACGTTTTACCTGTTTCTGACTTGAGCCAGTTTGTGTCATTGTACTGTGCTATCGACGTGTTCATAAATATGAGAATAAATTTGCCAAGCACAGCACTATGCAGTAAAGAAGAAAACTGTACTTGAGACATAAATGTGGACAATGTTTGGAAATGCTCACAGCAAGGGAATTCATATGTTGTTGTGACATAGAGAAGGTCAAAAGTGTCTGCAATGAATACCAGGGGATACAATGTATAACACACCATCTAGGGTTAAGTCCAGTTTGTCTACAGCAAATAAATAAACCTCTTTTTCCAGTTATTTTATGCTTTCATGGATCGAACCCCTGTTCTGGAGGCCTACACCGTCTAACTTTTATACCACAGTCATATTGATAAATCATACAGAAAAACAACACATAAACATGTCCAAATATTGTTTCATTTTTAAATTCTAAGCTTCGAATGGAATTTTCCTATTTTACACAAAGTCATATGATGAGTTCTATCATTACTACACTGAGTATGGAGATCAGCAATGTTCACTTTGGAAGGTCATCACAGTTGATAATCAGTGGAGTAATACTGTCATGTATGTGTGATTGGGATTTTTAATGTAGATTTAACAATTTTTCAGTCATATCGCTATGAAGTCTGTATGGCAGTTTATTGTGATGTCTAGCACTAGGGCATCATGCTGCAGACATGAATCATGATTACCTACTAGAATGGTAATACTACTATGATATGAAGAAGGGATTTGCAAATAGTAATGATATTTAATATTAAATACAAATGTCCTATAAGAAGGGATTTGCAAATAGTAATGATATTTAATATTAAATACAAATGTCCTATAAGAAGGGATTTGCAAATAGTAATGATATTTAATATTAAATACAAAGGCAATGTCCTATAAGAAGGGATTTGCAAATAGTAATGATATTTAATATTAAATACAAATGTCCTATAAGAAGGGATTTGCAAATAGTAATGATATTTAATATTAAATACAAAGGCAATGTCCTATAAGAAGGGATTTGCAAATAGTAATGATATTTAATATTAAATACAAAGGCAATGTCCTATAAGAAGGGATTTGCAAGTATTAATGATACAAGGGTAAAATCCTATAAGAAAAACAATACTGAGTTTTCTTTCATATTCTGGTGGCTGTGTAAGGCATATCTGAATAAATCATATAAATGAAAAAATGAATGTTAGGCCATTGACATGGAAATATAGTAATGTTACTGCATGTTTTGGGGGGATAGCAGGAGAGCTTAGTAGCATTGCCACTACAACAGTTGTAGTGTTGTTACTACATCAGGTCTCGAAGATCAAAAAGTAAGTGCCTGGAAATAGGATCATGTTACTACATGTACATGGGTTGGTGGGTTTGCTATGTAGTATTGATACTACATCAGATTTTGTAGCTCAAATATCAGTGCCTGGAAACAGAGTAATATTACTACATGGTTTGGGGGATAGAGTTGTAGTATTTATACTACATTTTTAATATCACAAAATCAGTGCCTGTAAATAGGGTAATGTTATTACATGGTTTGGGGGATAGCTATGTGGTATTGTTACTACATTAGGTTTTGGAGAGTACAAAATCAGTGCCTGGAAATAGGGTAATGTTACTACATGGTTTGGGGGATATCTATGTGGTATTGTTACTACATTGGGTTTTGGAGAGTACAAAATCAGTGCCTGGAAATAGGGTAATGTTACTACATGGTTTGGGGGATTGCTATGTGGTATTGTTACTACATTAGGTTTTGGAGAGTACAAAATCAGTGCCTGGAAATAGGGTAATGTTACTACATGGTTTGGGGGATAGCTATGTGGTATTGTTACTACATTGGGTTTTGGAGAGTACAAAATCAGTGCCTGGAAATAGGGTAATGTTACTACATGGTTTGGGGGATAGCTATGTGGTATTGTTACTACATCAGGTTTTGAAGATCACAGAATCAGTGCTTGGAAATAGGGTATTACTAATGTTACTATACGGGGTTTGGAGAATGTCTGTAATGGCTAGGACAAGCAAGCAATTATTTTTTTTTTATTTTCACAGCCATTGTGTGTAATACGAGAGAGAATAAGTGTGAGTGATGAAACATGGTCTTATGGTGTGTGTGTGTGCATGTGTAATTTGAGAGAGAAGCATGGTGTTCTGTTATGTGTTTATGTGTGTATTTGTGTACAAGAGTGCTAAGAAGCATGTTATGGTAAGTAAATGAAGCAAACCAACTTCAGTTTTGTAATGTCTTGATTTGCACCACACCAAATTTTCAGTTCTTCCTGTATTTTAGACTCTTCCACACTTATGTCTAGACCTGGGTTCCTCTGAAGCAATGATCTATAAAAATTAAAAAAATTAAAATATAGAAAGAAAATTAAAATGTTTAAAGTTAATTCCTGTTAAGTAGACATTAGATACTGAGAAAAATAATTTTTTAAATAACCAAATAAAGATTAGCCTAATAATGATTATTCAAAATTAAATTAAAATGATCTTCATTTTCACCCTTTGCAAAGGATTATTTAATTGTGATACAAATGATATATATTTTAATTATAATGGATGAAAATTTACTAGATAAACAAAAAGGATGCTGCACTAGATATTGTTTCACAAGTTTGTAAAAACACTATATTTAATTTCTCTGAGATTTTCTTTCATCATTTTATAGCCAAAGAGCTTTGACATCATCTTGTCGTCAAGGTTGGTCAGAAGACAAGTAAGTTGGATTAATAAATCACATCTAAAATGTGTTTCCCAATTCAATCTATACATATTGAAAATTATTTGAATCAAATTAGACATCAATATAATGTTGTCATTTCAAAAGCATTCAATACTTCTGATATTTCATTTACTCTCTCTCTCTCTCTCTCTCTCTCTCTCTCTCTCTCTCTCAAATAAACTGTATTCATAATGTACAATTCTATGAAAAACAAAATTTACAAAAAAGTCAAAACTCAGAACACAACAAAAATGATTAATTCAATCCAATGATGAAAACCTTGGGCTTATGCATATTATTATAGAATTCCCTTTTTACCTGGCATGTAGAAAAAGTGCAGGTACAATCAAGTTATAGGACCTCCTTATTGCAATAAAAGCTCCGATATAGGCAGACAAGGCCAACAACTCTACCTTGTGTCTGGAAAAAAAGGAACATTAAATCCATAATTACAGTTTTAGGCAAATTTCACAAAGCTGTATGCATAATATTACTTCTGAATCAATGAATTTCTGAATCCTTACATATGACATATACTTTCACAAAATATGTATAACTTACAAGATCCATAAATGTAGTAACGGAAAACTTTGGTCGACAGATCACGCAGCAATTATGTGACTCAACAAAGATCTAAGTTTAAAGACACAGTAAAACCTGTCTTGAGAGACCACTACTATCAGACCACATGTTTTGAGAGACCATAATCTCCTTGCACAGATTTATTGATTATCCAGTGTTGTGACCTGTTATGAGACCACCTGTCTTGAAAGACTATTACTTTGTGGCAGAAGGGGTGGTCTTTAAAGATAGGTTCTACTGTATTTGGATAATTATAATCATTTAAGAATATATCAACAAATGTAATTATTCATTGACAAAAATTACTGTAAATTCATAAGATTTGTGTGGATAATATTTCTAAGGTTTGGCAAACAAAATAATTAATTAGTACTTAAATTCATGGAATAGTATTGGAAGAGATCCTATTATTTCCACAGAAAAATTGTCCATAGAGCCATTAAATTAATGGTTTGAATCAACTGTACAAATCATAAAAATTGCTACCTCATAAAAAATTACTGATTCAAGCTGCAAAGGCACACTGCTGAAGCCATAATTGCTCGGTTATTTGTCAGATCCAACTCCAAATAACATAGACTCTGATCTTCTGTCACATTGTGCTCTGACAGCTTGGGGTCTATATTGTTTGTTCTACTAATTACTCCTCACAAACTGCATAGACACTGATTTGCTGGTGAATCAAGTGACAGCAGATCTGGGTCTGTGCAGTCTGCAAGTGGTCTTGATTTATAAGCAAAATATATGGTGGTGTATTTTGGAGGCTATTAGTTGATGTGGAATAAAAAAAAGGAAAAGACTAAGTTTTCATTTTTAATAATTTCTTTACACATAAGGTAAGTTGAATATGACATTACTGAAGATGATCTTCACAATGATCCACCTCCTCAAAACCCCACTAGGTCAAATTAAGTATTAAAAGATACTGTTTAGTACTCTAGTTAATGTGCATGTACATTAATGAGGTAAATAAAGTTAATTTAATTAATTAAAGCTTATGGATGTTTTTTTTTTTTTTCTTTGCTTTTGTTGTGTAGTTGTCATTTAAGCAAATCTGTCATTAATCATGTTATAATACAGTGTACAATCAATTAAGCCCCTGCAACTATTGAAGATTAATGAGCAGCGTTGTAAGAAAGACAAAATTATTTAACATGAATTAACATCTTTGTTCAGTCACTATTTACATAATCAGACAAGCCTGGTATGTCTCTGTATGTATTTAGTTACTACATATATACCAACAGACCTGAAATTAATAGTTCATTACCTAAACCTCATCCATCAGCACCAATATTTTCATATTTTGTCTTTTAAGCTTGAAGTAATACCTTTGTTTGCAATCAATGCTTATTAGATGTTATTTGATATTATTACAGTACTGTATACAACTCTTCCTCAATAACTTATGCACAACAGCTCTTCCTCAATAACTCATGCACAACAGGGTCCCAAAACACATACCACACTAAAAGTTACTGGGTACCACTGAAAAATAAAACATGATGCCATCCCCATTAGTTTTTTTTTTAATGCAGGTAGGAGGTGGGGGAGGCAAATGGACTGGTTAATAGCTGAATACTTCTTTTAAAATCATTTCAAGAATAACTGTCAATAAAAAGCTTGTTGATTAGTCTGGTTTCCTGCCTTTATCTTATAGCAGGGTGCAAACATATTGAAATCTATGAAAAAGAGAACCAGACTATCTGTAGATATACCACCAGAAAAGATTCCTTGTTTAAAAAACTAGCAACATTAAATTTTATATCAAGAAACAATCATCAACTCTGAAACTTTATCTTTTTATAGGTCAGTAAAATACTGATAGCATGCTTTTACTTCAAGTAACATTCTTACTTCTTCTCATTCTTGGGGACATCTTTTAAGTGACAATTCAGGAATTCTTTAAACTCACTTCTACACAATGATCTGTGTCTGTGAAACAAAGCTCTTTAATTTCAAAAAGTATTCATTGCTCTTGGATGCATTGCTATCTTTGATTTATGACAAAGTAGCTTAATTTAAGGTAATCTAATAATATCAAATACACAATAATATTTATAACAGTGCTTGACTGATCAAATGAATTGAATTCTCACTGCAAAGGACCATGGCTGTTAGATCTTATACATGTAGGATTTGCATGCGTTTTATCGTTTCTTTCATTCCACATCCTTTATTTGATACAAAAGATGTAATTAAGATGAGATTACAAAGGAGGTCATCTTTTAAATCAGTGCAATAATCAACAAATACTGTCACAAACCAGATATAAATAATTGGTCAAAACTTAATTAGTTTTTCAGAGAAATGCTCTGACATACTGTTATTATAACAGATTGACAGATTTTACATTTGAATACAAGAGAGAACATTGCATTTATGATGATTACAATTAAACCTAAGTAAAGACAGAACTAAAACCCAAATTTCAGTTAATAAAAAACTTATTTAAACGGTTTTCATTTATCAAAGTAATGCCTCCATTAGGTGTAAGTGACATTTTCACTGATTGACAGTTCATCGAATATTGCTATTTATGGTGTTCAAAGAGCGTCATTTGGTAAAATAATGTAACAAAATACATAACTTTTTATCAAATGATGATGATTTCATAATGATGATTAAAATTTCCAGGTCCTATAAACCGTTTTCAATGGTAAAATGAGAGATATATCAAAGTTTCAGTTGCTAATTGTGATCACGATTTTCTTCAAGTTCCATAAATAAGGGTCAGTTTTTTTGTAATTTCTAGTTTAACAAAATGGAATCCATGCTTGACCCCATGCTATAAGTGGGTTTGTGAGTTATTGGGCCCTAGTTATCAAAGGACTGGTGTACACAGTTTGATACCATTTAATATTATCACAATATTGCATGTACATATAGATAACATTTGATATTATTTTGATACTGCATGTATAATTAGATACTGTTCGATATTATTACACCATTTTATGTAAAATTTTATTTTAAAACATCACTATTTTTAATGCTTGCAATCCTTTACCTTCATTACTCATGTTTTCAACATCAAAGTGAAGATCATCATTAATGTAACATTCTGCATTCATTAATAATGTAAGCCACATCAATGTAATGATCACTGTTTGCAATCCTTCATTAATAATGTCAGCCAAATCAATGTAATGATCACTGTTTGCAATCCTTCATTAATCATGTGAGCCACATCAATGTAATGATCACTGTTTGCAATCCTTCATTAATAATGTCAGCCACATCAATGTAATGATCACTGTTTGCAATCCTTCATTAATCATGGTAGCCACATCAATGTGAAGATCACTGTTTGCGATATTTCATTAATCATGTCAGCCACATCAATGTAAAGATCAATGTTTGCAATCATTCATTAATCATGTTAGCCACATCAATGTAATGATCACTGTTTGCAATCCTTCATTAATCATGTTATCCACATCAATGTGAAGATCACTGTTGCAATATTTCAGTAATCATGTCAGCCACATCAATGTAATGATCACTGTTTGCAATCCTTCATTAATCATGTCAGCCACATCAAATTCATTAATCATGTTAGCCCCATCAATGTGAAGATCACTGTTTGCAATCCTTCATTAATCATGTTAGCCCCATCAATGTGAAGATCACTGTTTGCAATCCTTCATTAATCATGTTAGCCCCATCAATTTAATGATCACTGTTTGCAATCCCTCATTAATCATGTTAGCCCCATCACTGTTAGTGTGATCCTCTGTATTGTTACTCATTTCAGCCACAACAAAGTAAAAACAAGCTGCACTAGTAATCACAGAATTGTTAATGCATATTAAATGAGTTATAACTTTCCGGATATATCGAGACGTACAAAAGGTTACCACCTATATATAAAAAAGGTAATAGGAGGATCCATGTAACTACTGATATACACCAACATCCATTCTACAATTATTTGAAAAGCAAGTAGCTATGCAAGTCTATGAATTTTGTTAAACCTACTATTTCACAAAACACTATCAGGATTTAGAAAATATCACTCTTGCCAAACAGATATTTGCCTACAAGTAAAGCATAATGGTTGTTCAAATGGGATTTCTTATTCTTGTTGATTCAAAAATTATGATGCAAAATGATGAACTGTTCTAATTCTTCTTTAACTGGCTTAGATCACACATTCACACTATTCATTCAGTTGTCTATCTAATCTCAGTTTTAGACCCTCTCCTCTTTATAATTTAAGTGGATGATCTTCCATTAAATAGTCAATTTACAAATTCAGATCTGTTTGCAAATGATGCAACCCTATTTATTTGGGGTTTAACAACATTTTTAAGCACACACATACACACACAAATGTTAGGCTATAAATGGCGATCAGTATAAATGTTGGACGACGAATCCAGGAAAATCCCAAGAAGAACAATCATAATAATAATGATGATAATAATGAGGACTTTGTATAGTGCCTAATCTTTACAAGCTCTAAGTGCTTTACAAGATCTATAAGGATATGACTACTCTACAAAAAAACAAATAACAAAAACCATGAAATTGGAAAACATAAAAATAACATGCTGAAAACATATAAGATACAAAACATTATTAGGTCTCTAAGTTTGTTCCTGCAGTCAAAAAAGGTGAGTTTTAAGAGCACTCTTAAAAAAAACCACTGTGTCTTTGTGTCAAATTTTAATGGGCAATTTATTCCACATCGTCGGGCCCTGGCATGCAATAGAACATTATCCATATGACTTCATTTTCAAAGTGGGAACAATGAGAATATGATTGTAAGAAGAGGAACGTAAGTATCTTGCTGGTGTATACACATGGGTGAAGCTGGATAGGTATGTTGGACTGGAGTCTGTCAGTGAAACATAGCACAGACAACAAATATTGTGTTTGATTCTATATCGAATTGATAGCCAGTGTAGGGTATAGAGCAGTAGTGAGGTGTGCTCTGATCGAGGTAATCTGAAGATGATCCAAGCAGCTGTGTTTTGAAATTTTTGAAGTTTCTGGAGTAGATATTGAGACAAACCAGACAGAATTGAATTACAATAGTCCAGTCTTGATCAACTGAAAGATATTTGCGAATGGAACTTATGCGTCTCAGTTCAAGATATGCAGCCTTGTATATGTTCATGACATATTGGTGCAATGTGAGAGTATTGTCTAGAGTAACACCTAGGTTTCATACTGACTGTGAATTTAATGTTGGTGTTGCTAATATTTATTGTCTGAGGTAAAGGATGTGAATGAGAAAGTCTTTGTGTTTTAATCAGAAAGGCCTCAGTTTTATCATCATTCATCTGCAGCTTGTTACATGTCATCCGTGATTTCACATCAGAAATGCACCTCTCTACTCCATGGATGGTGGCATCAACTTCAGTTGTGTGGCTAGACTTGTATATTTGGGTGTCATCCGCATACAATTGGTGAGACACTGGGTGATGATGTATGACACTTGAGAGCGGCTGAATGTATAGAATGAAAAGAACAGGTCCAAGAACAGACCTCTGTGAAACACCACAACAAAGATCAACTGGGCTGGAATGTATTCCATTTACAGATACAATTTTTGTGTCCTGTTGACTAAGTAGGACTTGAACCACTGTAAGGCTGTATTCTGAATGCAAAATGCATGCTGGAGATGGTGAATTAATATATCATGGTCTTTTGTGTCCAATGCTGCAGACAAATCAAGGAGGGTGAGGACAACAAACCCACATCAAGTTACTAGCAAGCTTTCTCACAAATTTTACAAACTTTTTTTGGTTCTCACTCTTTTCTCGTACTCAAGACCATATAGTAATAACATTAAATTGGGGCCTTGTCATTGAGATCCAAATTTCTCTAAAATATTTCAGACAACTTTAAAAAAAAAAAAAAATAATAAATTCCCTTTTGGAACCTTCTAAGTCCCAGGTATTATCTCTCATAAAATTTTAGTGAAACCTACAAGCTTTACATGAACTAAAAGTAGATAATTTTGTTTTAAATCCTACCGAAGAAATGTTAGACTTCTTGTAAAGGGATGCTGTAGTTTGCCAGAAAATATGATTTTTCTGAAGCAAAGGCTACATTAAAGAAGCAAGAAATTAAAAAAGACATTTTTGTCCAATATTTGGTGGAAAAGAATTTTTAGATAAGAGTTCTTTAGGTTTCATTAGTAAGTCCCCATCTGGCTCTAACTTGCAAATTATGTAATGGAAATTAAAATACAAGAATGAGATTGAGTTAAGAAAGCTTGCGCTTCAGCAGGAAGAAACAAACACATTTGGAAAAAAAGGACAGAGACACAAATGCAGTTGAAGAAAAAAAGAAAACAATGTGATTGGAGAAAGAATGAGAGTGACAGTTGCAGCTACATAAAGAATAAAGAGAATTGCAGTTTTAGAAGAGGAGAGAGAATGACAACTACAATTGCAGAGAGAGAGAGAGAGAGAGAGAGAGAGAGAGAGAGAGAGAGAGAGAGAGAGAGAGAGAGAGAGAAGATAGGCTACTGCAAAATCAAATGCAAGAAGAAGATCAGGAAATTACAGTTACAAAGAGAACGAGAAAGGAGGAAAGGGAATTTCAAAATAGATTACAAGAATTAGAGCTGACAAGTGAAAAGCACATCCCCATTTTCATAACTTAAAAGACTAGGCTAGAACAACCTTGTAAGGAAAAAGAAGTAGCTAAATATTTACCTCATCATGAAAAATACAAAGTGCATTTTTTGCAAGGTTCATGACTTAAGCATCTTTTAATAATACAAACAAAGTGTTTAAAATAAATATTAGTAAATTGTATGATGTACTTTCTGCTACTGTCCCTAGACTGCCAAGTGGTCTGAGGTGCTCATCTCATCACACTTCTGTCTACATGAGTTCGTCTTGATTCAGCCAACACGAATATGTGAGAACGCTTGCCAGTTGCTTCCACAGATATGTTTTTTTCTGGGGTTTTCCCAAGTTCTTACTCCACCAAATATATTGGCCACCATGTATAGCCTATCATGTACTGAAAAACAGCGTTAAACCCACAAAAGATACAAAATCTGAAGTGACAATTGTCGTTAACTAAATGAACACTCTTTATCAACAAAATATCATTATTATTATTATTATTATCATCATCATCATCATCATCATCATCATCATCATCATCATTATTATTATTATTATTATTATTATTATTATTGCAATCTTATGCCTTCATTACTAATAAAGTCACATCAAAGTAATGATTACTGTTATTGAATAACTGAATAACATGGGTGATACTGTAAACTGATCCAACAGAACTGTGGTGGCAGGGGGAGTGGGGGTGGGGTGGGAGTGTACAAATTATACTTACTGAGCATAATCATGGTGTTGCAACTTGTCTGTTCTGATACAACCCAGCAACTGCAGAATATCAAATATCTCATCTACACTCCAGTCTGGTCTCTTTAACTTACCTAGACATAAGACAGGCATTAGAAACATGCTGATGTTACAATATACATACATACCCAGCAATGCATTTGTTCCCCCAGACCCATACAGAAAAACAACCCTTGTTTAATAGCAAAGAGGTTAGGAGTGTGAGGGAAAAGAAGGGTTGCATATTTTTTTCCAATTACTGCTCATCAGTGTTGTGTTCACAAAATATTTGTATTGACTTCAGTATTTTGTTTATTAATGCAGCCAGATTTTTTTGCTCCCATGTAAAATTTGCTGTCCAAGGCCTGGGAATATTTGGCCTGCATGTAAGTGTGTGTGTGTGTGTGTGTGTGTGTGTGTGTGACACATTACAGCAAATAATAATTTTTCATTGAATGAGAAATTATATTATTATAGTAATACAACATTAAATATAAAAGTACATCTTTATGTGGCAATACAGTATATCAGGAATGAGGTACATATATTTAAGTCCAACCATATTAGCATAGGGTGATCGCCAGGCATTGAGAATTGTCAAAAGTCCATGCAACTTTTAGTACACCATTTCCTCTATAACTCATGACTGGATAACTTGTGAACTGCTTATAATGTGGAGTAAGGTATGAAATCAATCCTATTTTTAAAACAGTACTAAAGATTACCCAAAATATTAGCCATTATTTGTTGAATGTGAAGAAAATCGTGATCAAAACAGGCAAATGAAACCTTGATATATTGCTTTCTTTATCTTCAGATACAGTGTACGTAGCAAGTAATTTGAAGTAACATAAAGAAATTCTCAACTCTGATTATGAATTCATATAGTCTGTTAAATTTTCTCTCCAAACAACATTCTCAGTACACTGTAAATATTCAGTGGAATTTTGATCAATGAAAATGTCATTAACGCTTACTGGAGACAACACCTTGATAAATAAGAACCAATTAAATAAGTTTTGTCAAGTGAAATTCATGTATTAGTTCTATCTTTTAATTCAGTCTCAGTGTAATCATCATATATGCAATATGTATTAAAATTGATGGCTGGATTTGAAAGTGTTTTAAAATAAGATTAGACAATGCATTTGAAGAAGAAACAATGACATAGCTAAAGTACTAATGATACCTATGCTGAGCATAGCTAACGTACTAATGATACTTATGCTGAGCATAGCTAAAGTACTCATGATTATCTATGCTGAGCATAGCTAAAGTACTCATGATTATATATGCTGAGCATAGCTAAAGTGCTAATGATTATCTATGCTGAGCATAGCTAAAGTGCTCATGATTATCTATGCTGAGCATAGCCAAATTACTCATGATTACATATGCTGAGCATAGCTAAAGTGCTCATGATTATCTATGCTGAGCATAGCTAAAGTGCTAATGATTACCTATGCTGAGCATAGCTAACGTACTAATGATACTTATGCTGAGCATAGCCAAATTACTCATGATTACATATGCTGAGCATAGCTAAAGTACTCATGATTATATATGCTGAGCATAGCTAAAGTGCTAATGATTATCTATGCTGAGCATAGCTAAAGTGCTCATGATTATCTATGCTGAGCATAGCCAAATTACTCATGATTACATATGCTGAGCATAGCTAAAGTGCTCATGATTATCTATGCTGAGCATAGCTAAAGTACTCATGATTACCTATACTGAGCATAGCTAAAGTACTCATGATTACCTATACTAAGCATAGCTAAAGTACTCATGATTATCTATGCTGAGCATAGCCAAATTACTCATGATTACATATGCTGAGCATAGCTAAAGTGCTCATGATTATCTATGCTGAGCATAGCTAAAGTACTCATGATTACCTATACTGAGCATAGCTAAAGTACTCATGATTACCTATACTAAGCATAGCTAAAGTACTCATGATTACATATGCTGAGCATAGCTAAAGTGCTAATGATTATCTATGCTGAGCATAGCTAAAGTACTCATGATTACCTATACTGAGCATAGCTAAAGTACTCATGATAACCTATACTAAGCATAGCTAAAGTACTCATGATTACATATGCTGAGCATAGCTAAAGTGCTCATGATTATCTATGCTGAGCATAGCTAAAGTACTCATGATTACCTATGCTAAGTATAGCTAAAGTACTCATGATTACCTATACTAAGCATAGCTAAAGTACTCATGATTACATATGCTGAGCATAGCTAAAGTGCTCATGATATCTATACAGGGCAAAGATAGAGTACTCTTGTGTATGCTAAGCATAGAATACTCATGATGTGTATGCAGAACATAGAGCACTAATAGAGTGCTCTTGATGTGTATGAAGGTCATATTAAAAATGTAATAAGGATTTTCCAAGTGATTTGGTAAAAATGTCCACTGTTAAGAGTATATGAGATTGCCTATATACCTCACAGTAGAAATAGATCAACACAGACAGACAGACATATAGAGTGTATCAAAATTGTTAACCTTCCTTTAATCCTCACAAACAACAGCGATATTATTGAGACAAATCTTAAAAATGATCCTCACTTTTGACTTCCTGCAGCCCCAGTTCAAGCCCCCTCTCAGGACAGGTCGATAAGAGGTAGTACTTGATGCTGTCAAAGAGACGAATCTGGTGTTTCAGTTTCTCAGCTTCATGGAGAGAGTCTTTCAAGCTTGGCAGACCAGCCTGATCAAAAGGAATCAAAGCAATTTCAGCTCTATGTTTTGTTGTGGGCAAGAGATCAAGTGTTAAACTGTAATGCATTTCATGAATGACAGAACGTGCAGACTGTAAGCAAGACATTATGGGCTACTAACTGTAATGCATTTCTTGAATGATAGAACATGCAGACTGTAAGCAAGACATTATGGGCTACTAACTATAATGCATTTCTTGAATGATAGAACATGCAGACTGTAAGCAAGACATTATGTGCTACTAACTGTAATGTATTCCATGATTGATAGAACATGCAGACTGTAAGCAAGACATTATGGGCTACTAACTGTAATGCATTTCATGAATGACAGAACATGCAGACTGTAAGCAAGACATTATGGGCTACTAACTGTAATGCATTTCATGAATGACAGAACATGCAAACTGTAAGCAAGACATTATGGGCTACTAACTGTATTGCATTTCATGAATGACAGAACATGCAAACTGTAAGCAAGACATTATGGGCTACTAACTGTATTGCATTTCATGAATGACAGAACATGCAGACTGTAAGCAAGACATTATGGGCTACTAACTGTAATGCATTTCTTGAATGATAGAACATGCAGACTGTAAGCAAGACATTATGGGCTACTAACTGTAATGCATTCCATGACTGATAGAACATGCAGACTGTAAGCAAGATATTATGGTCTAAACTTACTATAATCAATTTCTTGAAGGTAAGTACATGCAAACCATAAGTATTAGTTTATGGGTTTAACTTACTGTTCTGCATTTCTTGAATGAAAGTTAACACAAACTGTTAGTTATACTGTAAGGTTTAACCGTACTCTAATGCCTTTATTCAATGAAAGTACACACAAATTGTAAGTATTAGTTTATGGGTTTAACTTCCTGTAATTCATTTCTTGAATGAAAGTTGACACATACCTAAGCAAGAGATCATGGGTTTTCCTTTTTTAATTTCTGAATATATACTTTGAATTTGTTCAGCAAGATAATACTTGCATTAATTATGACATTTCATATGTGATCATTTTAAGTTTGCAAAATTCATGTAAAAATACATTTGAAATTTCTTGCATTCAAGACGTTTTCTTACTGTCACTTCTCTGTAAAGTACTGAATGTTTGACAGCTTTAATGTTGCTGCCATTTTAAAATGGATGATGAAACTAAAATTTAGTATCTCTTTAAGGGCTGATCACGAATAACACTTTAAAAGTGTGAAGTGGTTTGGGAATGTTCAGCTACATGAAATGCTTATGGATCGTTTTACCAAACAGGTAATATAATCAATTAAATGTATCCATCTTACATAGTATATGTTCGTGTGGCTTATTTCATTGGATGGTAGGTACTTGGCCATACATGAAGCAGGCGAAGATGCAGGATTCATTTTCAGTGGATTGTATGGAAGATGTTGTTCATTGTACTTGAAATGGATAACATTCGTGTATTTCACCTGAATGTATACTATTTTAAAGAGGGGGTGGGGTTAGGGGAACCATCTGACAACATGCACACAACCCCCAATCTGGATTCACACATGACGTGAAGAAATGCCATCCTCTCAAAATGTGTACAAATACATATTGTTATATAAAAATCAGTTAGTAGTCAATTTATTTATTTATTTAATTATGTATTTATTCATTTATTTATTTATTTATTTATTTATTTAGGGATTCATCTGTGTGAAAATCTGACCAAATCTAGTAGTTCCTGATCCAAGCATTGGGGGGGGGATAAAAAATATAGCATGAACAAAGTAACACAACAACAATGTTGCTACCTCTGCTGTCCTAGTTTAAGTATGTGCAAAGTAAATATTGCTCCTGGATGTATATTGTCAAATTATCTTGAAATCTTAGCTGTTGGCAGCACAAAAGTTTGAAAAGATTGTTGCAATATTCACAAAAAGAAGAAAAATATTAAGTTTCAAACCCACCCTCTGATGCAGATATTCAATTTCTTCGGCACCGCCTTGGTACCTGGCACAACATTTGCACAGCAAAAGCTCATTATTTGGAATTAATTTCAGCAAATCTACTGCTAGCTCCCTGAAATAAAAATGCCTTTCTATTGCATGTAAACAGTTTATTGCAAATTTAAAAAAGCAATTTTTGCCTCTCTACTATGCTGTTCACATACTACTGAGATGACGAGTCAAAACTCGAAAAAACATTACATGTTACCTTAATGTAAGAATGATGCTTACTTCAATAATTAACGGTTGTTCTGTAGGAAACATTTCATTATTACAATGAACAGATCAATGTTATACATTACTAGTTTCATTTTATACAAGTATTTAAGGTAAGAAAAAAATATCCAAGTATGACATGCTGGTGTGTTAATTGTTTTTTTTAAAGTTTCAAAACAGTCATTACCATAAGAACATAAAACTGAACCAAGTTAATTCATTAATTCCTACCATTTTCCCAGGTGTTCACATCGCCTGGAAAGCAACTCAATAGCCACTGCCATGTGTTCTGTCAGATTCCCCAACACTGTGCCAACTGATACAGCCAGCTCTAATTCATTGCCCTGTATCAGTCTGGTAATTGCCTTCTGTAACAAAAGATGCAGTATAAACATGATTATTTAAACTCTTTAGGGAAAAGAGAATGGTTCAAATACTTGATTATCCAAACTCTTCAGGGAAATGAAATAGGTTCAAATACTTGATTATCCAAACTCTTCAGGGAAATGAGAATGGTTCAAATACTTGATTATCCAAACTTTTCAGGGATATGAGAATGGTTCAAATACTTGATTATCCAAACTCTTCAGGGATATGAGAATGGTTCAAATACTTGATTATCCAAACTTTTCAGGGATATGAGAATGGTTCAAATATTTGATTATCCAAACTCTTCAGGCATATGAGAATGGTTCAAATACTTGATTATCCAAACTCTTCAGGGATATGAGAATGGTTCAAATACTTGATTATCCAAACTCTTCAGGGATATGAGAATGGTTCAAATACTTGATTATCCAAACTCTTCAGGGAAATGAGAATGGTTCAAATACTTGATTATCCAAACTCTTCATGGATATGAGAATGGTTCAAATACTTGATTATCTAAACTCTTCAGGGAAATGAGAATGGTTCAAATACTTGATTATCCAAACTCTTCAGGGATATGAGAATGGTTCAAATACTTGATTATCCAAACAGTACATGGACATGAAAATGGTTCAAATACTTGAGTATCCAAACTCTTCAGGGACATGAGAATGGTTCAAATACTTGATTATCCAAACAGTACATGGACATGAAAATGGTTCAAATACTTAAGTATCCAAACTCTTCAGGGACATGAGAATGGTTCAAACACTTGATTATCCAAACTCTTCAGGGAAATAAGAATGGTTCAAAAACATTTTTGGGAACAAAGGACGGTTTAAAAGCTAATAAAATTATAACTGAGTCTAAATGTCTATATTTTAGAAACATTTGAGGGACATGTTCATAGTTCGCATTAAACAAAACCTTTGAAAATCCATGATGAGATAATCAATTCACTTAGCACTATTATAACAAATGTAGAATTTTTAATATGCAACCAAAAGACAGATGAAATATTTGACAATATTATAAAATAATAAAGATTAAAAACAAAGTATTCCAGGACCAATTGTTTTCAAATACCATAAAGCACAGAAAACAAAAGTTTCTATTGAACTTTTAAATTTATAAACCATATGTTTGACAGGAACTATTTGGCAATCTATCATTTGTATCTTTCTAATTTATAACAAATTCAATGCCATTGTTTTCAACTCTGAAAACTAGGAACTGAACCAGTCTAATTGTTACGTAACATCTTGCAAAATCCATAAACCATGACCAGCAATTTACAATTTTCATGAAAACTGTCAAATTCCTGGATGCTGGAGCTAAGTTATTTTACTTTCCTTGATGAGGAAGAATTACTTTCCTTGAGGAAGTAGAACTATCGCAACATAATTATCCACATTAGACAATTTACCATTTGAGTTTACACCTGACTGGATAAGGAATCAAACCGAAAACACTGGAGTTGTAAAGCAAATGCATAATCAATGTACCAAACCACTTGATTCACCACTGCACTGGCTGGTTTGGCTTAGTATCATATAGCAGAAATTTCTATGGACCATAACAAACCAAACTGCCAGCTGGTATAAATATCACTATGTAATCTCAGCTGGATTAAAGGTTTAAGCGGTTTCGAAAGAGTAAATGAATAATCTGTTTTGTTCTTACTTTTGTACTATATAAACTTTCAAAGCTGTTTATCTTCCAATCTTTGGAAAATTTTAATAATGCACTTTTAAAACACCTCAGGCATTCATTAGTGATTTTTTTTAAAAAAAGAAAAAGCCGATTTGAAACAAGTATAAACAATGCATATTATATATATTTTTCTGATGTCAATTACAAACTTATAATCCAATACTTTCTCACCTGACAATCATCCACAGCCAGAAAGCAGCATGCAGATAAAATGGGGGACCCATTCCTGAAGTAGAAGTCTGCTAGCTTTTCGTTGGCTTTGTGCAGTGACCTACAGCAAAATGACATATAAAACTCTTTTATTTTATGTGCACTGCAATATGATATTTTAAATCTAACGTGTATTCCAAACTGTGACAAGCTCGAATATCTCCTGTCAGAAAATGCTGTGTGCATGAAATCCAAAACTAAGTGAAATCGTATACACTGTTACCTCACTTTAATGCTGCATGCAACAATGGTCCCTCACTTTAAAATTGTGCAGGATATGGGCAAGGTATTCTTATACTGGGTATAGTATATGAAAATTAATTAATTTATTAATTTAAAATTAAAATTAATTCAACCAGTATAATGAATTTTGTTACACCAGAATTCATGTTTTACTCAGGTGCATTGTATTAAGGTGCCACTCTACCAGCATATTATATACCAGCAATCGACCATTGTAGTGTGAGATATTAGCATATTATGAACCAACAATGGACCATTGTAGTGTGAGATATTAGCATATTATGTACCAACAATGGACCATTGTAGTGTGAGATATTAGCATATTATGTACCAACAATGGACCATTGTAGTGTGAGATATCAGCATATTATGTACCAGCAATCGATCATTGTAGTGTGAGATATTAGCATATTATGTACCAACAATGGACCATTGTAGTGTGAGATATTAGCATATTATGTACCAACAATGGACCATTGTAGTGCGAGATATTAGCATATTATATACCAACAATGGACCATTGTAGTGTGAGATATTAGCATATTATGTACCAACAATGGACCATTGTAGTTTGAGATATTAGCATATTATGTACCAACAATGGACCATTGTAGTGAGATATCAGCATATTATGTACCAACAACGGACCATTGTAGTGTGAGATATTGGCATATTAACCAACAATGGACCATTGTAGCATGAGATTATGTATCAACATGATGGACTATTGCACTCTGATCTGTCAGCAGATTATGTACCAAAATGAAAGACCACTATACTCTGATCTGTAAGTACATTTATATGACACCAGAATTGAATATACACTGTATGCAATTGAATATACACTGTATGCAATTGAATATACACTGCATGCAGCTATTTGATTTATACATGAATAAATGGAATATACAGACAGGTTAATTTATGTTAACATGCTTAAACTAATACAAAGAAATAAAGCAACATACACACCAATATATTTACCAACCTTAAAGCATTATGTCAAATATTAGTTATACTTAATTTATTTACTAATCAGAATGTTACACAATAAATAAATAATCATCATCACTATCATCATTCTTAATTTTCATAGCATTTCATTTTTCTGAGAATGGAACATTAGGTATGAGGACCCAATTTTGCGAAAAGAGACAGCTCTACCAATCTGAGCTTAGCCTAAGAGAAAGCACCTGGCTCAATGACTGCTAAACATATCCAGCTAACTCTAATGCCCAAACTTTTAACCCACCTGAAATGAGCTTTGACCCTCTCATGATTGAATTTCAATTATATTTCTACACAAGAAATTAGGCAGGAAACTTAAATTTCATATACTGAGAGTCAAGGCACAAACATTGATTCAGTTTGTTTCAGGTCATCCCTGCAGACATGCATCTAGTATCTAACAATTTGATTGGCAGCTGAGAAACTGAATACAATTTTCTAATTTACATCTGATGCTTGAGGCATATTGTACCCAGATGATCTTACATTAGTTATTGTGCTTCAATAATCTTACATTACATTAATTTTAACTACTTTTGACTGTTCTAGTGACTTAAGTGGTTAGAGTGTTTGCTTTGGATGCAGGAGGTTGCAGGCTCAAACCCTATCTAAGTCATACCAGAAGACTTATAAAAATGGTACTAGCAGCTGCCTGACTTGGTGCTCAGCATTAAAAGGTTAGGGTTAGGACTGGTCAGCATGGTTTCAGGATAATGTGTCTGGGTGGGACATGATTCCACATGTCTGCCTCATAGTACCTTTGTGTTACACATCATTATAAACAGTCACACTGCAGACCAATTTGTAGCAATATGACTCAAATTGTTAAAGCTATCTTACAAATCCCAAACTAAACAAACAAGCACAGACACAATTATAATTTCTATGTGAGATGCACGAGTCATATTGATGATCTTACTTATGTGTTCATTTTTTACAAGATACACTTTTTTGTTTAAAACACTGTGTCATCTTGTCATTTAAGGCAAGTGCCAATGAAATCATTCTCACTCTAAATCATCCTTTGAAGGCTTTCCATTGTTTGTAGAATAGTCCATCTCTAATGTTCTCCTATGCTGTTGAGGAAGAAATGTTCCTTCACATGCCATTTGAGCTGTCAATACTGCATCTGCCATTTGACCTCTGGTAATGAAAAACTTGGTCAAACCTTTGGAGTCTGCTGTAGCTACTGCATAGGGTACTGCATTGTCACTGTCCTCCTTCATTAAAAATTTGGTATACCTGTTATGTATAAACATTTTGAATAATTTAGGTTTTCCCTTTATTGATTGAATAATTTCAAAAGAATATTATGTATATATATCAAATGCTTATTTAAATTAAACAATATATTTTAGGACATCACATGATATGTTCTTGAGTTCCAATTGGCTAACTACAGGAATCTTTTTTAGGACAGCATGCCTTTCCTTGACTGAGATTGTATAATTAACAACAGTAATTTATATAAGGACATCATGCCCTCCTTTACTGGGATGCTATAATTAATAACAGGAATCTGTTTTTATGACATTGTGCCTTTCCTTGACTGGGATGCTATAATTAACAACACCAATCTATTTTAGGACATTATGCCTTTCCATGACTGAGACCCTATACATGACAGGAATCTGTTTTTGAGCAGCTTGCATTTCCTTGACTGGAATGCTATACTGTACTTAATACCAAGAATATATTTTAGAACAGTATGCCTTTCCTTAACTGGGATTCTATACTTAACAAAAAATCTTTTTTATTAGAACAATATGCCTTTCCTTGACTGTGATGCTAATCTTAATAACAAGAATTGTACATGTTCTAAAGGGCACTACTGTCATGTACTGATGTTATATGATGTCACATGATGTTATATGATGTCACATGATGTTATATGATGTACTAAATTTATTATTGCCTAGTCTTCTATTGATAACTATCCTCCTACAATGTTTTCTATTGGAGTATAATGCCATCTCCTTTCACTCACATGCCATTGCCCAATAAACAACACTACAGGTCAAAAGTTCCATTAAGAGAGGTAAACAACAAAATAATGTTAGTACTGAAATAAGTGATCAGAAAAAGACTGTACTGCTCACTCTTTAGAATACTGGACATAATAGTCATAAAAGCGATTTGTTTTAAGTGAGGTAACTTTATGATCCAACAAGGATGTGTAATAATAGTGATTATTTTACATAAAATTTATACATAAAGACAAAATACTTACTGATGTGAATGTATGTTGTAACTGGTTCTCAACAGCTGAGTAATAAAGACAAGCAATACAAGAGTGTCATGAATGGAACGTTATACATTTTTCCTGTGTTTAACAGTTCTCTGTGTAGGCAATGGTATGATATGGGGCTGACAAGGGGTCTCTATAAACTCAATGTTGGCTAAAAGGTATGTCATCTTAAACTAAATATAATGATTTTGTGTGTAGAAACCATTTTATTTCCTTATCAGACTTACCCATGAACATAGCCTCTGACCTTTAGACCACATAATCTATAGGTTCTTTTGTTACATTAAATGCAAATTCAAAGTTCAACCTCTGACCCCAAATTCAGGAGGCCTCTTTTTCACCAAACATGTAAGTCGTCCCCAAACTTTGGTGAAGGTACAAGCCCAAAATGTCCATTTTGTTCAGAAACCTTATTTCTTTTTTCAGTGTCCTTGATCTTTGACCTTTTGATCCCAGAATCAATATGTCTTCCTTACCAAAGTACAAGACATCTACAAAGATTGATGCAAGTCTGAAATGTTCAACTAATGTTATTGTGCTGAAACCATTTTTCTTCTTTCAAAGTGACCTTTAACTTTGGTCATTTGATAGAGAATTCTTTGAGCTTATTTCCTACCAAGTGCAAGCAGTCCAGAGAGATAGGTAACCATAGAAAGTCAACAGCTCAATTCAATGAACAAAAACCAAGCCTTTAAATCACATTGACCATGACCATTTGCCTTTTGTCTCAAAAGCAATAGGTTCTTCCCAAAATACAAGCAATCCACAAAACTTGATTTATTGTGCAAAAAATGAAACTGATAACAGACAGACAGACAGACAGACAGACAGACTGACAACATCATAAAATAATAAGTTCCACCTTATAGCAGACATGTACATATATGTAGCAGTGACTATAATACAACAAAAATTTAAGTCATCTTGACGAATCCATTACCAAATCAGTGTAGCTATTAAAGAGGGAATTGATATAATGAGTGGCTTTATAAAGACAAGCCTCTAAATCAAATGGATTTTCTTAGCTCAAAAAACCTAATTGTCCCTCCTTTATGGGGCAGGGGTTGATCAGAATTTGTATGAACCTATGAAAGTAAAGAATGAAAAACCAATGAATATCATGCCACCATGTCATCATTTCTTGTAACTATGTCTCGTCAATTTAAAAGGTAAAGAACAAAACTGGAAATATCAAAGGCTAACTTTGAGTTAAATTATTGTTTTTCATACTTTTCATCATAATTTCACGAGTCATTACTGTTAGAATTATGTAAAGGACTAATTTATACCCAATAGTTTTTACTCTAAAAATCCATGATATTATATTTTTAACAAGAGAAGCTCAACATAATTTAATGCATCTGGTAGATAATACTATAATTTAACCCTGTTGTGGCATTTGTCTGTGGAAAAGCAAACATTTTGAAAAGATGAAAATTATAGAAAAGAATCCCTTGTACCCATTATTAGTCATTGCAAATTCTCTCCCCTTTTAAATCAACACCACCAAAAAGCTCCCGACATATCCTGATTGACTTGAAATATTTACCTGATAGCAAGATCTTTCCAATATTCTATGGACACTCCCGGGGCAACAGATAGTGCCTTCTCCCACTGCAAGATAGTAAACTGTGATACACACTAGCATCCAGACAGAAAAGGTTGAGCAAACTAACAAATCTTATACACCAGTCATGTGGTAAATAGCATTAAACACCTTTAATGTAACACCCTTCATTAACATTTGATTCAACAGCATTATATGTAAAACCTTCCTTCTCTAAACATAGTACCCTTTTTAATGAATTCCCTATTTTTAATGAACACCCATTTAATGAATTCCTAGTTAATGAATACTCATTTAATAAATACCCATAATGAATAGCCATTTAATAGCAATGTTGCCTAGCAATACTAAATTATATGCTCCACCTTATTATTAGGTGTCTTAAAACAGTTTCATGAGGGGCCCCGAGTGGCCTAGTGGTCTAAAGCGCTCTCCATTATGGATCACTGCCATCTCACCTCTGTCTGTGTGGGTTCAAGTCTCAGATTTGACCAATGTGGGTATGTGAAAAAGCTTCCCAGTAGCTTCTCGTGGGTCGGTAGTTCATTCTGGGGATTTTCCCAGGTTCATCCTCCACCATTAATACTGGCTGCCATGTATAGCCTATCGTGTGCTGAAAAATGGCGTTAAACCGTACAAGAACAACAACAGTTTCTTGTCTTAAATGCATGCCATCCATAATATTTGATTAAAATAAAAGATATACAACTCAATATATTCTGTAGAAACCATTTTTCTTTGACTTTAGCCTTTGAACCATTGATAGGTGTCTTTCTTGATTCAACTGAAAGTCATCCACATAAATGTGGTTATTGTTTTGTGGCACAAGGTCCAAGTTATTTTGTAATAACTATTTTCCTTCTTGGAGGTCTTCATACCTTGACCTTTGACCTTTTAAGTCAGCAAATCAAAGGATGTCTATCTTGTTTCATATGGAAGCTATCTACTGAGCTTAACATGGAGTGTAGTACAGAACTTCAGTAATTTTGGTGAAAATAGTAAACTGTTATCCTTATGTCCATATGATGCTGACCTTTGACCCCACCTTATTCCATCACAAGCAATCCTTCTTGCCCTACAATCAGTTAAATTTGATCCCAGAATGAGTATTGTCTCAATAGCAAGACGAAAATCTGGATTAAATGGCCCACATACCTCTCCAAGCTCCACCATAAGCTCACAGTATCGCTGGATATTGCCAAGTTTAATATGAATCCCTGCCGCTTCCTTCAGCCTGTCTTCTTTAGAGCGTGACCCAATCCCACCGCCAAACTTTGACATCTTGATCATCTCCAGCTCCTGGGCTTCTGACTTTAAATGAGAACATCAGTTAAAAAGATAACACGACTCATTCTTAGCAGTCAAATATCATAAGAATCATTTTAAAGTTCTGAACCTGTAACTTCTGGATTAATTTAAGACTGTTGGAGGGGAGGTGAAGGCCCAAAACCCTTCCCAGACGATTGACAGTGCATCCACAGCCTACATATCTGTATCTGGAGAGGGGGCGACAAAGGTGGGCATTTACTTGTGATTCCATTCAGTCATTCAAAGATATATCATTGGATGCCCCCAAAATGCCTCAATCCGATGATTGATGGGTGGCAAGACTATTCTGTGTGAATGATCTACCCCTTCCCATGGACAAACATTCTGTCATGAATATGTCTGATTTTTAAAATATATTTATATTTCTTCACATCGACATAGAAACTGCTAAATCAGGACAGACTCACATTTTTTCATGAGATATGATCCTTCCAGAAATTGAATGTAATGATGACAGCTTTCATTTCTAGATGGTTGATATGAAGAGACAAAACCTATGGCTTCCATGTGCCACTGACCTTTGTGAAGTGCTGCAACAGGTTGGCACCCCAACAGAATCATCAATACTGACATCAGTACATACAGCTCTCCTATATTATACAGAGGTATTGGGGGTTCCATAACTGCCAACTGTGTTATACGCTGAACAGCATTAGTTTCCGTATTATAATATCTGATAGTTTATGAAGTAAATATAAATATACCAGGTTTTACATTGCTTTCTTTTAACCCATACTGTTGTACATATGATAGATCTAATCATGTGAAAAATTAAAAAATATGATGTAAAGAGCTAATTTTAAAAAGTATATTTGCCAGTTTTCATTTTTATCAACAGGTGCATCAAGTTTAGTGATTAGAATGTTGTAATCACTAGCAAACAAAATGATTAGGTTTAGGTTTGCTCTTGAGGACAATGCAACCTGACATTAAAAGCTTAATTAATTTTAATTAGGAGTTCATAATTACATATTTACCACACCCATTTTGCAATTATATAAATGTATAACTGTCTGTATCAAGTACACTGAGCAATGTCGAGTAATTTTGTTTAATTGATAAAATATCTCATTTTTGGTTTTAAATAGGTACATATGATGTGTGACATCACATTAATGAGTTATATGTTTTAGCAATTCCAGAACACAGGATAACAGAAAAATATGACAAACTGTATGCTAGTAGAACCTGTCTTGGAAGACCAACCCTTCTGCCCAAAAATAATGGTCTCTCAAAACAGGTGGTCTCTCATAACAGATCATAACACTATATAATCAATAAATCTGTGCATTGATATTTCGGTCTCCCAAAACAGGTGGTTTCTCATAGCAGAGGTTTTACTGTAATCTCTTTAAATCCAGTGATGTTTGAAACAAACATTTGTTTTCAAAAAGTACAATTAATAGAACAAACACTATTCCCTCACATGATGAGCATTTCCTATTTGAAGTATGTCATGGTTTTATGATGTCTGAGACTAGAGCATTCTTGGTTTTTTTTTAAAGCAAAGTTCATAATATTTATCAGCTGCCTAAATTTCAAGGCTCAATATCATGGCATAGATCTAGTTACATCTGCCATTTTGCATATGCAAATATGGCTTCAGAAACAGCATGGCATGTTTCTGGTGGGTACTCCTGGTCACTGTCAATAGTATATCCTACATCCCATTGATCAGGGTCTAAATGTTTTCTTTTGGCAACTAGGAAGAACTGGACAATATCAGCTACAGATGTGCATTCAACAGTGGGCAGTCCTCATCAATTTAGATCCAGTACAGAACATCATCAAAAAATGTTGAAAATGGACTCAAAAAGTTCTAAGATCCAGGTTATGTAATTACCAGGAAACTGTGTCCCAATGGTAAGAATTGATATGCCCAGGTCGACAAAACAATGGAATGAATGGATGAAAATCTGATTTGTCCAAGTCCACATGAAAGCTTAGGCAATGCAAGTGAAAGGTGATCATTTATTGCCTTGGAGTAGAATTGAATATACCATATGTTTTTGAGGATGTCATTCAAGTATGGTACCATTGTTGTAGATTAGGTCGACTGGAATAAAGTAACAATGTAATCCATAATCTTGGCAAAAGCCCAAAGCTGATACTGAGACCAAAGTGTACAACTTTGAACGGATAAACCATGAGTGAAGCAAACCGATGAAAATCTTGTGATGCTTGGTAGATCAGTACATGAAAATATGCATCAGATCAAGACTGATGGCGTACTTGTCCTTCTGATGAGGAGATGGGTTGACGTCACCATCTCCATCTTGAATTTTGGTTGTAGAATGTATTGATTGAGGCAACAGGTCAGTGATCGGTTTCAACTTCCTGTTCACCTTCTAGATGAGGAAAAGCCTTGAATAAACCATGTAGATTGTGGTTTTAACATAATCTCAACCACCTGTTTTGGTGATGAGCAGCTGTATCTCCTGAACTATTTCATCCTTCTCCCAGTCTGATAACATATTCATTAGAAGGAGAGAGGAAGAAACAGGTGATAAAGAAAACCTGAACCTGCTCTGAAACGAATTGGATCAACCATTTGTTTTATGTTAAAATGTTGATCCAACGTGATTGTAACTGTAGAAGTCTGGATTCCCCATACCATACTATCCATGGGCAGTGGGGTGGTAGGTCAGTGGCAGAAGACAGAACTTTGGATGGCAAAACTTGGTGTCTTGAGTCCCCTGTAAGAATGCTGACTAGACAGGTTCAGCTGTTGTCTGCTGGCATGAGGTTGAGATCTGCAGGTAAGAGATCTCTTAGATTACCTTATGTACCTTCAATCCAATTTCTAAACCAATGATGCAGGTGGAGTGGCATGCTGCCTCCAAACCTTTTCAAATTGCAGCAGCAAGCCAAAGTCATCCTTAGTTTAGTTCTCCCCAAGCTGGATTCACACAACAAATGAAAATACCCATTAAGTCATAATGTGCCAAATAAAGTCACTTACAGTAATGCAAAGTAAATGAATGGATGATGAAGAACATATAAATAAAACAAAAACACTATCATATTCCATGCATATCTGATGAAGGAATTGTACATCAAATCTAATACACAAACTTTGCAAGTTTTTTTTTAAAAACATGCACTTTCTTACTTTTTCTACAAGGAACAGTTCCTAGTTGCACTTGACTACATAAGCCTTCATAAAACGAAATCTACAATAATTAATATTCAAAAGACATGAGATTTATGTGAAAATATCATTCAAATGAAACATACATGATTTACAATTTCCATTTTAGAATCATAGACCTATCTTCCGTTCAAAGATAAAGAAAATCCAGAGATGTATTTTCTCCAACAAGACTGAATACTCTCTGATTATGGTCCTTTAATATTGTTTGTTCCGAAAGCTTTTGTCTCTACTACCATTTATAAAAAAAAAAAAATGTAAATCTATGGATTTATAATATTCATTGAATGATATGCCCTGGACATCTATGTACATGGGTATTGTTTTGTTTGTTTTTTTTTTTGACAGAGACAGTGGGCTAATCACAGGTACAAAGTATGTTCAATAAAAATTCAAAAGCACTCGTGGATGAAGCAGGGAATTATGGAAAGATATCTTACAGATTTGAACTTTGAGAAATGTTTGACATGCATAATGCCTTTGCTGTAGTTCTGAGACAACATGGTGTCATCCATCCCCTGTACAACAGACACTAGCTCCCACAGGTTTGTGGTCCCTCCAGGGGGCTGAAATAGTATATCAATAATACTTAATTATATGCTGTATATACTCAATTATGAGTTACATTATACTATATTTACTAGTGCATTATGTAACAAGAGATCAAGGTGTATTTTGTTCAAAGTTGGATATGACTTGTATATAAGTATATATGGCACAATGCAACCTGTTTAGATTACACCTCTTTACAGTATATTTAAATCAGCAAATTTCTATAATTTCATATTCAACTTCTATGTCAACAGCATCTATCCTAAAAGAGCGAAACTGTGTGGTACCTTTAATGTCTCATAATTGACTAGTAAAAATATTTCTAATTAGACTGGATAGTGTTTAATGGCACATCAACACTAGAAGGTAATAATATACACAGGCAGTAGAGAAAAGTGCCTTGAAGAAAAGACACACCGAGGTAATGATTTGACTTGATCCATTGGCAGGAATCAAACTCATGCCTTTGTAGTCACAAGTCCAATGTTTTGACCAATACTGATGACTGTCTAGTAAACCTCCTCTGGACTACCACTGAAACCATTCTGGACTACAATTGTTATGGTAACCATTCTATTCTAGACTACATTTATCATGGTAAATGTTCTGGGCAACCACTGATACCATTCTAGACTACATTTATTATGGTAAAAATTCTGGGCAACCACTGATACCATTCTAGACTACATTTATTACGGTAAAAATGCTGGGTAACCACTGATATCATTTTGTGCACACACTGAAACCATTCTGGACTACCATGAATAGCATTCTGGACTACTGTTGATACTATTCTGGACTACCATGGATACTGCTGACATTCTGGAGTACCAATGATTACCATTGTGGACTACTTTTGATACCTTTTTGGACTCTTCTGTTGATACCATTTTGTACTACCACTGATACCATTCTGAACTACCATTGATAGCATTCTGGACAACCACTGATAACATTTTAAGCAGTGGATGTTTAAAGTATTACAAGCAGATGGTTGTAATATTTCAATCAAAAACATGAAAAAAAAACTGAGAATGACATGTGTTTTGGCATGACAAGCTTGAGAAACTTGTCTGCTATGATAGACTTTCAAAACTACCAAAAAATTTGTCTAGAGTACTTAAAAAAGCAACATACTTTAAAACCAGAAGATAGTAAACCTATTTTTACTTGAAATTACTGCTAACACCTCTGGATAAAGTTCTCAACAACAATTACTTGATGGTATTGCTACTTATAGATACTGCTTAGCTTAATAAGACAGACCCCCCCCCCTCCTCAAGATACAAACAAGTCAGTTTGTCCTATTTAAAAAGATTTTACATGCATGACTGGATGTCAGATGCAATGAATTCTGTTTTTGTTGTTTTCATATTTTAGTTGGTATCTAATTTGGTGGTTTTGAAAACAATTAAAATTTTAAAGTTTGTACATATGAGCTGATGCCTCTGTAAGAAATGATAAATAAATACCAAATATATATATATACATTGGCTGGGTATTTAAGTTTGCAGTTTGTGGCGATCAAAAAATCCATGAAAACTGGTACCCAATATATATAAAAAGGCCCAGAACTGCATGTTAAGCCCATGATTCAAAATGTGCTATCAAACAAGTAACCTTGATCACAAGGTCCAAAGGTTAAGGCACATGCCACAGAATGATTTATCTGAATATATACCCATACAGAGCTTTAGGATAAATCTTTGACCTTGACCTTGACCTGCATGCCCAAGAGGATATCCATATGTCTGAGAATGATTCATAATTAATCATTTTAAGAATGAACAATATTTCCATCAAGGGGTTTAAGAAATAGGAACAAACAAAACACAGTAAACAGAATCTCCATTTTTGTATGACTGAATATGACATCAAGATAAATAAGGAAAGTGAGCATGTCACACAATGAATTATCTTAGCTTCCAAATGATTCCTATCAAGTATGAAAAAAGAATCCATCATATAAGCAATTAGAAAAAAAACATCAGCCAAAACCTTGAATGAAGATTTTACATGACTGTGACCTTGATCACATGGTGCTAGTGGCAAGAGCACAGGAACAGAATGAACTGTCTTGGGTTCATAATAACTTGTGTTGTGTATATTATAAATCTATCAAGGAGTTTAGTAAACATAAGCAAATGAAACAACTTTTTTGACCAAAGCATAAATACAACTATTTATATGACAGATTGCCCCACCTGATATGTAAGAAGAATTCCATGGAATTCTACAACTCTGCAAAATCTTCTACAAATGTCCACCCTTCCTTCAACAGTTTAAGTACATGAATTTCAAAACTTTAACACAATATCCTCATGTTGACAATCACTGCTGACAGGAAAGTTCTACATTATTAACTTTATTCAAAGAAGAATTGTGTTGTAACCCATGAAGTAAAAGGTTCATACTGTGAACTGTTTTTATGCATTAAATACTAACTAATAAACTGCTGGTATATACTATTATGTTACAGAAGACTAATTGATACAAGTATATTTAATAGTCCTACAAGTTCTCTCCAACCAAAATTAGTCAAATCAACCTTTTCTTCTCACCAATTCTGATTTACTCTTTGATTCCTGATTTTTTTGTAACCTCCACTTTTTTTAAATTCCACCTCATATGATGGATGTGCAAAGATATAATAGTAAATTTGTCAAAACTTAACTAAAATTTAGTTTTTGGGTGTAAAATTGATTTTTTTTATACCTATGCTGCTATTGTGCAGTTAACTTATTTTTGTGCCCAAAACTCACAATCCATTCAATGTGCATGCAACCCCCCATAGAGTGAAGAAAATAGGTTAGCCATGCAATGGTTGCAGGATAAGTAACTGCTGCTATTAAACGTATTATTTGTTCCTGGTTATCTTCCACAACGCAAAAAATACTACCTATTAACTTAAAGACTCAATATCCTCCATTAATATAAGCCTTCCTTGCTTTGTGCTTAAAATAAAATGAAATTAAAAGTTTGACTAAAATCAGATTATATTTATTTGTCTCTTATACTCACCAAGAAAAATTTTGAGAAAAATTTAAGAGAACGTGCCCTGAGGTTCTGTGGAAACTCTTCACTCTGAAGTTTTAAATCCCTGGATGTCTTTCCAGTCAACAGTGGGGATGTTAAGGAGTTACCTTTATCTGAAATAAAATAAATACAGAATGTAAATTGTTACCTGACTCTATCACTATGCAATCATTATCTGAAGTTTTAAATCCCTGGATGTCTTTCCAGTCAGCAGTGGGGATGTTAAGGAGTTACCTTTATCTGAAATAAAATTAATACAGAATGTGCATTGTTACCTGACCCTATCACTATGGAATCATTATCTGCAAGATCTCTAGATGAAGAGGAATTTGGTATTTTAAATCTGAAATTAGACCAACAATGACTCTACTGTACATGAAACAAGTGTATTTATTATCCCCATGATTTTCTGAAAGTACTGTTATAGCCACCATCTAAATCTTCATCCATCCATCCATCTTTCTCTCTGTACATCTGTCATTTGCCCATCTCCAATGAAACTAGTGTGTGAAAATTCACAAAACTTTAACTTTGTGGTTATGTTGCCCTTTCTGTAACCATCTGCAAAGGAATGTAACCCAAGGTTCCGTTATAGTCTATGATGAGGTCAAAGGTCTAACGTGCAAATAATCACTAATTCCCTTGAAGTCCTATGAGATGTTTAGGTCTTGTGAGTAAATAATCATTTTATCATTTGTAGTCCTATGAGAAGATCAAAGTCTACAGAGTAAACAATTATTAGTTCCCTTGTAGTCCTATGAGGAAATCAAAGTCTAATTGGCAAATAATCACTTGATCCCTTTTAGTCCTAAGAGAAGATTCAAGTCTAATGAGCAAATACTCACTAGTTCCCTTGAAGTCCTATGAGATGAAAAGGTCTAGTGAGTAAATAATCATTGGATCCTTTGTAGTCCTATGAGGAGATTCAAGTCTAATGAGCAAATACTCACTAGGACCCTTGAAGTCCTATGAGATGAAAAGTCCTAATGAGTAAATAATCATTGGATCCTAGTGAGCAAATAATCACATTTTGAACCTCTCACTTGAAGTATGAAGGATCAAGTGATGAGAATAGAGGTGGGAAGGGTTTTGTGATGTCATGCCATTGCAATTATTCAAGTTTACAAATATTTTGTTCAATAACATGTACATAGAGCTGGGGATTGAAATTTAGATTTGTCCTTACACGAGGGACTTCAAAAGGATGAGGGAAATAGCTTTTAAAGTGAAGGCTTAGTTCATTTTCATCTGTTTATCCCCCTTTGAAAGTTTTGTGTGTGTGTGTGTGTGTGTGTGTGTGTATGTCATTTGGATTTTTAACATAGCTTTAACAACATTTCAGTCATATCACTAAGATGTCTGCAAGGTGGAAGTTTATAGTGATGTCTAGCACTGGGACATCATGCCTCAGACATGTAGCATGATGTCCCACCCAGTCTTATTATCCTGACACCAGGCCGGCCAATCCAAACACTAACCTCTTAATGCTGTGCGCCAAATGAGGAAGCTGTTAGTACCATTTTTATAAGTCTTTGATATGACTCGGCTGGGGATTGAACCCGTGACCTCCCACATCCAATGTGGTTCCTCTCACCACTAGGCCACCAGAGCAGGTTGCCTTTGAAAGGTGAATAAAATGTGGAATTACGCTGGACATTAACGTTAGAGCTCTTTGGGGGCGGGCAGATTCCAATAAACCCATATCCTAAACAAATTATTCAATAGCATATAATTGCTTCCAGTGATTGGAGACCACTACCATCTTGTCATCATTAGGCAACTGAATTTGCCGTGTGAGGAAAAAAGCTAATAGTAATATAGTTTTCAAACTCAATGTATATTTCATATAATACTTCACTTAAAAAAAAACTGTCCTGACCTGTTGTACCCAGGATCTCAGACCAAGGTTTGCCTGCAATTATGTTCATCTCTATCGGCTGTATCAGCGAGGTCAGTGACCACAGTCGGACAGTTGAGTCACGAGAACATGAGGCCAAGATGAATGGTCTACCAGGGTGACATGTCAAACCTGCAAACATGAATATTCCTGATAAACTGGCAGGTAAATATAGTGGTCAGGTACATGTAAATAAATTAATTTCTATAAACATTGTATAAAGCTGATACGGAAAACAAACATGCCAGCTGCTTTCAGATGTGTTCACTGCAATTTGTAGGATAACCAAACTAGACATAATAAAACGAAAATAGAAACTTTATAATACAATATTCATGACCGAGTGACAGTGAACTTAGGAATATTAAGAGATGTAAAAGCTTGTTGTCCATCATCATACAACATGCTTGAAGCAAATGATGTTTATACATGTACATCTTTGTGTTTTTATGAGTTTCTAAAAACATATTGGACTACAGAATTAGCCACAAGTTGTTTCATCTATCAGTATAAAAACATTATCCAAGTATTATGCATTGCAATGCATATATATGTGTGTGTGTGTGTGTGTGTGTGTGTGTGTGTGTGTGTGTGTGTGTGTGTGTGTGTTGGACACTGCAATGGACAAATTTAAGTCAAAATGTCTTATTTTCTGTTCATAATGTATGTGTGTGCATGCCTTGGACAACATCAACCAATGCTCATGACCAATTAACAAGGAATATTTCTTGATATAGTTGCATGAATACAGCAGTCAATCATGTGAGTAACAGTCATGTTAGATGAGTAAATTAATTATATGTGGGTAACATTCTTGTTAGATGAGTAAATTAATTATATGTGGGTAACATTCTTGTTAGATGAGTAAATTAATAATATGTGGGTGACATTCTTGTTAGATGAGTAAATTAATTATATGTGAGTAACATTCTTGTTAGATGAATAAATTAATTATATGTGAGTAACATTCTTGTTAGATGAATAAATTAATTATATGTGAGTAACATTCTTGTTAGATGAGTTAATTAATTATATGTGGGTAACATTCTTGTTAGATGAATAAATTAATTATATGTGAGTAACATTCTTGTTCGATGAGTTAATTAATTATATGTGGGTAACATTCTTGTTAGATGAGTAAATTAGTTATATGTGGGTAACATTCTTGTTAGATGAATAAATTAATTATATGTGGATAACATTCATTTTAGATGAGTAAATCAAATATATGTGGATAACATTCTTTTTAGATGATTAAATTAAATATATGTGGACAACATTCTTGTTAGATGAGTAAATTAATTATATCTGGATAACAGCCTTTTTGATGAGTATATTAATTATATGTGGGTAACAGCCTTGATGTACAGACAGATGCATGCACAGACAAAGTGAATTATATATACCACCCACTTTTAAATTAAGGATTTAAAAATAACTCCACAATTTCTGGACTGGTATCCTCTTCTAAAATGATTTTGGACTCTGAAGCACCAAGTTTAACAAAACACATATATTGACATATTTACCAGGATATGCAAATTTCTTAGCAACTAGTCAACACCCGATTCATCGTATGAATAACAATATCAGCATCTACTAGTTCTTATAGCCTTACTGGCCACAGGTAAAGACATGAGAACATATCATACCATAATATTCTAACTTTATTTACCCTGGGTGTCATCCTTTATTTCTCTGAAAAAGTCACATTTCTGTTATTATTTACGTGCACATTCTTAGTCATTTAAACTATTTATAGCTGCTGATTAAACAATCGGCAAGATGGTTAAGCCAAACAAAAACAATTCATTCATATCACATACAACTAATGAATTACCATAGACGTCAGCTCCATGGTCCTGAATGGTGTCCAGACATGCCCCATCCCTAGTGTCCCACATTCTGATTGTGCAGTCCCAGCTCCCAGATATCAGTAAGTAGGGGATTTCAGTGTTCCATAACAAACCCCTAATAGGACCTGTGTGACCCTTTAACACAGTGGTACATGTTTCTTGTGTATAATCCCATATTCTGACTGTCCTACAATAATAATAATAATAATAATAATAATAATAATAATAATAATAATAATAAAAATAATGATAAAATTAATATTAATATCAGAGTTGGGGATTACACAAAATGCAGTATCTTACTTCTACACCATGCTATTCATGTACCTCACCTTTTTCAAACAAAAATATAAAAACAGAATCTTAACAAAGATTATGTAGCAACCATCGCTGTTACCATTGGATACATTAACTTATGACTCACTGTTTTGCTAACACCAGTGAGACAAATAGAATCCATCACATACCCTGATGGGGGTTAGTAAAATCACTTCTGCACAAGGTTCCTAGGAGGCGCGAGGCTCTGCTCAATTTCTCTAACCCACAAAAAAAAAACCACATAATGGATTAAGTTTCAATCATTCATTAGGTAAAAAAAAAAGATGACAAATCACAGATATGGATATAGTTTCTAAATTATCAAGTATTTCCTGTATGTTTTATGTCATTTGATAATGTATACAAAGTTATCAACAAAAGAGAGTTGTAAACAAAATGATTACTGTTTTTAAACCAGTCAAGTCTGACTGTATGATGTGAAAAATACTAGAATACTTGCTGAAACAATTGGCATGATAAGCAGCATGGTTTTAATCAGTGTCATATTTAAAACTGTGTCGAACTATAGGAATGAGAAACAAATAATCCTGGATGGCATTTGCTAAGGAAAGTACTACATACTTAAAGCTGACTAATTGAACAGTTGTAAGCTTTTATCACTATATTGCTTGAATCACTAACGTCCTATAAATTTCAGAAACACTGTAACCAATGTTTTTTCTCTTTTATGATTACTGAATTGTAACGGTGAACAATGTCTTTTTTAGATTCATATAGAAAGTGTTTGTCACTTATGTATGAAATGAGACTTCTAAAAAAAAAAATTCATGTCTAAAATTATGCTAAAATATTACCATGTATGAAATGAGACATCTAAAAATAAAAATCATGTCTACAAATATGCTAAAATATTACCTTGTATGAAATGAGACTTCTAAAAAATAAAATTTCAGGTCTAAAAATATGCTAAAAATATTACCTATCATCTGAACCACTGCACAAGATTCCATCGAGCAATGGTGACCATCGTACATGAAAGACCTTTGCTTCATGGCCTGAAATATAATAGTTTTAATAGCAGTGCTTGTAATTTTTTGATTTCCCTGTATCCAAGTTGAAAATTAATTAAAGTTTTAACATTTCACAAGAAATTAACTACTGTTATTATTATTATTATTATTATTATTATTATTATTATTACCATTTCATCCTTTTGGTCTTGAACTGATTGCAATGAAAATATTCACTGTGCAACACTTACACCATTAAAATAAGTCGCTGAACACAAGGGTATTAGCAATTAGCGACAAGTAACTGGGCACCAAGTTATCAGATTTTTCATTGTGCTGCATCTGCTTGTAGTCATTTTTCAACATTTTGCGGCAATTCTATTATTTTTCAGTTTGATGTAATCATTCTGATTTGTTGTTAAATGTTTTCATGCCTTCAAACTTGTACAAATAATAAAAAAAATCCATTATCAGACATTTTAATTCATTATTCTCTATGTTCTGGACATGTAAAAACTATTTTTTTTATTATAACCTGTCATAATGTGCATCATTTTGTAAGTAATTTACCATTTACTAGATATCTTACATGTCATAACATGGATTATTTTGTAAGTAATTTACCATTTACTATTTATCTTACCTGTTATAATATGGATTATTTTGTAAGTAATTTACCATTTACTAGATATCTTACATGTCATAACATGGATTATTTTGAAAGTAATTTACCATTCACTAGATATCTTACCTGTCATAACACGGATTATTTTGTAAGTAATTTACCATTTACTAGATATCTTACCTGTCATAACATTGATTATTTTGTAAGTAATTTACCATTTACTTGATATCTTACCTGTCATAACATTGATTATTTTGTAAGTAATTTACCATTTGCTAGATATCTTACATGTCATAACATGGATTATTTTGTAAGTAATTTACCATTTACTAGATATCTTACCTGTCATAACATTGATTATTTTGTAAGTAATTTACCATTTACTAGATATCTTACCGGTCATAAGATTGATTATTTTGTAAGTAATTTACCATATACTAGATATCTTACCTGTCATAACATGGATTATTTTGTACATAATTTACCATATACTATATATCTTATCTGTCATAATATTGATTATTTTGTTTGTAATTTACAATATATAGTGGAACCTGTCTTGAAAAACCACCCTTTCTGCCCAAAAAATGATGGTCTCTCCAGACAGGTGGTCTTTTAAAACAGGTCATAACACTGTATAATGAATACATCTGAGCATGGAGATTCTGGTCTCTCATAACAGGTGGTCTCTCATAGCAGTGGTCTCTCAAGACAGGTTTTATTGTACCAGAACTCTTACCTGGAAATACTTTTAGTGCTTGATCTGTAGATGCCATTACATAGAAAACCCTAACACATCCATCCTCACATCCTGTGGCCAACATGTCTCTGTAAATTAAAGAAAAGGTAAGTTTTTTAAAATAAATATTTGAGATTTATTACTGAGGCTATAATACAATTGTGCACCCCTATAATGTACTTGAATGAAACAAATTTTCCTGATATGTTACAGGTTTAATCATCCATACCATAATACTACTACTCCCATGATCCTCTGGGAGATAAACCTTTACAAAACATACTATTCTGTATGAAGATTTGTTAACTTCAAACATAACAGAATCCAATGTCACACCTGGAAACAGCATAATGATGCTGATATTATCTGCTAGGGAAGATAAGATGGGCAAGCTAGCATATCTTGATACAAGTATTTCTACCTCCCTGGGAATAAAAAATAAATACTTACGTCTCTCTAGCAATAAAAATTCAGGCTTTAAAAGATATTTCTACCAATATCACATGGTACAGAAAACAAATGGTGGTAGTGGTTTCACTTGAAAAACAAATAGGGCAGGTAAGAATATTTTGCTGGGCTCTGTTTTTTTTAGACATTACACATACATGATTGTCAAATAACTAAGTCTTAACTGCAAAGATCCCAACAACTGAATATATAATATCAAAGCACAGACTAAAAAAAGCCAAAATATTGTCCAACATCATGTAATGTCCAATACATTATACTGCTTTTAACAACTGTGTTAAAAAACAAAGTAGGATCATAACAAAAAATTAGGGTCAGATGGAAAACCAGAACCATAATTTTTTTATATCCCTTATCAACATGCATGCTACTGAAATTATTTCCAGGAATTTAAGATAAGATCATTTCTTTTACTAACTGCTTAGTGTGGAAACCATTACTGATATTCACTAATTAGTTATCATCCATTCAGTATGAGTCGTGATAACAAGATGATTTAGCTGACCATCAAATGTGGCCATACTGGACATTGTATTGGCTACATGATGCTGAACCACTCTGGTGGCCAAGTCATCAGAGTATCTGCCTTGGATGTATGAGGTTGCAGGTTCGAACACTCAGCCAAGTCATACCAAAGGCTTATAAAAATGGTACCAACATCTGCCTCAATAGGTGCTCAGCATTTAAAGATTAGTGTTAGAACCAACTAGATATCATAATAAGTATTTGGTTAAAATCCCATGTTGATATAATCAAACATCCAATAGAAGTACCTTTAAAAAATATTGTCAGAAGCAATTTAATAGCAATAACATTTTCATAACAGGGTCAGATTGGCACCATGGTCATTTAATGCCCACTAGGCACCATAAAAAGTCTTTGGTTGAAAACTTCATGTCAATATGACTTCCACTGTCGATGACTAGCAATAAGAAGAATTGTATGATGGCTGTCAAAGTGGCCATTTTGTATGTCAGATCAGCACGATTTTCATTTAAGACCAACCAGATATCATAGAAGTCTGTTGGTGAAAATCCCACATCAATATGGCCATACATTCAGGATTTTCAATACATATCTCCATCATGGTGGCCATATTGGAAGTCAGATCTATATGATATTTAATAAGACAAAACTAGACATCACACAGTCTTTTGATTAAAACCTCACACTGATATGACCATATCAAGAGAAGTAGCAATAAAAGATTTTCAAGATGGCAACTGTGGCAGCCATATTGAAAATTTCCAAGCATCACCATTTTCATTTAGGACTAACTAGCTTTTGAGATAAATATGCATTCAAAGTTTCACGGCAATCCTCAATGTAGAGAGAAAAAGCAAAAGCAAACTTGTGTTAGTGAACATACAAAAGATGGACAATAGATGATGGTCAACAGAGCTTTTGTTGGTAACAGTAGCCTTTTATGCTAGCTGATTGATATCATTTGTATGAAGCTGACAGATTTTAAGTACATGATGCTTTTTTAAACATTTTCATCTAAATTGCATTAGCATTTGCACAGAAAAAGTCTTTCTCAGACATAAATCTTATGATACAATACACTAAACATAATGGAGGTTGAATGAATGATGATAGACAACATCTGATAGATGCAGGGCCATACAGTAAGCTCATTAACAGAGAGTACAACTGAAAACCAGTGCTTTTATTCACATAAGGCTTATCTGTAATGAGACAGGAATTATATGAACTCACTTGTTATGGGGACTCCAATCACAACCAAAGACAGGACCTGGGTGTTTGTACTTCTGTAATATCTCTCCATCTACCTGTCTGATGATGCTAAATTACACAAAGAAAACAGCAGTTTGACACTTTAAAACATCTTACTAGACACAATATTTCCACAGCAAATTTTTGAAGAGAAAAGGCAATGTTTTCGAACATTCTGTTGCTGAGAAGTTTGTGTTAAAAGAATATTCATCAAGTTCCAATACTGAAATTCTCAAAACTAATAACAACACATTTGGGATTTTTTCAAATTATACATGTTTTAGAGAATTAAGTAAATTGTATTTATTGTACAAATTTTGACATAATATACAAGGAAACTTTTTTTGTAAGAAATATATTTAAAATAGTCTCCATTTTTTTTATGAGTGTTGGTGTAAATTCTTTGAAAGGTGTAAATTAACTTTAAAGTAGGACCATAAAACATATTATTTCATAACAAAGTTGAATGAAAGCCATCTAGGGAGGACATATTGCTCTAGTCTCCCATAAGTAACGACTCATACAGAATGTATCCTATGTTCCAATGCTCTCAATGTATATGAGGACTTCTAATTAATGTATCCTATGTTCCAATGCTCTCAATGTATATGAGGACTTCTAATTAATGTATCCTATTTTCCAACGCTCTCAATGTATCCTATGTTCCAATGCTCTCAATGTATATGAAGTCTTGTAATGAATGTATCCTATGTTCCAGTGCTCTCACTGTATATGAAGACTTCTAATTAATGTATCCTATGTTCAAATGCCCTCAATTTATGTAAAGACTTCTAATGAATGTATCCAATGTTCCAATGCTCTCAATATATATGAAGACTTCTAATTAATGTATCCAATGTTCCAATGCTCTCAATTTATGTAAAGACTTCTAATGAATGTATCCTATGTTCCAATGCTCTCAATGTATATAAAGACTTCTAATGAATGTATCCTATGTTCCAATGCTCTCAATTTATGTAAAGACTTCTGATTAATATATCCTATGTTCCAATGCTTTCAATTTATATAAAGACTTCTAATTAATGTATCCTATGTTCCAATGCTCTCAATTTATGTAAAGACTTCTGATTAAAGTATCCTATGTTCCAATGCTCTCAATGTATATGAAGACTTCTGATTAATGTATCCAATGTTCCAATGCTTTCAATTTATATAAAGACTTCTAATTAATGTATCCTATGTTCCAATGCTCTCAATTTATGTAAAGACTTCTGATTAATGTATCCTATGTTCCAATGCTCTCAATGTATATAAAGACTTCTAATTAATGTATCCTATGTTCCAATGCTCTCAATGTATATGAAGACTTCTGATTAATGTATCCAATGTTCCAATGCTCTCAATTTATGTAAAGACTTCTAAATAATGTATCCTATGTTCCAATGCTCTCAATTTATGTAAAGACTTCTAATTAATGTATCCTATGTTCCAATGCTCTCAATGTATATGAAGACTTCTACAGGTAAGTAATGTATCCTATATTCCAGCACTTTCAATTGTATACTACAGCTTTATGGTGCAATCCTTTCACTGTATTATGCTAGAGTTGTAATTTGTTTCTAAGGTCACATAAGAAATATTAAATGCAGAAAATTCTACATATAAAAAAGCATGACAGTTTGCTTAACACGTGTACCATGTTTGCTTGAATTATTATAAACATTATGTTCCAAAAATGAAAATGTCAAAGCATGGACACACAATGATAGCAACAGAAAAGATATAAGAAACACCTATGAAACGTATAGTTACCAGTAACCATCTCCACCACACGACATAATTCTTCTGGAGTCATGCTGGTTCCATACTACTGTATATACAGGGTTCTTTCCATGCTGAAAATCACATTAAAATTTATTTTAATCTGCTGTGTTTTATTTCAGTACTCTGCATGTACTCATCACAGCCAAGAAGATTCTGAATGAAAACTGACTTGATATTCTTCATATGGTCAAAGTGATCTTCAACAAAACATTTTCTTTCCAATGTAGTTAAAAGTTAATTAACTCTAAACACTCTTATTGTTTAAAGTGTGCTAAAAAACTTCATGTTTCCGTTATAGTCGAGAAATGAAAAACTCCTAATATTTTCATCATTGTCAAAGAGCTGGGGAAAAAAATTTGTAAAACCTTCCCATGAAAAACCTGTACTGTTGGAATAGTAAATAAAAAAAATGATTCTCAAAAACTCTAAAAGTTTCCATCATAATCCAAAAAAGATCTTGATGAAGAACTCTAAAATTTAGTAGTGTTCTTACTGAAGATAAAAAATATCCAACTACTCATGACTAACTCTAAATGCTATATTTTGGGAATAATGGATTTTAGGCTGCAGACGTATTGCTCTTTCATTAGTTGTAGTGTTATTGGGGACTACACAGTAAAGCAGTGGTAACCAGCACCTTTCAAAATCAGGTCCTCTACAGTCATGAATTTGATCCCAGCTTCTAACATATACAGTGATCCATGATCACATATCAAGAGTGGTTCTCCATCTTAATGACAACATGACATTAACATCTGAGACATCAAAGACACGTGCTACAAATTATCAGTGTAAAAACTTGCAAAGTTTACATTAAATAAAGTTTCAATTAATACTCAACAGCTTTAATTGTATTTACAGTGAACCATAAGATATCTGGCACATGATTGAGACAAGTGGAGGGAACTGGTCAGATGTTCAGCAGCACAGTGCCTCAACAACTACACTAGGTCAAGAGACTGATGATGATGATGAATTCTTGTAAATGGGATCGTTTGAGATATCTATCCGTAAGCACAATTATGGTCAATAGATGTACATAAGGATTAATTACATTTGAAACTACTGCCTGGTGTAGTAACATGAATTCGATAGGCATTTACAATTTTCAAAATTAATCTGTATTTTCACAATGTTTAAAGTGTTTGTTCTTCACTGTTTTTGGTTAAAATTTCTTAGGGTTGAATTTTTACCTGATAATTCAATTTAATGTGTAAGTTCAATTTTCACTTATTTTTGTGAAAGCCTTAACTCAATTAGATAATAAAATATTTTTTGTAAGGTAATGAAGATAAAAGAACAAACTAATTGTGACTCACTGCTGTAGATAATAAAATATTTATGTTAATAGTTATGAAGCAGGAAAAAAAAACTAATTGTGGCTCACTGTTGTAGACAAATATGCATTCTATTCCACCCCTATGACCTTGGGCAATAGAACACCTGGCTGTCCCCTGCACCTTGGTGCAAATAGTCTAATCTGTTTCCTGTATTAGCATTAAAAAATAACTATGAACTAAAATGACAAAGCACTGCAGCTCTCTTTCTTGTAACTCTTTCTTGTACCTCTTTCTCATACATCTTTCTCATACCTCTTTCATGTACCTTTCATGTACCTCTTTATTGTACCTCTTTCTCATACCTCTTTCTTGTACTTATTTCTCTTACCTCTTTATTATACCTCTTTCTCATACATCTTTCTCATACCTCTTTCTCATACCTCTTTCTTGTACCTCTTTCTCATACCTCTTTCTCATACTTCTTTCTCATACCTCTTTCTCAAACCTCTTTCTCATACCTCATTAAACCTTTTGATGACTCGACCCTTTCCAATATCCCAGATAAAAATTCCAAGTTTACTTGTGCAGGCCACAATACAGTTCAGATCAGCTGGGGCCCAAGATATGGAGTAGATCACTCCTTCATTCCCTGAGGATGAATGTACCTGATCATGGAAAGGACATATGTAGTACAAGGTTTGAAAGCCCATCAGCACAACACTGGACATATACTGCCCATCATAACTTCTAAAATGTACAGACACAAAATTTGCAACTTGGAAAGATAAACTCTTCCAAACAAAATGTAAACATGCAGTCCTCATAGATAAATTTTAAGGATGATACAATTCTTTTACAGATAATATAGAAAATAAATGAGAATAGTAAAATATAAATCCCTAAAATATAGGCCTGGAAATAAACGCATTATATAAATTTCATTCTTTTAAAATGTTCACAATTATCTATGGTAGTACATCATTATATGGCTGCAAACTAAGTTCACATGAAAATACTTAAAAGGCATCTGTCAGTGTAAAAAGACATCTGTCAATGTAAAAGACATATCAGTGGGGGAATCTGTCAGTGCAAAATATATCTGTCAATGTAAAGGCATCTGTCAAATTGAATGTAAAATACATGTGTCAATGTAAAAGACATCTGTCAGTGAAAAAACCAACTGTCATTATAAAATATATATGTCAATGTAAAGATATCTGTCAATGTAAAAGACATCTGTCAGTGAAAAAACCAACTGTCATTATAAAATATATATGTCAATGTAAAGATATCTGTCATTGTAAAAGACATCTGTGACATAAGGACAGGGGAAGTTAACGTTTACTCCATATGAACCATGTAATACATTGAAGCATACCTGCCACAGCATGACATGTTAAATACACAATTCTTTATCACCTAAACCACTGACATGGTTTGTTCTTCTTACAATATATAGTAATCATAGAACTCTGGTAATTTGGCTAGCATGATTGGGTAGTAACCATGCAACCATTTTATTTTCCAAGAGGGAATTGATTTTTGTGGACTAAAATCTTGTTGCACATTTCTTGGGATAAAAAATTACTTCCTCTGTCTGCATGGTTCCCACACTTTTTTAAAGAAAATTTCCAGGTCTTTTCCAGGTTTTTTCCAGGATAAAATTCAGTTTTTCAAGGTTCATTTATGACCAATACAAAATGAAATTAAAGAACATTTTAGCTTAGAATGTTTTTTTAAATTCAAATTAAATGCTGTTTCTATTCCAAGTCTCTTCTATATCATTTAAATGAGGCAAATAACCATGTACCAAACCACAAAATGTTTCACAAGAAACAGATATTACTTCTGAAAATCACAAGTCTAATGTAACTGTTTACAATGTACAGACTGAAACTGCACTGCATTATGTTGGTATGGGAAATCTAACAGAATGAACAACAGCAACTAGTTTTGTTTTCCTTTCAAACTTTTAATTCTAAAGAAATTAGTAAACACTTTAAGTCTATGTGCATGATATTACAAAAAATGGAAAATTAAATATCAGTAGTTATATACTGGCTGATTGAGATTGACTATAAAATGTTGACAGACAAGATGTTTTATAACATGCATGCATCTTTTATATGAGAAAGTAATTCCCTCAAGTTCATGTTCAAGCTAGAACTCTGCTGGGGATTATAGCCAAACAGTCTTAAATGTTATTAAGCAGATGCACCTTTTCACTGAATTCTTTCTTTGCAACTTCCAGTTCCTCCTCTTTGTCCATTGCTCTTCTACGCAGAGTATTGGCTTTTGTTATGTGAGCAAAGCTACGTAATTCTTCAGCTTTATCTGAAGCTTTGTTTGCATCTGTAAACAAGAACTTAATGTCCGATTCCAGCATTTTTATCTTTTTTCCTAATGTTCCAACTTCTTCTTCCATGAGTTTTCTCTTCATACATTTCTTTTCCCTTTCCTTCTCTGTCTTTTGAGCTTCTAAATGAGTGTGGTACTTTTGCCTGGCACTCTGTGCTGACTGTAGGAGTTCCTTTGACACCACTAATCCCTTCAATCCTCCAACACCCGTTATATGGTCCTTTATTACTCTGCGTGCAATCAATCTATTTTCTGAAAGATTTTGTGTACTAACTTCAGAGATATTTAGATACATCTGATTCCCCCAAAACAGAAAGAAACTACCAAATTATTATTTTTAATAATTTTATCTTCTTTAGAAAATTTATCTTTATACAAAATCAAGATTAATCCTGCATTAATCTGTGACAATAAAACAAAAACCTCTGTAAAAAAGAATATTTTTCAAACATTCTAAGCACCTTTAGTGGATTAGTTTAAAATCCATCTCTTGAAAAAGAAAATAAGTTAATGATAATAGAGTTGATTAAAACTGACAAAAAGCCCTTCAAAAAGTATATATCATGACCATCCTACTAGATTGAATTGCCTGAAAATCCACACGTGTCTGCTTATAATCTGATAAAGCAGTCACCAAACCTCTTCTGATTACTAATATTGACTGCAAACTATAATTAAAGAATTAATGCAGATATTTTTCAAACTACATCTCAAACGGAATAACAATTTAGCGCCAATGTTTAGCTCGGACATTCAACATTGGATACTTACGTCAAGAATTTGATGAACTACATTCCCGCCAAACTACTCTACAAATGCATCCACTTAATATGCAGCTTTAATACACTGAATGGAATGCTGCTCTCTAATTGGTCCACCAAAATGAGGCTATCGGTTGATACAGTTGACAGGGCCAAGTAAAATTCACCGCAAAGGTGTCCAAGGTTACTACTGACAATAATGGCTAATTTCGCATGCAAAAGCACCAAATTAAAAGCTTTAACAGGACATTTTCAGTAACTTTATAAATCAGAACAAACACTGCAGAGCTGTTTCTTTTATTTCAGAGAACTTTTAAAACTTACAGAGATCACGTACCGCAGTCATGATGCTGGCTTGTTGAGATGATAGACTGGTCTTCAAGTCTTCTACGTAATATAAAAATATACCAATCTGTAGTGGTACATCGAAAAACCAGTCTAATAGATCAATCTAATCGACCGAGTGCTTGGATCGACTGAACAAATGTGTCAGGCAAGCAACTAATTGATCCATACTGCAACCTTCGAAATTTCCGGTACCGTAATAACTCGAAAAAATATAATTTCACCAGCTGTTCAATTACAATTTCCACTTGATTATGTGATTTTTTCTGTAATGAAGTGGTTACATAAAAATTCCCGGTTATTTCCCGACTTTCGTCAATATTTGCAAAATTCCCGGGCTTTTCACGGTCGGGATTTATTTTGCCATTTCTCCCGACTTTTTCCCGATAGCGTGGGAACCCTGTGTCTGTCTTTATCTCCCTTCCAGGGGTTGAATAATTACTCAAAATCCACTTGGCCAGTCAGGCAAGTACGAAAATGCTACTTTTCCCAAGAATAAACTTGCAGTCAAGCAGTAATTAATGAAATATAAAAGGTGACAATGTTAATTACCTAAATTTTTCAAGTGAAAGGTTGTTTTCTGGAACATGATCTGTAATCCCTCTAAACCAGTTGAAAGAAATTACATACTGAGACCAGACTGAAGTGTGGCCTAGATCAACCAAATGGAAAACAAACTGTCAATACAAATTGTGGACCTTCAATACAAACTTCCAGTACAAAAGCATGGACTTTCAAAACAAGCTTCTAGTCCAAAGTGTTGACCTTTAAAACAAACTTTCAGTACAAAGTTTTGACCTTCAATATAAAATTCCAGTACAAACTGTGGACCTTCAATATAAACTTCCAGCAAAATGTGGATCTTCAATATGAAATTTCTGCACAAAGTGTGGACTTTCAATACAAAATTACAGTACAAAGTAGACCTTTAATACAAACTTCCAGGATAAAAAATGGATTTTCAAAACAAACTTCCAGTATAATGTATGAACCTTCAATACAACCTTCTAGTACAAAGAGTCAAATTTAAATACACACTTCCAGTACAAAGTGTGGACTTTTAATATAAACTTCCAGTATAAAAAGTGGACCTTCAATACAACCTTCCAGTACAAAGAGTCGAATTTAAATACACTTCCAGTACAAAGTGTGGACTTTTAATATAAACTTCCAGTATAAAAAGTGGACCTTCAATACAACCTTCCAGTACAAAGTGTGGACCGCGAAAACAAACTTCTAGTACAAAGTGTGGACCTTCAAAACAAACTTCCAGTATAAAGTGTGGACTTTTAAAACAAACTTCAAGTACAAAGAGTGGACTTTCAATACACACTTCCATTACAAAATGTGGGCCTTCAATATAACCTTTCCAGTACAAAGTGTGGATCTTCAATACAACTTCCAGTACAAAGTGTGGACCTTGAAAACAAACTTCAAGTGCAAAGTGTGGACTTTCAATACAAACTAATCAAAACAAACTTCAAGTACAAAGAGTGGACTTTCAATACAAACTTTCAGTACAAAATGTGGACTTTCAATACAAAATTCCAGTAAAAAGTGTGAACCTTCAATACAAACTTCCTACAAGGTGTGGACATTCAATACAAACTTTAAGTACAAAGTGTTGACCTATACTACAAACTTTCAGTATAAGTGTAGACTTCAATGAATAAAGTGTGCAATATTCTCCATAGAACATCTTTTTCATTAATAAATAACACTGATAGCTCTAATTGAAAATTCACTTGACCCCTGAAGATTTTCACTTGCCTCATCAATGCTAGGCAAGTGAGTTTTCAACCACTGCCAACATACCTGGTTGAAAAAAAGCATTGTCTTCAATAAGGAACAAAATTAGACTATCTCAGCATGAAATCAAATCCCAAGCCTGATGGCAGCTTACTTTCATGCATTCTAATTGGTTTAAAACTGACAAAGAAAATATCATTTTTTACTTTTGTGTATGCAAATGAGCCCCCATAATTTTACTTAATAAACTGTATAGTAATATTGGAAAATACTGAATAATAATTGTTTTCAATGAACAGAATAGAATGAATCAAAATAATATAAAGTAACATTTTGTGTTACCGCTGTAAAGGTATTGGTATCCCAGACTTTGATTGTTCCATCAAAACTTGCAGTTGCCAGCAAATCAGGATCTTCTGGATGGAACTTGCAATCAAATATTGTCTCCACATGACCCTGAATTTAGAAGTATTAAAATAACGTTCAAAATGTAGTTTTCTCTGCAAAAACAACTCATGTTAACCGTTTCCTCTCAGCCACAAAATCTAAACAAAATTTTTGTAACAAGCTACTTTGTCCCTTTTACAAATTTCTCCATTAATCATGCCTAATAGACCTTATCCCTTAACAAAATCTACAAGAGGGCTGGATTTCGTAAACAAAACATCGTTCTGGACCAAAAGATCAAGACTCGCCACAAAAGTGAGATTTACTAAGGCCCAGTTTAAATTTAGATGTCGTTGAGGTTTTAGTATGTTTGATATTTTACAACACATAAACACATAGATTTCATTAGTGCAACGACAATTAAAGTGAATAACCTAGTGGCCGATCCAGGATGGATTTGATGGAAAGGAGTTTAACCTGTACCCTTCTGGTCATATGTCTGGCATACAAACTACTGTCTCAATGCCACTGAGGAAAATTCCTCCTAATCAGATTATGACTGGGTAGTTGACCTACATGAAAACCTAATTCAGTCATAATGACAGGTGCAGCATGACACGGCATAACTAAATCATCACCTTTCAAAGCAAATGACTGTACAAAGAGACTAAATTGTTAAAAACTCTATGAACCATGAGATTAACCAATACATATTCATTTGTTCACACCCTGATTGATCCAAGTGGATTGTTAGCTCCAACTATTTGATCAGTAATGTATAACCTGATGCCATCTGGCCCTTGTAGCCCAAAATGTTGGGTTTGAAAAACCAGTCATAAAGAAAAAGATTCTATTTAAATTTGCAATATATAGTTTCTTCCAACACCACATGAAAATACTACAGAGGAACCTGCATTATGGGACACATATCTATACAGGATAGCATTTATTTGCCTCTTATTTTAAATATACAGTGAAACTCCTCAAAACTTAAACTTCATTTCAAAAATGTCTTCAAATTGGACTAAATGAATGATTTGTTTAATAGCTGAACCAAAAACATTCCAATCTCATTACCTAAACAAAGAGGATTTCAAATGGGTAATGATTTAAAATTGAATTAATGAAACAATTTGATTAACTTTTGCAATCGTTGGCATGCATTATTCAATGTGTTTAATAAATTTAATATTAACATATTTTCCATTTGTTTTTTTTTATCACAGTCTTTATTTCCGTGGAATTTATTTGGACCAAAAGAAGAATGAATAATTTTGTTCATTCTGACTCACCTTGCAACTTTCATTTGTTGTGCATACAAAATATGCCCAAACAATGTCAAACAAGTATTAATATTTAAAAGCAGATTATACTTTTTAACAAAGAATAAATCCAAGAAAAAAAATGTCATTTCACATAAACAGAACATTTTACACAGAAAATTCATTTTTCAACACATGTGTTGCCAGTCTTTGATACAATATCATTTAGAATACAGTAGAAATTGTTTGCCCTAAAGTTCACTCTGACAACTAAACATTACATTGCTGCAAAGTTCATGTAAAATGAGGTTTCCTGGATGCAGAAATTCTCATATTTACTGTATTGTATTTGTCACTAGATATTGGCAGTATTTGAGATTTGAGGCAGGAGATCCGAGAATATGCAATCAAACTTCATTTTAAGTTGCATCACATATATTTACTGCCTATATATGTTGTGGCTGGATAAAGTCACGATCAGTTTGGAATTATGTCCACATTCTTCTTTGAACAGCGATGAGTTTATTTACTTCTATATGTTAACCTTTAAACCATGCTAAAATATAGGTCGGATTCCATGTTACAGGTATACCACCACCTCCAACCATACACTTACTATCAACTGAGCAATATCCTTAATTTTACTTGTTATTGCTTTTTTTTTCTTCTTGCGATTTTAGTCAGTTTTTCTTAAGCTGGTATGCTATACATTACATAAAAGAGCACCTATGTTGGTAAATTGGTCATATTCAGACAGACGAGATAATTTTTCCCCAATTCCCTTTCGTGACTTGAGTAAAAAAATGGCTTCCAAAAATGTTCATTGTGAACAAACAAATTCAGAAGGCAGTGTTAAAAACAGTTTTTCCATGATTGCAACCAAACAGTAATGAGAATACTGCACAATAATTTCATATTTAGACAAATCAGATTCACTAAAAGTGATATGTAACATATTGTGATATAAAAAGTATGAAACTGCACATACTATAGGAAAACTCTACTATGTGATAATACATGTATGTAATCTCTCTCTCTCTCTCTCTCTCTCTCTCTCTCTCTCTCTCTCTCTCTCTCTCTCTCTCTCTCTCATCACATAAGTGCTATTCAAAAAAAAGATTATTTTTTCTCACATTCATAAAAGTCTTAGTTGGCCAAAAACCTTTCAAAATTAAACTGTTTTGAGGTCCCAAGGGTTTCTGGCATTTAGAAATTGCACTATATTTACATATAAACTCTGCAACTCTGTGTCCATAAATAAACAAATTTGTGTTGTCCTGAGTGCCCTTTAAAGACACAGGCTTCACTGTCTATGGATGATGGAATCTTCTGTGGTTTTTTTTTTTTTTTTTACAGGAATTTCCAGACCATGGTATTGAAAACTTTGCTTGAATGCTGTCAGGTAAACAGTCAATAGTAATTATTTTGAAATGGGACAAATAGGTGCCAAAGGTTAGTTGCGCTCTCAGAGTATAAATTACCTGTTCCCTGAGGAAGATCCATTTTCTCCTCCCTAAATTATAAAGCCCGACCCCTCCATCCCGAAAGGTGCAGACAACCTGGCCTGGAGGAAGGGCAAAATGGGTGTTAGTAACCATGGCTGGTGCCTGGGCCAAACTGGTTGAAGAAAGCACATTGGAATCAGAAGATGAGTCCTTTTCATCTGTCACTAATGTCGGATTATTATCACATATTGAATGAAGAACATGGAATGCACTCTTTTTTAGCCGAATGTTTTCAATTGGATTTGGTTTTGAAACATTCCACAACCTCAGAACACCAGTGAGTGAGTCTGAAATGCCAAGAAAATTATGATAATTAAGAAATGAATCAGCCAAAAAGATAGATAAATTCACCTGTACATACATGAAGATATTTGAGATTTTAGTTTTCTACATCAGTATTATTGTAAATCAAAATTTAAAACTGCAAATCAAGTAGCTTGATTTCAAAGAAACTAAAAAAAAATAAGAATCTACTTCTGTTAGAACACACTAAAAAGAAGGATCCACCTAAAAACACACTATAAAAAGAGATCCACTTCTATTAAAACACACTGAAAAAAAGATTCACTTCTATTAAAACACAAACAAAAATGAACTCAAATGTTTCAGAACTAGTGCATGGACAAGTAACTCCATGTGAATTTCAATCATATTCTATTAATAAAACGTAGACACTTGTAATTATGCCACAAAAATTGTGGACCTTCAAATTTTTCGTTTTCATGACTTACCACCAGTGACAAACATCCCTGGGGCACTTGCCACCCAAGAGAGTGTGTGGACCTTGGTAGCTACACTGGGCAAATGGAAGCGCATAATTAATGTTACAGATACAGTGTCCACAAGGCGGACACCACTACTTTTGTTGCAGATCAGCAGATAGTCAGTAGATAAAGGGTCCCATTCCAAAGCTGTGACGCTATCGCTTTCCACCTCTTCTTCCTCTTCTTTCTCTGGCTGTAGGACATGCTTTAACCCTTTTGACCCTGACAGAGAAATCAACATGAAATTGCAAATTTTTTTTTTCTCTTTGAATCAAAGAGTCTGAATATATGAAATATATGGGAAATGAGATAAAGAAATTAATAATTTTGATTCATGAAAACTACCAGCTGACTCTTGTTAGAAAAGTAGTCAGAAGAAAAATTACAATAAACTGTGAATTCGGCCAGCTGCTGGCTTTGATCAAATTTACAAATTAACCCCCGCTCCAGGTTTACAGGGCAGGAGGTAGTAGCCGACTTCCAAGATCTGAAGTGTCAAGGTCATGTATGATATACTAGAGTGGGTGGTATTATAGAAAGATAGATAAATTTAGCTCTACAATGATACCAAATAATCTGGATGTTTTAGTTGCACTACAAAATACAGAGAGAAAAACTCAATTTTTGAACCAGTTTTTTTTTAAAACCTAAAATATGTCCATTGTTGGAATCTGATTTTGTGTCCAGATTTTATAATATTTGGCCTCAGATCTAAGGCAGACAGGTCTGAACTGCAGACTGACAGGTGAACCTGCGTAAAACATAGGATAATGTGGGCATATGGAAAAAAGAGTGGTCTCAATAAGAAAGTGATGGGTCCATTGAGCAAAAATTTGTTTTTAAAAAATCCAACTTTTCTTTCTGCTCCAGCGTGAGCAAATAACCAATGGTAAACAAAGGTTCTAACACCACTAGGCATTAGGCTAATGCAAAATCACTTGGAAGTCATGTATTAGGAATATATCAGAAACAGTCTCCAAAATGTGTTTCCTACTCGCATTTCATGCTAAAACAACAAAAACCATCAAGGGATAATGTGTTAATGAACTCATGATAGATGACATAAACAAATTCATGTTTACCCATCTATGTATCTTACCTACCAATATATCTACATATAATTATATATCCCATCATCCACTGCATCTGTGAACAAGTTTTACTGTGCCTTTGATGCTTTTACCCGCAATCCTATGAACTGCATATAACTGCATATTTTTCTGTTTTAAAGATTAATCCTGTAATATACATATATGTGCATTGATAATGTAATTCAATGTCAGTGACTGAGATTCTGCTTTATATGTTTGATTGATTTTTTCCGATAATCTTTATTCATTGTCACAAAGTTCTGTAAGAAACAAAGGCAACCATTGGATTTCCTCTGAAGCTGCTGTTGTTCTTCTCAATTCTGAAACTCAATTTTTAATTATGACCCTGAGAAAAAAAAAATCAAACAACAACAGTACATCTCAAACATTTCCCTCAAAACACATAAGTGTTGGTTTAAAAAATGATCCATCGGACCTAACCTATGATGCATATAATTTACTGGACTGGAAAATTAATTTATTATATTTATTAAAAAAATTATTTACCAAATGTTTTACAACTTGTGCAATTTAAGCAAATCATGTCATGCAAATGACACAAATCAATTTCATGTTTAACTGTAAAGGGTAAATTGACCTCAATGACAACTCATTTTGTATGGGTACCAATACATCTTATAACATTTGCAATGATATTAGTATAAAGGACTCACTTACAATAAGACCACCTCATTATAACACTTTCCATTTATAAGGAAAGTATGATCATGGATTGTAGTAAACTTTTATGAATAATGTACTTCACTGTAAGGTAGTTAATTTAAAGCAATATATTATATGGCTTGATGGATAACAAAACAAGGGAACAAAGTATGTGTTGATTATGAAATCAACTGAATGGTCCATGGCTCTTGGACACACACACATGCATGCATGCACATACACACACACACACACACAAACATGCATGTGTAGCTGATTTTCTTGATTGTTTTATTCACGTTCTTTATAATGTATGATGGTATACGATCTTAGTACATACCACAACACTGAATAAAATGAAGACAACGATTTGATCTATGGTTAACTGTTATGTACATGTATATTTAATTTAATTTGTTTGTTAGTATTAAAATATTTTTATTCCATTACATGCTATTGTAATGTAACATTGTTTACTGGACTTGACCTTGTCCAGAAAAGAGTTTAGTTCTGTTTGACCTGACTGACCTTTTTTTTATATAAAAAAATTATTTTCGATGTAAACAACTAGTAATAGAAAATTTTGTATCTATTTGCTGATCTTGTTCCAAAATCAGTGGCAGTTTTGGTAAACAACTTTTAGAAGAAAAAATATATTATCATCTTAATCAGAGTAAGAATCATTAAGTTGAGTCAAGGTCATACCTGGACTACGTGATAAAAAGCATGTGTCAATTGGTAAACAAACTTCTGTTCCAGAAGGATGAACTTTTGACCCCCACCTGGGAATCTGTTTTGCATCTTGAGTAGTTGTATAGCTGATGTTTTCATAAAAATTTTATCAGTAGTGCTTTAACACCTGAGACATTAAGTTGCATTTTTATCCAGTTTGGGCTCAATTTTATTTTCTTCAAATTATTGAATTCAAGTGATTATTTTTCTGGAAATACAAAAGTGCTCTGATATAATTCTTGGACAAAGACATTTATTGGAATTTATATGGAATTAAACAACTGAAATAATGTTTTCTGTGATTCAACACGACACTGTTGACACATCATTACAATGCTGACTATTACTGATGTCATAACCTTCCTTCTTGAATTTCATCGGGATTTGAACTGAGATTTATGTAGAACCTTTCATTGATAGGACTTGTGTTTTTTATTTCTTGGATTAGGATTATTTTTTAATTTAATTCATAAAACCATAAGTTCTTTTTTCTCAGTTTTCACTTTGTATTCTAGGGATGTAAATTATTTATTAAAGTTTACAAAACTTATTGTCTTCACTCTTTTCTGTTACGGGGCCCCAAGTGGCCGAGTGGTCTAAAGCGCTGTCCGTTACGGATCACTGCCATCTCACCTCTGTCTGTGTGTGTTCGAGTCTAAGATTCGGCTAATGTAGTTATGTGAGAAAGCTTGCCAGTAGCTTCTCGTGGGTCGGTGGTTCTTTCTGGGGGTTTTCTGGGTTCTTCCTCCACCATTAATACTGGCTGCCATGTATTGTGCTGAAAAATGGCGTTAAACCATAAAAAACAAACAAGATTTTCTGTTACTTATTTTAAGAGCACAGACTCATAACATAAATAATGATGAGAAATCATTGTGTCTTGAATATATTAACATAGAAAATAATTGTTTTTCCATATATCTTAATACTACTGATTCATTCAATAAATCTTCTTTCTTATAATATTTATTAGAGATATGTTTTATACATTCAAGAGGTTCACCTTATATCGTTAAAGTTAAATTAACGTGGCGTATTTCAGATAAATGAAGTGCTCAAAATTACGATTTTCTGTTGATCCAAGGCCTCATATTTTCACATATAACTGCAAGGAAATCAAGTTACCAGTCCTTATGTTTAGCTGATTTGTTTAAACTGGATAAATACTTCTAGAACTTCTAATGCTTTAAGTTTCAAACAATAATATAGACCAGAATAAACAAACCAATGCTTCAAATTTATTTATGCTGCAAATCAGTGAAGTGCAGTGATTTATAAAATGTCTTGAATATCATTCTGATGTCACAAGTCATTGCAAGGCTTGGGCCAAAATGCAAAATAAAAACCTCTGCTGGTATTGTATGTACTCACTTATAATTCAAGTCAAACTGCAAACAACAAAGATCCTCATCTCATATGACATAATGTTCCTGCAGACTGGAGTATACATTTTCTTGTTCTTCTGATGACTAATGGCAGATTGGAGTATACATTTTCTTGTTCTACTGATGACTAATAGCAGACTGGAGTATATATTTTCTTGTTCTACTGATGACTAATAGCAGACTGGTGTATATATTTTCTTGTTCTACTGATAACTAATAGCAGACTGGAGTATACATTTTCTTGTTCTATTGATGGCTAATAGCAGACTGGAGTATACATTTTCTTGTTCTATTGATGACTAATAGCAGACTGGAGTATACATTTTCTTGTTCTATTGATGACTAATAGCAAAGTGCACAGATCCAGATTTATCTGTGCATTGTGCAATGTCAGATCTGTGTGCAGATGGACTAAATATATAAGTAAATATGGTAATGCATTGTCAATAAGCAACCATCATATATTATTCACACCTTTTTCCGTAAGCTAAAGAACAGAGAAACCATTTGGTCATATGTGTAATTAACTTAAATTGCTGACTGGTTATGACATGTTAGCATGTCACGGTATATTTTAAAATTACACAGTGGGGCCTACTATCTTAAACTTAAAAGAATCTGTTTATTCAATATTATTTAATTTCATAAGATAAAAATGTTAATTACATAATTACAAAGTCCTAGTGTAATTAAGACTACAGCTAGCTTTGAGAATTCTCATCGAAATGCTACACAAAACAGAATCAGACAGATAAAGGTAGCTCATGACCAACATTTTTTTCCCCAGCATTTCTGAAGCACTGCTGAAAGTGGCCAACTCAGTGGCATACTCAAGGTATCTTTCAAGCACATTCAATAACACTTTTCTGGGATAATCCAGATGGACAATTCAATTACAATATGGGAGAGATTCAATCTATTAGACTAACACCCAGGCAGCTGATCAAAAAGACTGCTTGTGTGGTGGTGAAATGTACTTATGTTTTAAGTTGTTTTCTTTCAACCCATAGTTATAGTCATATGATTTAAGTACATGTACAATGGATTTGATATAAAAGGTTTAGCTAATTGATATTGTATTTTCAATTTTGCCTATTTTTGTGGGGAAAATGCCTGAGTTCTGCATTGTATCTGGAATTGTGTTGTATTGAAGGATATTGTAACAATTAAGGACAGCAGTACCATGAAAACAGGTCTAAAGGACATCTCCATACAAAGGACACCTCCATACAAAGGACACATGTCCACTAAGGAATTATCATAATTAAATGGACAAATTTCAGTGTAAATGGCAACATACTGAGTAATGTGAATAATACAATAAAACCTGTCTTGACAGACCACTGCTATGAGAGACCACCTGTTTTGAGAGACCAGAATATCCATGCACAGCTGTATTCACTATATAGTGTTATGACCTGTATGAGAGACCAATTATTTTTTGCAGAAGGGGTGGTCTTTCAAGACAGGTTCTACTGTATTTATTTTTAAGAAGCACTACCATTATTTAAATGGCTTGACAAAATGAACTTTTAACAAAACCAGTGAGGTCCTCTAGCATCGTATTTTCTTCATATGTCAATGCTTCTGAAATAATATTTGGATGTTTAAAATTGTGTTATGTAACGCCCACAAATATTTTTAAAAAATTAGCTTTTTATGAATAAAAATATAAATTAACATGATAAGGTACAGTCTTGGATCAAGCCATAAGCAGTTATTTTAACAAGAATAATTATTTTCTATCTCAATTCACAATTAACTGATGCTGTTGAAAATTAATTCATTAATACTTTGTTCCTCCAAAAATCAATTAATATTAATATTCAAGGCACAAAAAGACGCTCTTAACTTATATGCTGAGCTTGGAAAATTGGGTTAAGTATTGGGAAGTTAATTAACTTAACATCATGAATGTGAAAACCTGTATTCCAATTATTTCTCGCAGAGATGACTGTATAATGTAAGATTGTGTATTGAGTTTCTACAAAGATGTTGACAATGAGTTGATTGATAAGCAAACACTCGCTATAATGAATCAATATTTAGAATTCTATGATAAAATGAATACCACCAATGTTGTCTGGACAGCACCTGAACATATTTTGCTATAATTAATACCTTGTTATAATTAATCAGTATATGAATCCCACATTGTTAAAAATAATAATAATAATAATAATAATAACAATAATAATAATAATAATAATAATGATGATGATGATGATGATGATGATGATGATGATGATGATGATGATAATAATAATAATAATAATAATAATAATAATAATAATAATAAACTTTATTTCATGAAGATAACACAGTTATAATGTACTATTCTGGGGGGGGGGGGGGATTTTTATTATTTCAAATACAAATTGCTATCCATTATGTTACTGTCAGAACAGAGAACACATGTATTTTTAACTCCTATAGTGTGGCATAAACTTAATTATGACAAGTGTTTTAAATATATTCTGACCTACTGTATTCTCCTGGACTGGCAAATTTTGAATCGGACAATATAAGTTTCTGTTGATACATTTATATTTATAGGTACCACTGTATAACAAGCAATATCTGAAAGCAATGATGAAACACCCCACCCTATCTTAAGATTCACGATGAAGCCTATGAAAACATATAAAACAATAAAACAATATCTTGGAGGGAAGAAAAACAAACAAAACAAGGACATAATTCTTTTGGACAATAAATAGCATGGTAAGAAAATCTTCAAAAAAAGAAAGATAATTATTTTGAAGGAAAAAAACTTACTCTAAAAATGCAGGTCAGGAATGGAAAGCTGGAAATTGATCTCTGTCAAGTACTTCTATTTATATTCCCATCTGCAATGACCAGACCAGGGTCTATTCTTCAACTGACCATTTAAAAGGTGGGGAAGGATCCCCACCCCCCACCTCTTATTTAAAAAAAGGAGTCAATGCAGGGACCGATTAATGTTCTATTGGCATAAAAGTATTTTCTGGAATTCAAGATTATACATACAATTATCTTTTTTTCAAGTTCTGAGTGCTGAAACCATCTCTGATATTCTTGATTAACAACATTTTCAAATTAGACACTGTAAATGCCAGACTGGCTCCATTTTCATTTAGGACACAATGGACACTATTAGAAAACTTGAGAAAACACTTTAAAGATGATCCAACATTCCATTATGGAAAATTAGTGACAATATTTTCAACATGTTCATTGTGGCAGTCATATTTAAGGTCAGATTGACATTGTTTTCATTCAGCACCAAGTTAAAATCACATGTCCATATGACTTTCCAACATGGGAAAGAAGCAATATAAAAATTGGCACAATTTTCATTTGGTATCAGCTACACATCGTAAAAAGTCTTCTAGTGAAAATGCAATGCTGATATGACTTTCCATAAAGGAAAAGTAGTGATAATGTCAAGATGACCTATGTAGTGTCTATATTAATTAGCACACATTTTTATTTAAACTTACTAGACACCATAATAAATTTTCCAGTAAAAACCCCCATGCTGATACATCTGTAACCATCCATTCATGTGGAGTAGTGATACTAATATTTTCAAGATGACCTTTGTGGTGGCATCTGGGCAAAATTACTTTCACATTTAGGACCAAACAAACATCATAGGAAGTATTCTGGTAAATACCCCATGCCAATATAACTTTCTGTTCAGGGTGACACAGTAATCACATGATTTTCAAGATTAAGAATAACAGCATATCAGACATTCAATTGACAGCTTTAATATTAGGACCTACCAGGACCAAAGTCTTTCAGTGAAAACCCAATGCTGACATGACCAGCCATTCAGGAGTAGTAAAAAGAACAAGATTTTCAAGACTATTACAAAATCTCAAGAGTACTGATGAGGAGATGGGTCCTGGTTCCTGCCAATGTCCATACATGAATACATGAAGGGGTGTTGGTAGCTACAGGTGCAAAGTGGGGACTTTGTAGCTATTTGATGAAACAATGGGCTCAAATGTAGAAGAGAAGACACACCATAAATTCTGCTGCCTGGAAATCCCTTTAGCCTTTTAACAATTTTAATGTAGGCTCCTTCAGCATTGATGAGTGAGATCAACTGAGTGCCTCTCCAGACTTGACCAGATCCGAGCCTCCAATGATAGCTAAACACAGATCTGAAGAAGGAAGGCAATTGGCTTCATTTACCATATTACCAAAAGTCTACATCCCTTCTTCCTCCATCACCTGAACTGTTGGGTAGGATTTTGTTTAAAAAGCCAACAGATGAGCATGATTCAGATTCAATTTGAAAGGAATTACTTTATGTTAAATTATTCACTGGAAATATAAAGTGATCACTGACATTTTGGACTGAAACAGTACTTTTTGATTATTACAAATTATCTCAAGGATATTCTGAATTATATCATGGTTATACATCAAGACTGTTGGCATATCAGCTCATTCAAGGCTATTGGTACATCAATATAGTGACCTCTGGAATTCATTCAGAACAGTCTATACTTTTGGACTTGTGATAGAACTTTCAGGCTTATTAGGGATTTATTCCACAATACTGTAACTTCCTGTTAAAGTTTCATTTTATAACTAAACTTGTTGATTTGATTTATTTTTGTTTCATTATTTCGACCAGAGTCTTAACAGAAATTGTGGGCTCATCAGGGAAAAACATTTCTTAAAAACAACAATGAATTATAACAATATAAGGGTAGAAATCGCATGTCCTTTCAGTAGTTACCACTAAATGCATGAAGCACTTCTTAATTTGGTAATGTACTCAAAACCCTTAAAATCAATTAAAATAGATGCAGATACACAAAAATCCAAAGACTTTGATAAATCGTGACTAGTTATTAGTCATGTGCCTTGTTATTTTTTATATTCAGAATTGATTTGAAACATTTGATGTAGTAGAAAGGAAAAATTATTGACAACATTTACAAATTAACAAAAAGAAGGTTTATCATTGTTTGCATCACTATCATCTTTTGCATTATTATCACTGTCAGTATTATCTCCCCACATTCCATTCCTGCCAATTAAATGCAGGTTATTTTATCTGTAAAGCCATCTCAGCCACTGTTAACATATATATCGGTGTAAAGAACACATTCCAAGTTTGTTTTTGCTTATTAAATAAATATTAAATATTTTACTGATTTTTTTAATAACCACATTACATGAAGTTTCTCGGTTGCTTCACATCTTGTCAGCTTCCATCCAATTTGTTGGCTTAATTTCTGGTTTGTCATGCAGACAAGTATGTCACATTTACTTCTGATTTGTGGTTATTTTTTTGTTCAAGTCAAGAGACAGCAATAACCACCAATCAGAACCAACTGTGGTGTATTGCCACTGCAGTTTTCTGCATCTGCAGGCAGTACATTGTAAAGGATATGACTGTTAGTCTTCTCTGCAACCACAGACAGACTTGTTCCAGACAAGATTTCCTTAGCATGAGGAAATTACACTTTCTTCTGTTCTGAAGATAGCCAAATTTTTTTTTAAAGACTTTATGCAGTGTGAAAAAAGGGTGTGGTGACCATTCAAACTAAAATGCATACCTATTGTTAGCTTGCTGCAAGTTTGTCATAAGGTTGCAGCAAGCATGTATGATCAGAAAAAGCTTATCATTGAATACCTATGAATATATGGTACATTTTTTATAATTTTCTTTTCCATTACATATGACTTTTTTCTAATTTTTCACATGAATTATCACATGAGAAATTCGGCCTTTGATATCTTGATTACACAAGTGTTTGTTTCTGTTCATAAATGTAAAATACCAATAATTTGACAGATGTTAAATGTAACTCTTGGATAGTAAAATTAATATTTAATATATAAAATTATTATATTTTAAAAGGATGGTTATGAATAACATTTAGAGAATGTTTTTATAACTTGTAAAATAATTTTAGAATCCTGAAGAAAAAAAATGATATATTTTTGCCAAGCAGGTATATGTCACATCTTTTGTCCAGGTTACATGTACAAGTTGCTGTGATCAAATTTCAGTGGATGGTACCTGAATCTACAAGAAGCAGTGGAGGATGCACAATTTTATTCTGGAAGGATCTGTTTACAAGAGGTATTTTGGAATATTCAAATGGCTAATACAGTATTTTCACTTAACAGTGTAAAGTTTTAGCAGATGGGAGGCAGAATCTAACCATCTGACCCCATTCTCCCCTAAAATGGATCTTTATATGGAAGTGAAGTAAAAAGATTTTAAGCCATACAGAAACAAATGTAAAGATTTTCCCATATACTCAAGAAAACACATGGGAGAGTTTCCTTTCTGTGTAGCAGCCTGAATTTATGGAATCTACCCGTAATAATCTATACTAGATATGACCCTTCTCATGTGCTTTTCAGATTTTGTTGGATTCTATTGCTGATTTCGAGTTAGATCTCAAGTGAGAATCTTGTGTGTAAATGAGTAGAAAATTTTGGTGTGGGAGTTGTAATTGTAAAGAGGTATTTTGTACTTGTATTAGCTTACAGTAAAAATACCCTAGATTACTTTCCTTTTTAATATGATTTGCAAGAAATGGTAATTTAAGCAAAGCTGATACCACAGTTGCAATGTACAAAAGATATCAAGTTTTATCAGTTAACAAAATTTCAAACTTTCAGATGCAAAACAATAATAGACCGGTAATGGTTCAAGTTGTAAATAAATTAACGCATTTTATCAACGTGATCAAAGTTCTCAGGCAAATTAGATATTTTTTATTCAACAAGCCTGTCGGTCACCTCGCTTAGAATACAGCAGAGGCCCATCTGAAATTTGAAAGGCCCCTGGTATAAGTCTATCATATGTTTTTTAGCACTGCCAGTTCTTATTTTATGCCCGCATAAGCTTGTACATTACAATACTTAGGATTGTGCAAATTTGCAGCAATTTTCTGTAAGACTGCAGGAGTCTGCAATAACGAACCAGGTAAGCGTGAGTTTATTCAGTGCAAACTTGCATAGCTAGCCAGAAGGTTTGCACCAGAAGCAAGTAATTTTGGTTTGTGTTAATTGCACAATGAATCATGCATCTGATCAAATGGATCAGCCTGAAAAATCTCTGATATTTAACAGGTAACCTATTTAGAAAATCTTTTCATATCTTGTCAATGATGAGAATGGCAAATAATAAGTATATGTGTGTCTGTAATCTGCATATTTGAAATACAACCAATATGTCAACCCATAAAACACAGCACCACCCTACCAATGACACACCTTCTAAAGATGAAAAAACCATGACATCAGATATGTGTATTGATAATGTAATGCATCATAGACTGAATCGTTAATTGTATCAATAAATGGCAAGGGCATCTAATTTTATGCCTAGCGAGCTTTCATTACTACAATTCTTCAATGATAGGTCCCTCATACAAACATTTTCTAAAAACTAGACCACAAAAATCATTCTCAGTGTTCTCAATAGATTTCCAAACTGAGGAGACATTTGACCCTTGACCCCATGATGTCAAGGATCCAAATGAAAATCTCAAGAATCCAAACTGAAATCTCTTTTGTCATAAGGGGTGAATTGCTGTTCTTCTTGGAGCAAAATGATGTTTAAGAATTCTTGTCTTATGTTTAACTAAGAGAAACATTTAATATAGATTATTTTGTAAGAAACAGACAAATAGGTAATGAGACAGATATGGCCATTTATATTTCTAAATATGTATGACTGTGTGTATTTGGTATATTATACAGGAAAAGAACATTTTATACTTCATTATATTTTTTACTTCTCAACATATTCTGTTTTAGCTCTTTAGATTATTTTACAAGCAAAATAATACTAAAAAAAACTATGAAAGTGATATATAAATCAAGTATCTACATTCTATGTCTTTACCATTTCAATCCGATCACAAATCAAAAGGTTTCAATCAACATGAACAAAGCATTTCCAGTTGATCCATGAATGATCATCATAGGCAGCTTGTTTATGAGATTGAGAAAGAAATGAAAATCTAATTTTTTCAGCCATTATGATATAACAGTTCATAAATACATCTAATTTAATTAATTAATAAAACAAAATTGTTCCATTTTGTTATTCAATCTCAAATAATTCTAAAGCATGGTATAAATCAAGATGGGGCCCCGAGTGGCAGAGTGGTCTAAAGCGCTGTCCGTTACGGACTACTGCCATCTCACCTCTGTCTGCTTGTGTTCGAGCCTAAGATTCGGCAAATGTAGTTATGTGAGAAAGCTTGCCCGTAGCTTCTCATGGGTCGGTGGTTCTTTCCGGTGTTTGTCCGGTTTCTTCCTCCACCATTAATACTGGCCGCCATGTATAGCCTATATTGTGCTGAAAAATGGCGTTAAACCATTAAAAAAAAACACACAAAAAATCAAGGAGCATAATGTCCAGTAAGTTCTTGCTGAATGATACATTAATTAAAAAACCTTTTAAAAAGTACATGAATGATACATTAATTAAAAAAACTTTTAGAAAACTACATGAATGATACATTAATTAAAAAACCTTTTAAAAAACTACATGAATGATACATTAATTAAAAAACCTTTTAAAAAAGTACATTAATGATACATTAAAAAACTACATGAATGATACATTAATTAAAAAAACACACTTTTAAGAAGACATATTGCTGAACATTAAAACAGACAAGGACTAAAAACATAACATGTAAATGTAACCATAAACAAATAAAGAGATATATTAATTGAAATACATGGCATTGCATAAAACACCCCGACTAAACGTAAGATGATCTCAGTGATGACACTTTATAATACTTATAAAACTTGAAATTTAAAACCAATACATGTATATGTGGCTAAAATTAAACTGGTTGCTTATTCAAGCTGCTGGTATTTGTAACTTTGTCGGATTTGAAGATAAAATGGCACAATGGCTTTAACAAACAAGAAAACAATTGCTACACTTACCTAAATTGCATATTGATATACTCCCATCCATATGCCCGACAACAACTTTGTTGGTGCGTTTGGAGTGCCAACGAACTTGACAAATATCAGAATTCATATTAGCCGTTTCTTTAACAGTCGACACTGCCATTGTTGATCCTCCCTGGTACTGCCAAATGTACACAGGACCTCTCCCAAATGCATAGGATACTCCCTCTCCACTGACGTGAGACCAGTCAATGGAGATTGGAGTGCCTTTTGCATTTTCAAGTATCGATATGGGTTTCTGTTTAGGGATGTCCCATACAATAATTCGATTATCAGAACTGGAACTGGCCAGAATGTCGGGGTTGCGGGAATTCCATGATATCGCCGTCACAGTCTTTTTATGGTCAGAGAGAATAGACAGCAGACGAAACTCATTAAATGTTCTGTCAAGCTGAAATTGCAACAATGTTGTAATTGATTTTTTGGGATCATTGACAGTTCACTGCAGTCCAAGTATTTCATGACTACTCTACCAAATATTATATATATATATATATATATATATATATATATATATATATATATATATATATATATATATATATATATATATATATATATATATATATATATATATATATATATATATTTATGTATATAGTAACATAACAATAAAGAAGTGTATCTTAACAGGACATGCAATGCTAACGTTTGAAGCAATTAATGTCATAAAATTGCACATGCCAAGAAAAGTCAAACCAACTTAACATGCAAACAAATGCTAAAAAGTAAGTGCTAATCACCAAGCCTTCCAAAAACATAAATATTGAAATTTCAAGGTATACAGTAGAAACACAATTTAAAAAAACACATTTATGGGACAGGATGATTTCGAATTTAGGTTGTTAATGCTGTAGGGTTTAATGACATTTTCAGCACAAGATAGGCTATATATGGCGGCCAGTATAAATGATGGAAGTCTAAGAAACTGTAAAAACACCAGAAAGAACCAAAGACCCACAAGAAGCTACTGACAAGCTTTCTTACATACCCACAATGACCAAACCCTCGAACCCACACAGACAGGGGTGAGATGGCAGTGATCCATAATGGAGAGTGCTCAAATTAGACCACCTGGCGACTCGGGGTCCCTAGAATTTAGGTAATCAATTCTATTTCATTATCATTTTAAATGTGCAAAGTAAATGTTGCTGCTGCAGAGTAGAAAAACTCGATAAATTGATAATCAGATGCTTGACTATAATTAGATCCCTGTTCTTTCTGCTTAATTGATCCAGTGTTCAATAAATCTTGTGCCAAGAGCCCAGGGCAACCAAAATACTGATGACGGGCTAATACATGTGGAATTTAGGTAAAATAGTAGGCAACTGAATGATATAGTGGCTTCACTGAGAATTTTACGATTTGTAACAAGTAAAATATATAGCTTTACATAGGAGTGTAAGTTTGATTCACTGATAAATAAGAAACTAAATAAATAAATATTTAAATATTAAAAATAAAATAAATAAGAAACTAGAAAGCTTTGAAGAAAAAGGTTTCAAATAAAATAACTTCTCTGGGCTAATACACTCAAAGTGGGTTACCATATTCTCCTATTTTAGTAAACCAAGCAGGGAATTATTAAAATTCTATCATTTCAGACAAAATATTCAAAAATGTGATTAAGTGGAGAATCTGGACTATGGTATAATATGTACACAGTCAACAGACGTCACTTTACATGTGTATTCTTTCAAGCATAACTGACCCACCAGTTTTAGCCAAAACTTTGAAATCTGATAAATCAGCTTAAAATGAAATGAGGATTAATACGGTGATAAAAAAAATTAATAGGCAAGATTTTCCCTTTAATAGTTTTGAATATATGGATGAGATGATGTTAACGGTAATTTTGTTATAACAAATATCTGTTTTGCTAACTCTTCTGACACATCAGCCATAAAACTCATTCTGTAGCAGGACAATCTAAAAACAACAGTCCTCATTTCTCAAGTTTAAGAACATCGTCTCACCTGTGACCTGTGCAATGTCTGACTTGAAAATAAAATTCTAACATAGAATTTTAACATAAATACAGCCACTGCTGCCATCAGGATAAGTCACACCTTTGTATGTAACAATAATAGACAGGCTATATAAAACTGACCTGGTACACATAGATGGCCAGAGTGGCACAGTAAGCAAAGCGGTCTCCACTGGCAGCACACACATCACTGTACCACGGCTGACAGCCAGCTGCCAAGAGTCCCACCTGCTTCACCATTATAATGGACTGTACAGCCTTCTATGTGGACAACACAGCCTTCTCTGAAACCCGTAAAAACATAAAAAAATTATCTGTACAATATAAGAATGTTAATAATAAGTCACTGAAACAGCAAGGATAATGAAGAGATTTTTTTAATGGCATTTTCTAACCTCTTTTATTTTTTTTATTTTTTTAATAGCTCACTTCATAATTTAATTGTTTCATATTCTTTTATGAATTATTGTTTATATATATATATATATATATATATATATATATATATATATATATATATATATATATATATATATATATATATAATCCCAAATATACCAGACATGTAGATGGGAAGATAGGGTTATGGGATTATCACTGTGCATTAAACTGACAAAGTGTCATGGTAGAGATCAATAATTTAAATGAGCTATGATGAATAGAAAAAATAAAGCAAATTGAAAAAGTTGCTTATACTCGTACATTTACGCATTGCAGAACGTTCACCCCAAACCAAGCTGAGCCATTTCTGACTTTGCTGTGAAATATCTACAATGCTATTATAAGCACTGATTAAACCTAGGCTAATTATGGAAAATTTGATTATGTGTTCATTCAGATAAAAGGTGTTAAGGTAATTTATAAGCTGTGATATCTCCAGTATTTTACCACACGGTGAATGGCGTTTTCAAATGGTGGGAGGGGTTTATTTTATGGAGAATAGTATCTAAGGATTAATCCGTTATGGTATGCTTGAAGAAATTTGTGATTAATATTTCGTAATGAATAAACTGGATGAAACTTTGAGTTCATTATCGGTACAATTGAAATGATCTGGTTGTATGAAAATGACACTATCTAATATGCATGACAGGAATTACCATCAAGCTGCATTAATGCCATTGTACAACCTCATCAAAATGCATTTACCGGTAGTAAAAATGCTTTTAAAGTAAAACCTTTCTTGAAAGACCACTGCTATGTGAGACCACCTGTCTTGAGAGACCACATTATCAATGTACACATTTATTGATTATATAGATTTGTAACCTATTATGGGAGACCACCTGCCTTGAGAGACCATAATTTGTTGGCAAAAGAGGTGGCCTTTCAACATAGGTTCCACTGTATTAAATAAATAATCAATGAAAGTTTCCTTGCTCACTATTAAAAAAAGTCACCTAAATTCAGCTTTGTTAGATTCAATTTACTACATTAACAAATTCTACATATTTAATTATGTTCATGTCATAATGATCACGATAATGCTTGTGTGCTTTCTCATTTTAAAGAAGTCATTAAATTTAGTGTGGATTTTAAATTCATTACATTCAGTCTGTATTTCAAGGAGATTAATATTATAATTCATTACATTTATTCTGCTTTTGTTTGTTTGTTTTAGGGCTTAACACCATTTTTCAGCACACGATAGGCTATACATGGCGGCCATTATTATTGGTGGAGGAAGAACCAGAGAAAACACCCAGAAAGAACCACCGACCCACGAGAAGCTGCTGGCAAGCTTTCTCACATAGCTACATTAGCCGAATCTTAGACTCGAACCCACGCACATAGAGGTGAGACGGCACTGATCTGTAACGGAAAGAGCTTTAGACCACTTGGCCACTCAGGGCCCCTCATTTATTCTGCACTTCAAGGGTCATTCATTAAATTTAGTGTGGATATTATATTCATTACATTTAGTTTGTATTTCAAAGAGATTCATTATATTTATTCTGTATTTCAAGGGGCATTCATTAAATTTAGTGTGCATTGTATGGGGTATTCATTAAATTTAGTGTGCATTGTATGGGGTATTCATTAAATTTAGTGTGTATTTTATGGGGGATTCATTAAATTGGATGCTGATTGTAAGGGGCATTCATTAAATTTAGTGTGGATATTAAATTCTTTACATTTAGTCCGTATTTCAAGGAGATTCATTAAATTTAGTGTGGATTCATAAAGTCACACATTAAAAACAAAATGCTACATAAACTTTATAAAATAAAGACATTTTAACATTTCTTGCAGGGGCCCCGAGTGACCGAGTGGTCTAAAGCACTCTCCATTACGGATCAATGCCATCATACATCTGTCTGCGTGGGTTCAAATCTCAGATTCAGCCAATGTGGGTATGTGAGAAAGCTTGCCAGTAGCTTCTCATGGGTCGGTGGTTCTTTCCGGGGTTTTTCCTCCACCATTATTACTGACCGCCATGTATAGCCTACCATGTGCTGAAAAATGGCATTAAACACTACAACAACAACATTTCTTGCACTGCATGATGGACATAATTTATGTAACTTCTCTTCATACATTTAGTGCTTGCAAATTTTACAGATATTCTAATTTCTAGATACTGTAAAAAATCTTTCAAGTCAAACACGTCACACACACACACACACACACATGCACACACACACACACACACACACACACACACACACTCCCACACAACACACATATAAACATGCACACATATACATACATCCACAAACATACATGCACACACACACAAGCTTACAGACATACAAATACTCCAAACACATACAAAGATGCACATGCATACACATACATGTACACACACATGACATACACACATATGAACACACAAACAAATGTAATTTAAGCACCTTGATTCACACAAATGCACTATTCAACATTTGTCAGTTTCAGTAAGCAATCTAACATAATGTGCAACTCAATGCATTGCCAGTAACACCAATTAAAGGCAGACATCAGAGTCCAATTCGAAAAAACCCTGTTTTCAAAATGTTCTAAATTAAACCCAAAAAACAATATTAGCAACATAGTGGCACAATACATTATGAGAACCACCTTTTAATAGTCCAGACACAAACGACTGACACCATTCAACTGACAAATATACTAATTAAATATTCTCATGCACTTACCTTTCTACAGCCTCAACACGCAACTATCTCCGATACAATGCAGTAATAATACCAAAGCATAAAATATTCATACACACACAATCATTCCATTGATTAATTGATCTGATATACAGTTTCCATGGCTTGGGCTTAAACTACCATCCAATAAGAAACTCATTTATATAGCATTCATCATAAACAGGAGTAATTCTGACATAAATCATGAAAACTGCAATCTTGTAGTAATTCTAAATATTTTCATGTTTCTCTTTTAATATTTACAGTATAAAAGCTGTTTATTGTTTATAACAACAAAAATTTACTTGAAAATATCAAATACAAAATGTTTCCATCTTTTTTTGTTGCAAAACTTGCCTTTGCATTGTGAAGCAATTATTAATACAGTGAAACCTGTCTTGAGAGACCACTACCATGAGAGACCACCTGTCTTGAGCGACAAGGTTCTCCATGTACAGATTTATTGATTATATAGTGTTATGACCTGTTATGAGAGACCACCTGTCATGACAGACTATCATGTTGTGGCAGAAGGGGTGGTCTTTCAAGACAGGTTCCACTGTATGGGTAAGAAGTTAATCTTCTTGACAATTTACTGTAAACAGCAATCGATGATGATATGAAAATGTAACTCATACCCTTAATCAGATGTTTATCAATTGCAGTACAACTATCAATAATTTGTAGTATTAACTCTATCACTACTTTGTAGTATTAACTCATACCCTAAATCAGATGTTTATCAAAGCAGTACAACTATCAATAATTTGTAGTATTAACTCTATCACTACTTTGTAGTATTAACTCATACCCTAAATCAGATGTTTATCAAAGCAGTACAACTATCAATAATTTGTAGTATTAACTCTATCACTACTTTGTAGTATTAACTCATACCCTAAATCAGATGTTTATCAAAGCAGTACAACTATCAATACTTTGTAGTATCAACTCGTACCCTAAATCAGATGTTTATCAATTGCAGCACAACTATCAATACTTTGTAGTATTAACTCAAACATTCTCAGTGGGACATAACATTTATAAATTTGTTGTCTGGATTAGAATAAAAAAATTCCCCCAATCAGTTCAAAATTTTCATTTTGGTGTCTTATTATGTCTTTTCACATTTTATTCTTCTAGTTAAGGTGTTTTGCTTAAGATAACTTTATCCCATGTGTTATATTAATGTCAACTGCATAGACCTTGCTAATTCTAATTTTATTCCATGTGCAATATTTATGTCAATTGCACACCCTTGCTAAATATAATTTTATCCCATGTGTTATATTAATGTCACTTGCAAAGACCTTGCTAAATCTGACTTTTATTCCATGTGTTATATTCATGTCAACTGCATAGACCTTGCTAAATCTGACTTTATTCCATGTGTTATATTAATGTCAACTGCATAGACCTTGCTTCATCAGAAATTATTCCATGTGTTATATTAATGTCAAATGCATAGACCTTGCTAAATCTGACTTCCCTCCATGTGTTATATTAATGTCAACTGCATAGACCTTGCTTCATCAGAATTTATTCCATGTGTTATATTAATGTCAACTGCATAGACCTTGCTAAATCTGACTTCCCTCCATGTGTTATATTAATGTCAACTGCATAGACCTTGCTTCATCAGAATTTATTCCATGTGTTATATTAATGTCAAATGCATAGACCTTGCTAAATCTGACTTTACTCCATGTGTTATATTTGTGTCAATTGCATAGACCTTGCAAAATCTGATAATATGTCATGTGCTAGATGCATGTCAAATGCACAGACATTGCAAAAAAACAATGTTCTTCAAGTCTTTCTCAATTAAAACAACAGTCTACTTTAAAGTTAATGGTAGAAAACAATATGAAACTGGTGAAATAAAAGTAACATAAAGAATGGAAAAAACTACATATTACTGAAAAACTAATAATGAAAATAAGAACAACCCTAAAGTAAACTGAGACCATCTAATGAATTACAAGCTGGAAAACCCATTAATAAGACTAATACTTCATCTCTGTATATTTACAGTATGTACAAATTACCTTTTATGGCAAACCTTTTTAATGACCATTTTGTGAAGGTGGTCTCTAAGCTTAAAGAACTACAAACTAATTTCATTTTCCTACCTGTGACTATGTGAACTTGTAAACATTATCTCTGCCTTCAAATGGATGAGTGTGTGTATGCGACTTGGATTTTTAATGTAGCTTTAACAATTTTTCAGGCATATTGCTATGAGGTCTGCAGTGTGGCAGTTTATAGTGATGTCATGTAGCAGGGCATCATGCCACAGACAATGTAGCATATCCCACCCTGATACATTATCATGACACCAGGCGGACTAGTACTAACACTTAACCTCTTAATGCTGAACGCCAAATGAGGCAGCTGTTAGTACCAATTTTAGAAGTCTTTGGTATGACTTGGCCAGGTTTTCAAACCTGTGACCTTACACATCCAACAAAATAGCATATTTAATCCTTCACAAACAAATCTAATCAATAATAAACCTCAAACATCTACTACATGCAATATGGAATAATATAGCAAAATTATAACAATGTAAAGCTAATGAAATTTTTTGTTGAGCATCAAACAACTCTATTTTTGCAAATGAGCAAAGGAAACACTACTGTACAAGGCAGGGGACTAAAACATTCAGCTAAAATCAATCCTTCCAAATTTAAAATTGAGAAGCATGTTCATGAGTCATTTATGACTCCAAACATATTATCAACCTATATATATATATATATATATATATATATATATATATATATATAGATATATACTAATTTCTTTGTTGAGCATTGCTGCAAATCTTAATAAAAAAATAACTTCAAACAGCATTAAACAGTCTCCAGATGAAGTGTACAGAGAACGACATTGTTGTACTCTTTTTGAAAATAGATACTTTGGCTAATTCATGAAAGCATCGTTGCAAAGAAAATATAACATAATTTTTGAATATTAAGAAAATTAATGTATTTCATTCCAAAACAGTATCATATCACCTTTAATTGTATTTGCCTCTCTTCTTTATCTCCCTGTTTTCTCTCTCTCTCTCTCTCTCTCTCTCTCTCTCTCTCTCTCTCTCTCTCTCTCTCTCTCTCTCTGCGACTCCATTTTTTTTCTCTGTATTTGTATTTTTATTTCCTTCCCTTCATTTTTTCTCTCTCTGTATCTCCATCATTTCTGAAGCTGAAGCTTACTTAATACCAATACCATCTGGTATTATCACTTTAATTTCTTTAAATTCCTATCATCAACCACTCCGGTGGACTAGTGGTTAGAGCATCCACTGCAGAAGTGGGAGATTGTGGGTTTGATCCCAGCCAAGTCATACCGAAGACTTACAAAAATGGTGCTAACAGCTGCCTTGCTTGGCACTCAGCATTTAAGAGGTTAGTGTTAGGACTGGTCGGACTGGTGTCAGGATAATGTGACTCGGTGGAACATCATGCTACACGTCTGCGTCATGATGCCCCAGTGCTTGACATCACTATAAACCGCATCACTGCAGACATTGCAGTGATATGACTGAAAAATTGTTAAAGCTATGTTAAAAATCCAAGTCAAACAAACAAATTCCTATCACAATGAGAGACAGACTTGTGTATCTAACAAAACCGCCATCATCAAAAATTTTCATTCCCACCAAAATATGAACCAAAATATTCTTTGTATCTACTCTGTTAAAGGTAATTTTGCTTCTGAAATATGTCTGGCAAGCTCAGGCAATTCATCCTTTTTCACAGATTCTGACCTTCCTGGGGAAATGTAAACACTATCTTGAAGAAAATGAATCTACATGTAAACTATCAAAAGAACATATTTGTGATTTGATAAAACTTGCTCGAAAATAACTTTTTTCAATTTGGTAATACAAACTATATCCAAACGTTGGGAACAGCAATGGGCAGTCCTATGGCACCTTCTTATGCATCTTTATTTATGGGGAAATTAGAAAATTTCTAAATAAATGTCTCTTAAAACCAGGTTTGGTTATGATTTTTAGATGATATTTTTATGATCTGGAGTCATTTATTAGAAGGCCTTCACTATTTTATAGACTGTTTAAACAAATTACATCCAACAATAAAATTTACATTCAATATATCTAAAACTAAAATATCATTTTTGGACGTTGAGGTCATGAAAAATGAAAATAATGACATCACTACTATGGTTCATGTTAAAAACATGGATATTCATCAATATGTTGAATATTCTTCATGCCATCCTAAATCATGTAAAAACGGGATACCATATAGTCAAGTGAAAAGATATAAAAGATTTATTTCTGATGACACTGTTTTTAAATTATCTTTAACAGAATTAGGTCAGCATTTTTTAAATAGAAATTACCCAATTGATATCACTAATACTGCTTTTCAAAAAATATCTTCTCTTACACAATCTGAATCATTAGAATGTAAAATCAAAGCTAGACATAAAGAAATCATTCCTTTTGTGATTGAATATAATCCAAGTTTGCCAAACATAGGTAAGAGCTTAAAAACCTTCATCCGAACAGTCAAAATTTGAATAGTAATAACTTAATTCAATCATTCTCTGAACAAATTAAAATGACATCCATTACTAAAATGTTTCAACATCAATGAATTCACTTTTTTTCCACTCTGGAGAGCGTTGCGTCCACATGCATATCTACTTCTGCGTTCTGATTTTCACTTTGAAATTGGCAACATGTACCTAAACAATAACTAACAGCTTTGAGAATGGCCACAGAATATTAATTTGACTGATTTAATTATTTCCCAGACTGTTGGTATGAAGATAAAGAAAGATGATAAAGTTTAAACACAGCTTGGGACTCGGGAGTGCTAGATTTGCATGTGTATAATCATTATAGATGAGTGCATTTCATTCAAAAACACACCTGTCAAAGACGTTTCAAGGGTTACAGTAAAAGTTATTATCACTTTGTCCCAAAATCGGCTACATGCATGAAAACAATCTCTTGACACATTGATTGTTCTGAGTACGCAATCTTGGTATTCAGAGCTCACAAACTGCCATGTGGATATTATATATATTATACACCGAGTTTAATGAAGAAAAAAAAGAATTTCACTTTTTTGTAAGAAGTATTGTTTGAAAGAAATGTATTAATTATTTTTCACTCATCAAGAACACATTGCAGATCAATGACCGAAACTGTCAAGATGAAATGGTCTCACATGCAATTAGCAATGTTGCATATCTTTCCAAATGAGTGTATTAGGAGGGAAAAAAAATTAATTTAGATGTAAAATAGTGAAATTCGAGGGGAATGGTTACTTTAAATTGGAAACTAGAGACAGGGGAGACTGTAAATATACAAGTTAATCTCTGCCTTTTTGTGACATTTACTGGTAGTAGAGACCAACTATTTGAAGCACATTATTTGTGCCATAGGCCATCGCCGGGCTCATATCTCATGAATTATTGCGAATATTTATTTATTATGCACTCCTTCTCATTTTATTAAGTATTTTATAGGTGTGAAAACTTAATAAATAAATATTCGTGTCCGTTCAAGAGATATTACCGTAGTAGCACTATGGCGACAGTAGCAGCGGGTGTTTGCAATGGCCACAGTAAACCGACAGTAATAGTCATTTGATATCGGTAGGAAGAGGGATTGAAACTTACCATATACTGTGGAAACCTAATAAAAGCATCATGTTCTGTGTTGAAATGTGCTTGAAAACTGCCGCAAACACTGGCTCTGGAAAGTTTGTTTACATTCGGTCAGACTAATAAAGGCGAAAGCTGTATACAACACTGTCCGTTCCGGAATACATTGGTGGATAATAATAATAATAATAATAATAATAATAATAATAATAATAATAATAATAATAATAATAATCCTGGGCGGCTAATACTTACCAACTACAGGCGCTTTGGAAAGGATGGACAATGTTTCCCTTTACGCTACACCCACCCAATCGAACCACAGTCCCACAGAGCGCTCTTCTACATGTTATGACTTGCACCTTTATCCATCTCCGATCCGCCTCCTTTTGATTACGTTCTTAGATTTTCTTGCAATATTTCCATGCTATTTCCAAACAAAAATTCTAAATAGTGTGTGTTGGGGGAGGGGGATGCAGACTTATTGCTTATTGGTTTGCAGTAACAAACACCATACACATCTTGTCGGAATCAATAAATTAATGTTGCATCTCTCTCTTGTTTGTTAGTGTGGGGTGGGGTGGTGGTGTCGCTTACCGTGAATTTGGGTTTGGGATAGGGACTACAGGCCGAGAGAGTGGGGAGAAGAAAGGTGCAAGCTCAAGCGTCTATGTATTGAAAAAATTGAAATAAGATAGAATTAACCGCATGGGGCATAACAGAAGTTTTGGGTTGAGAGAAAAGTACAATAACTGATTTAATAATGATATAAAAATTTAGATAAACATCTACTGTTTGATTCATGCAATCCTTCCAGATATATTGCAATTACATATTAAAATGTAATTTAGGAAAGCCAAAAGAAACTGCTCTCTCTCTCTCTCTCTCTCCTCTCTCTCTCTCTCTCTCTCTCTCTCTCTCTCTCTCTCTCTCTCTCTCTCTGTGCAAGCAATTATTTTACGTTTGGCTGGTCTGTGCAACTCGCTGCCCTTTTAGTCGTAAACACTATTCTACGTCTACGACCTATTTGAAAGGTCGTGCGACAATATCGTAGTATTAGTAGCAGCAGTAGTAGTAGTAATAGTTGTGTCAGTAGTAGTAGTAGTAGCAACAGTATAAAGGATCAAATTTATGTATGTATAGGCCGCCGTTTTATGCATGATATTCAATTCAATACAAACTACTCTATTTCCATAGTGAGGTTTCCAAATGAAAATCAGATCTCTACAATTGAATTAGAGACCTCTTTGTATCAATTATGGACCGCTCAGATTCCAATAGAGACCTCACAAATTCAATAATAGACCTATGTTAATAAATATTGACGTCATTAATAAAATTGTAGACCTTTCTAATTAAATTATAGACTTCTCTTATTGAATAAGGGAGCTCTAATTCAGTTGCAAGTTTCACTAATAAAATCAGAGACCCCTCTAATTTGTCATTATATCAATAACAAATCTATAAAGGAATTGAAGATGTCTTTAAGCAAATTAGCGACTTCTTTACTTAAATTACAGACTTCTCTTTTCAACATTCTTATTATTAAAATTCTTAAAACGGAATAATAACTTATCTTAGCTCTTTGATGTTTATATTGTATAGAGTACTTGTATGCATATTAGGTTTATGCTAAGAAAAATGACTGCATCACAAGAAACGTATCGCGGAATCAATATTGCAAAAACATGGCATTGTCTGAAGTTAAAGGAAATAAACCAGGTAGACATAATTAGTTTTATGTGAAGTAGAGCATCATTGGATGCAGAATAAAATACAAATATGCTATAAACCCCTCATGTCGAATGGATAATTGAACTCAGGTCCGAGTGTCACTAAAATTCTCATTTCGTTTCCTCAGACCGGGATGTTATATCATCTTTACGATACTTCAGACAACAGATGTAGGAACAATATAACGGATTTTAAATACTTTTTCTTCTTCTTCTTCAAATCTCAGACACAAAAGTCTTTTATTCTTAAAATATATGGTTCAGGAAAATCTCAAATTTATGGAAATACTTCAAATATCCTCGTAGATAAGGAAATATTCTTTGATAGAAAATCCAACATTTTATTACTTTATTTTAATCATAAATTTATATAAATTGTATGCATCTTCTATCCGTTTCGGAGTATTGGCTGGGACGAATATTCGCTGATAGAATCAGGAAACAACCATGAAAAGTTACCGTTAAAAGCGGTAAGAACAAATGAACAGACATATAAAAGTTACACATATAGGCGGTCTCTTTTTTTAAAAGCTAGGTGGGAATGGCTGATTGCAATCCAGAAAAAGCAAGCATTAGTATCACTCTACAAAATTAAAAGGATGCCAGCTCTAGGATATGCTGTAGAATTACTTCATCCCCTGTGTCTAAGCAAACAAATGATATATTTCGTCATTCCTGTAATATAGTCACTTGCAATCGGTAAGCTAAATGCTAATTATTCATCTTTTATACCCTCCACAGTGGCTCCGTGAAACAATATTGTGCAGAATATATAATGCAAAGTAACATGAGGTGCTTTCAAAGAAAGTGTTTATGCCCATATATCCAATCCAGTAAAATGGCTGGTTTTAGTCATCAAATCTTAGATGTTGTACATATTAGCTTGCGACGTCATGTAAGCACATAAAATGCTTATTTGTATTATGTTCAACTCGCTGACACACTTTTCGCTTCTGTAGTAGCGAAGAATTCATTTTACGTTTGTCCATGCTCTGTCGCAAGTATAGTCATGATCTGTTCCAACTATCGTCATGTTTTGTCAGTAACTATTTAAGATCAGAGCCATATCCGAATGTAAGCTTAGATTTATTTATATCTTGAAAGAACGATGTCAATGAAAGTTATAGAATTTTACAAAATGTATGCACATATATACAAGATCCTGGACTAAAGCATGGAGTCGAATAGTGAATACAATCTTTATGACAAATGGACGTCTCGTACTACATTAATGTTTTGGCCAAGGTTTCCATCAAGTAATGTTATTCATAAATCTCAGATCAATACTGTGCCAGGTCGAGAGTGAGAAGCACGTGATCAGGAAATGTTGACGTCATTAACGAAATATATTTCAAATAGTCACGGCATCGATTACGAAGATCTTCAACTTCATTTTACCCTTGTGCATTAGCGAATATATTGATTTTAGTTATAAATTATACATTTGCAGTAGTAAAGATTTGACAAACTATCAGAACCAGACGATAACTCATTTGGCCAAGAAAGATGTAGGTGATAGAAACATCTGAAATAAATGGAATATCATGTTGTAGAATTAAGAAATATCCGAAAAGGACACACAACAGAGGATCCACAGAGAATGAGAAACAAGCTGGGAGAGCAAAACTTACCACTAGAAGGATGATAAGGTACTTTCGCGTGTTGTTCAGCAAATTGCTTGACAATATTATCAGCAGGTGCCCGTGGTTTAAATGAGTCTTTCAGTGTTCATGTTTCAAAAATCAATACCATAAGATGACAAAAGAAGTTTAGGTTTCAGGAGAGGTACAATAAGAAAACAAACAATAAAATCGTAGCAGGATCCCGCATAAAGCATTTTGTGGCTTGAAGAAGAAAACAAATGGGCAGTTGAAAACTAAAAATCAATAATAAAAACAATTAGCGATGAAATTAAAGTTGAAATTAACGTTGTTCTGAGCTAAGATTGAAAGTTTCAGCTTTTAGAAACTCAGACGAATATCAACCATAGGATTGGGCCCGTACAGTGCGAATTGCAATTCTGGAATATTTCGAAGCTATGCAATTGAATTTAGAAGATATCTACTTATATACATACCTTTCAAATTATATTGCAAACCTCTCTAATTCTCTTTCAGACGTCTGCAATTCAGTTATACAGGTCAACAAATGAGACAAACTATTGAGGTCCCTGATTGAATTAGAGACGTCTATAATTTATATAGTCTCTTTTTAGATTGCAGAGGTCTCAAATGTATGTATGTATGTATGTATGTATGTATGTATGTATGTATGTATGTATGTATGTATGTATGTATGTATGTATGTGTGTGTGTGTGTGTGTGTGTGTGTGTGTGTGTGTGTGTGTGTGTGTGTGTGTGCGTGCGTGCGTGAAATGTAACAATTGTATTTCAGTCAATTAAACTTGTATTCATCAGTGCATATTAAATTTCATTTACATGTTTTGCCTCTTTTTTTACTTTTTCATAATTTTTTTTTTTTATTGTCTTCTAATAAATGGGAAGTAACTCTTGTAAATATTGCTGTTGCTACTCGTTGGCTGATGTATTTTTCTTGTTTCTGACATATTGGATACATTGATATCAAGGAACGGCGTTAAAAGTATACACAGGTGGGAATTTGTATAATGTTACAGTTGTTGTTTTGGTGATGATGATGGTGGTGGTGGTGGTGATGGATGATCTTAAAGAAGTAGATAACGAAGATAATATTCACGAGAGTAACGTAAAGGATCAAGACATCACGTATTAATGTTTTTGGTTCATATTTATTTATTTATTTATTTATTTATTTATTTATTTATTTATTTATAGCTTTTTTTCATTCCTTTATGTATACATTTCTGACTTTAATCTTTGCTCTCGACATTTGCCCAGAAAAAGTGAGTAATATTATTGTCCTTCTTGGATAAATAAATAAACAAAATAAATAATAAAAAAATACGCAAACAAGAGTTATTTTTCAAAAGTGGTGCGAGACCGCCACCCACCCACCCACCCCCCGACACACACACACACACACACACACACACACACACACACACACACACTTGTTAAATAATGACCGAGCAGTTAGTTATAAGCTGTCAGAACTTTTATCAATACCAGCTGATTTGCTTAAATATTGACTAATAAAGTACACTATTGTCTTAAATTTTTAAGATTTTCAGATTTATAATAGAAACATTGAACAAGAACAATACTAAAGTAATAATATTGGTTTCCAGAGATAATTGTTTCTGCTTTAGTTTCTACCTATATAAACGAAAATAAAGTATGTTCAAATGGAGTATTGTGGAAAATAGCGTGCACGAGAGTAGAGATGTTAGCTTAGTCGTATTTTGAAAATATATGGTAGCATATTTTAAAATTGATGAGAATGTATACATTACATTTAGTGACGACCATATTAAAATTAGAATCACTCTAGGCACTGATAACAATTATAAACTTTGGAAGTAAGAGATTAAATAAGTACAACATGACTAGAACATAAATTAAGTATTTTATGAACCAAAATTTAAAGACAAATAAGGATAAATTTTTAAAAAGTTGTCGAAAATATGTTAATGTTTATTAAGAAGAATTCAACAAAAATAGTGAACAATTTTAGAATGACATAGACCTAAAATATCACACGATGATATAATATGTAAAATACTTAATTCAGATTAAACTTTAATCTACGACTTTTCGATCTCAGTCCTAAATTATTTCTTCACTTGAAAGGGTTGGGGAAAAACATGATGTAACTTGTTGAAATTAATAGTAATTATTTTAGACGTTTTATACCATTTTCAGCCGACCACGACTTCACAGATCAAGACAGAAAACAGTACTTAATTCCCACAATCCTTCCAGTTGCAAATACAGATGACACGTAATTGTGGCAACATGTAAAAGTGACGAGAATACAAATTAAAATACTAGTTTAAATAATGGTTAACTGAGCAATTCAAACTACACAAGCAACTGAAATAAAGCGTTCCATACAGAATGGTCTATGTTTTTCATGTGGCCGAAAAAAAGCAGGTTGACGTAGATAAGATGCGAGGATACGAGAAGATTGCAATTGAAAGTACATTAAACTGTGATTCAATTTCTTTTCTAAATACGCTTGAAACGAGTAGATTAATGAAAAAAGGAAGATAACATACACAATCCTTGTAAAGACATTTTAAAAGGGCAAAGGGCTGAAAATATATAGCTTGATGCAAGTAAGACGTTTTACAAGAGAAACTCGAAAGTTCTGTTGGAAATAAAAAACATTGAACGTACTATGACATAACGGCATATGGAGAATGTAATTCAGAGACATAATCACGAACAGTTTAAAACAGCATTATTCCCATAAATAATAATAATAATAATAATAATAATAACAATAATAATAATAACAGCAGCAGCAACAACAACAACAACAATAATAATAATAATAATAATAATAATAATAATGAGGACTTTGTTTAGAAGCTCTAAGCGCTTTGCAACATCTATAATTATATGACTAAAGAGAAACAAAAAACAAAAACCATGAAATTGGAAAACATAAAACATGCTGAAAACATTTAAGGTACAACACATTATTAGATCTCTCAGTTTGTTCCTGCAGTCGAAAAAGGTGAGTTTTAAGAGCACTCTTAAAAGGAATCACTGTGTCTTTGCGTAGAATTTCAATGGGCAATTCGTTACACATCGCCGGGCCCTGGTTTGCAAAAGAACGTTGTCCATATGACTTCGTTTTCATAATGGGAACAATGAGTATAAGATTGTCAGAAGAGGAGCCTAAGTATCTTGCTGGTGTATACACATGGGTGAAGCCGCATCGGTATGTTGGACTGGAGTCTATCAGTGCAACATAGCACAGAGAACAACTTTTGTATTTGATTCTGCATCGAATGGATACTCAGTGTAGGGTGCATATCAGTGATGTAGTGTGCTCTGATCGAGGTACTCTAATGATAATCCGAGCAGCCGTGTTTTGAACTTTTAGAAGTTTCTTGAGTAGATATTTTGACAAACCAGACATAGTTGAGTTACAATAGTCCAATCCTGAAAGTACTAATGAACACAAGTGTTTTCGTGGCATCAACTGAAAGATATTTGCGAATGGAGCTGATGCGTCTCAGCTCAAGATATGCAGCCTTGCATAAGTTCATGACATGTTGGTGCAATGTGAGAGCCATGTCTAGAGTAACACCTAGGTTTCGTACTGACTGTGTGAATTTAATGTTGGTGTTGATGATAGTTATTGTCTGAGGCGAAGGATGTGAATGAGAAAGTTTTGTGTTGTGATCAGAATGGCCTCAGTTTTATCATCATTCATCTGCAGCTTGTTAAATGTCACGACATATGGCAGAAAATTGAAAATTCAATTTGTGCTGTAACATGAATGAAATCGTCTTTTCAGCCAGAGTCACGTGTTTGCAAACAACTTAAACGCACAATATTTCAAAATGAGGTACTCGGTAGAACTTTAGAGATTTATATCTGTAACCCGTGCTATATTATTTTTACTTGTACTAATATATCTGATGTTATTTAATTGCTTGTGAAATCGGCATCAGTCTAGTAATTTTCTCTTAAATTGTATATTTTATCCCACCAACCATTAGTAGGATGAATATTATAGTATTGACACGTAGACATGGAAAGATAGGTTTCAAAATTCAAATTAATTTTAAAAAAATAATTGTTATCTTGCAATTTTTAGTAATACATTTCATGGTAGTCAGATATACGATACAAAAACAAGCCGGTGAACGTCTCTTAGAAAACTATAGATAAGACGGGATTAAAGAAGTTACAGTCACCCAAAAACTATACATAGTAACATTTTACAGAAACGATTACAGTCGATGCTATTAAAATCTAGACGAACATGATACACTTTTTAAAAGTAAATGTCAAATATATAGTATTTATCGTAAATGGCTTTATTGCATACTTATGCATACAAACTGACAGCATTATGATATATGCGAATTTACAACATACTGATACGTACAAATGTACAGCATAATGGGACATACAAATTTACAGCATAGTGTGACATAAGAATTTACATCACAATGGGACATACAAATTTACGTCACAATGGGACATACAAATTTACAGTACAATGGGACATACAAATTTACAGTACAGTGGTACATACAAATTTACAGCACAATGGGACATACAAAGCTACAGCACAATGAGACATAAAAATTTACAGCACAATGATACATACAAATTTACAGCACAATGGTACATAGGAATTTACAGCACAATGGGACATACAAAGTTACAGCACAATGGGACAAACAAATTTACAGCATACTGATACGTACATATTTACAGTACAATAGGACATACAAATTTACAATACAATGAGACAAAAAAATTCCAGCAGAATGGGACATACAAATTTGCAGCATACCTTCCCTGTATGAAACACTTTAGTCACAATTAAAGATTAAGTATATTTTGTCCAGAGGCAGTGCATTTCAACGCAATCTTCGTGAAATATGTTTATTGACCGTTTAAATCCTTCTTGCAACGGTCTGGTTAAAACTCTCTCTCTCTCTCTCTCTCTCTCTCTCTCTCTCTCTCTCTCTCTCTCTCTCTCTCTCTCTCTCTCTCTATATATATATATATATATATATATATATATATATATATATATATATATATATATATATATATATATATATATATATATATATATATATATATATATACATATATATATATATATATAAAAGTAATGACCGCTCCGCTCAAACTTTGGTCATTTTCATATGTATCAAAGTTTCTAAACTTTTCTTTAGGATCAGACTTACTTTTCAACAAATCACACCAGGTTCATTTGATTTGAATGCCCACCAAGAAATATTTAATTAAAAACTAATATTTTTCTTCTCTTGCTTAAAAAATACAGATTCTTATCAAACAATTCTACGTAATTTGTCCGATTGTGATAAATGTCTCCATCGTTTCTCTTTCTAGGCTGCACGATATAGTTTACTGCGTCTTTATAGGAATGTAAATGATGGGTAACGATGAGTTATAATTAATATTTAATTGCAGATACCTCGTCCTTTGTCCTTCTGTCTACGTTTTGATATTTTTGGTTTTCTTTTAAAATTCATTTTTCACTTTCAATTCAATTCTTCAGGTGTGTTTCTTATGACATGCTTTGCCAATTTTGTGCACAGAACGGACGTCTAGTAACGGTATAGCTCCTATGGCAAGGATATGGACAATCTTTTTTTAGTATTTCTTATTCAAATTAGTTAATTATTTTTCTCAGACCTGCTAAGAATATTGTCTTCGACATACTCTATCAACAGCTGCAGGGAATTTCTATCAAAGTTCTGTCCTTTGTGATTTCGATAGCAGAGAGGTGAAAAATTTATTTAACCGAAAAATGACCATAAATCGGACTCGAAGAAGTAAAAAAAACCCACAAAAACAACCGAACACCAACGTGTCAGATACCACTACTTTCAACTAAAAGGACATTATTTGACATAAATTTTCCGGACCTTTGCGGTCTTTCAATCTGAGTTACCTGCCTTGTTGCTGTTGTTGTTGTTGTTATTATTATTATTATTATTATTATTATTATTATTATTATTATTGATTTATAAAAGACTTTTGACAGAAAGTGGCATGAGACATTGTGGGCCACAATGAAGAAGTACAACATCGGTCAAACGTTGACCAATACCATCATGCATCTATACGCCAAGGCTACCAGTGCAGTAATTGCTCAAGGTTCTGTGGAGGACTGGTTCACGATAACAGATGGAGTACGGCAAGGCTGTCTCCTGTCAAACACGTTTGCAACATCTACTTAGAGCGAATCATGAGCGAATCCCTGGAAAACCGTTGTGAAACAGTCAGCATTGGAGGGCGTAACATCACCAACCTACGTTTTGCAGACGACATTCATGGGCGGCAGGCAGTGAAGATGAGCTTGCCACCTTAGTGAATAACCTGGGTGAAACATCTTCCAGATTTGACATGGAGATAAAAGTGCCGAGAAGAAAAAGCTGATGACAAACAGTAGCAAACAAATCTCAACCAATATTAAAGTCAGAAGACATGAATTGGAAACAGTGGGCCAAATCAAATATCTTGGTTCCATAATCACCGAAGAGGGATCAAGAGCATACTTTTTGTCACGAGCAGCACAAACAACGACAACTATGTCAAAGCTAAGACCCATCTGGAGAGACAAAAATATCTGTCTGAAAACTAAAATCAGACTATTGAGAGCGATAGTCATCTCAATCTTTCTGTATTCATGTGAGACCTGGACCTTGACAGCAGAATTACAACGAAGAATCCAGTGTCACTTGAAATGAGATGCTACAGAACCATCCTTGGCATCTATTACATAGACCACATCACAAATGAAGAAGTGCGAAACACCATCAGGCACATAGTAGGCCATCATGAAGACCTCCTCACCACTGTCAAAAAGAGAAAGCTGTAATGGTATGGCCATGTCACTAGAGCCAACAGTCTATCCACAACAGTGATGCAGGGCAGTGTCCCAGGTGGCATAAAGAGAGGTAGACAAAGAAAGAAGTGGAGTGACGAAATCACAGTATGTACCAGGAAAAGTTTTGTGGAGACACAGGCACTGGCATATGATGGAGACAAGTGGAGAGAACTGGTCAGATGTTCAGCACCACAGTGCCTCAACGACCACACAAAGTCAAGAGATTGATGATAATGATGATGATGAACTGTAATTTACACAAGCGGTTAATACAGATGAATGAAGTGTGCGAATATGCGTGTTTGTGGCTACATTCTACAAAAGCTGCTAATACAAATTTATCAAGTTTGGGAATATGTGTGTCTATAAATGTATTCTTCACAAACGATTAAATACATATGTATGAAGTGTGGGAATATGCGTGTCTGTAACAGTAGGCTGCAAAAGCGGTTAACATAGATGTAAGAAGTGCGGGAATATGCGTGTTTGTTTTGTGACTTATACTAGCGGTTAATATATACATACGTATGAATAATAGGAATATAAGTGTATATAACTGCATTCAACACAAGCTGTTAATACAGATGTATGAAGTGTGGCAATATGCGTGTTTGTAACTGTAATTTACACAAGCAGTAATACATACATATGTATGAAGTGTGGGAATATGGATGTCTGTAAATGTATTATACACAAGAGGTTAATACTGAAGTATGAAGTGTGGGAATATGCGTGTCTGTAAACTGTATTTTACACAAATTTTCTTTTATGCACAAATGTAACAATATATTTGTTTGTATTGGATTGCAGTTTCCTTGATTATGACTTAAAAATATGTATGTAAAAGTACCAGGACAAACCTTTTCCAAATAATTGTTATGTATGTATGTGTGTATGTGTGTATGTGTGTGTGTGTGTGTGTGTGTGTTATTGGATAGATGGATGTATATAGGCATTGATGGATGCATGCATGCATGCATGGATCGATGGATGGAAGGACGGATGGATGCATGCATTAGTGCATGCATGTATATATGGATGTAAGCACATACGTATGTATGTATACATGGATATATTTGTGTTTAAACCATAAGGCAAGGTGGCACATAAGCATTGAATGCCACATATAGCTGATATTTTAAATGTTGTTCAATGCGTACACAAATTAATGATTTCTTTAAGAGGTAGGGAAATTGCTTTTTCTAACAGTTCAGGCTCTTTTGTAAACAGCCCAACAGCTGTGACGAACAACAAACGATTCAAAATACATTTTCTCTACTTTTCGCGATAGAATTTGAGCAACAGCACTTATGTTGAATGTTAATTTGTTGTGGGATTTGTGTGTTAGAGAGAAATATTTGATGTTTATTGACTCCGGAGGTTTTCTTGAAATTTAAACGTCGTGACAGTAAAAGGAAAATTTCGTTGTTTAAGCAACGGAGTTAGCGAAGGGAGGTTCGGAACGATAAGGGATGCAGTACCGGAGTGAGAAAGGAATGAACTAGTCTAACAGAGCTCGCCCTAATAGCCAAACAAACGATGACAAATAATGCGGCCGAGGCAGGATTGAACGGGAAAAGCCACATATTGATAGAGACAACGTAGAGTGCACCTTTGAAAGATGCTCATATTTTGAAAGACACGATCGAACGAAAAAGAACATTTGTTATAGAGAGGAAAACAAGTTTGAAGGGATTAATTTAAAGAAAGAGGTATGTATGCTTCACCTGAAAGCGATTCATACTTTTCTTTGCTTGATGTCTTTAGTTAATAAGCTCTTAAATATAAGTTCATCGACTCAGTTGTGATTTAGAGAAAGGGAGTGACTGGTACATACAACCTCATTCTATGCTGTTTTTAGGGATGAGCGCATGTACGTTTGGGTAAGGGCGTTGGTTCACGAGATAGGCGATAGGCGAAGTTCCTCGATGCATGGATTCGAATCCTGCTCGGAACGAATTCTAACTTCTATCTCTCTAACTTGTATGTTTATATTGATGTCACTGTCGGGGGGGGGGGGAAGGGGAGGGGGTGTAGGGTGTATGTGTGTATAGGGTGTGTGTGTATGTGTGTGTGTTGGAATAAATGGGGCTATACCGTATGCTTGGCTGATTTGATTAGTACTAAAAGAAACGTGCTGATAAAAATAAAACTTTCGAGCTATTTCATAACAAATTATGAACTACGCCATTGCATCGCTCAAATGTCCAATTGTGCGTTTTACAATGGCCACGTAATTTCAGTATATGCCAATAGTAAAAGCTCACACATTAATTTCGGTTACTACCCATATGATAAAATACTACCATTATGCATTTATTCAGTCTGTCAACCATATAAAAAAAACTACAAATAATAAATTCAATGAAACACACATATATTACTTATTTATGTACATTATTACTTTTTTATGAACATTATTACTTATTTATGTACATTATTACTTATTTACGTACATTATTACTTTACAATTCCAAAGACAAAAATTATGAACTTTAAAATGTTCTTTTACCTTTAAAACAAGAAAGAAGAAAACTAAAAGAAAACAAGAAAGTAGAAAGTTACGAATATTTTATGACTCATGTACTAGATGGTTTTATTAATGCATCGTCTAATATTTAAGAGTGTTTTTTAATTAAAGAAATTAAAACCTATGCTTGTAGTTAAATTCTTAGTAGATATATATTTTAGCAGAACAGTATTAAGTTCGATTAGGAACAATAGTCGTTAAAATGCAAAGTACAGAAATCTATTTTTTTAACTACAAAAATAATTTTCTTTTTAATTTACATGATCTTGTTTTGTTTTCTTCCTTTTTAATATCTGGTATATGAATGCAACGAGAAACGACATTCAAGAGCTTTATTATAACTATGTATTCCTAGAAAATCTTACCTCATTTTCTAAGACTTTCTCTTACTTGATCAATCAAAGTCTGGGGAAATATAATTTCTTCTCGTATGGTGAAAATTTTGAGAGACAAAGTACTTAAGACAGATATATCACGTCAGGGTCGTTTCCGTGAAATCTTTACCCATCTGCGGAAAATTAAAGTCACACCTTTTCTTGATAATTTTTCCACCCAGCAAATCTTGATTGTATTTCTTCTTTTCTTCTTTGTTGGGGGTGTGGTGATGTGGAGTTATGCACATTATATCAGTAAACGTATTGATCAAACTCAAATTTTGCAACAAATAAGTAAAGACGAAATCAGCTGAACTAAATAAATGCTACAAACCGAAATTGGATGATAAAAAGTTTCGCTTAAATTGAATGAAAAGTTCGATGCGTCTTTCAACCATCCTATGTCATCTGTATCCAATTTGGACGAATAATAATGCTTACTCGTTCAGCCCATCCCATGTTCTTGAAAATAACAAACAACGCAATAAGTCACAGTGCTTACTTTCCAGAACATATAATCAGGACATGAGTATGTAAGCTGCGATGACAAGACGTAATCATTGCTAGACACTCTGAAATTTCCCATCTCTCTTTTTCACTTGGCACCGAATATTGGCTATGTTTAGGCAAAATGCTGTACAGTTCAATTAAATCACCTGATATTTTGTAATTACAATCATTTAAAAATTAGATATGCACGCAAAGTTATTTTATTGATACATGTTTTACGATTCTAAATAAATATATGGGCTCTGTCAATTTGCTAATTTACACACTAATTACTGTTTCGCTTTCCAAACACATTTTTCGTTAAAGAAATAATGTCAGGAAGGGTGTCCATTCGCTGTTTATTAGATCTTTTCTTGGTGTGTGTGTGTGTGTGTGTGTATGTGTGTGTGTGTGTGATTTTGAACGTAGCTTTAACAACTGTTCAGTCATATCGCTACGATGTCTGCAGTGTGGCAGTTTATGGTGATGTCTAGCTATAGAGTATCATGCCTCAGACACATAGCATCATATCCCACCCAATCACATTATCCTGATACCAGGCCGACCAAACCTAATATTAACCTGTTAATGCTGAGCTCCAAGTGAGGCAGCTGTTAGTACCATTTTCATAAGCATTTGGTATAACTCGGGCGAGGTTCAAACCCGCGACCTACCGCATCCGAGGCTGACCCTTAACCACAAGGGCCGCCTGAGCGGAGTTTTAACTTAGTACTCAGATTACTAAATTAATAATTTCAGATTTGTTTGAATTATAACTTCATTGGGAAAAGCACCTGTAAGATAGTTTCCACTTTAACCTCAATACTATTTGTATAGGTACATTACATGTTGTGATCTAACACCAACACATACAGAAGACACAAGCATAATGGTGTTAGTTGTAAGAAATTTTTGAGCATTTAGAACTCATTGCAACAATAACACCATAATGTAAAAGCAATATTGACAAATATGCTGTAGATATATATATATATATATATATATATATATATATATATATATATATATATATATATATATCTATATATATATATATATATATATATATATATATATATATATATATATATATATATATATATATATATCTATATATATATATAACATTTTTGTTTTGAACACGCAACATATGAAGTAAATAGAATAACTCAAGTTTGCAGTAGTGTACCACAGATAGTACGCATGGACAACAAAATAATATTACAATGAAGATCATATACTGGAGAATCACAGTTATTTCTCAAGCAATAATGAAGACAAAAGGCGATATGGGAGTTCGTGTGAAAGTTTAAATGAAGCATATTGCCAGCTTCAAATGTATATATATATACAAATCGAAATGAGTTAGATTACCAGGTCAAAATGTACTTATGTACAAGTCGAAATGAGATATATTGCCTGCTCATCGAATATTTATCTAAACATCTAACTGAGGTAGCTCACCAGTTCAACAGGCATTTATATACAAGTTTAAATTAGTTAGATTACCAGGTCAAAAGGTATTTATGTACAAGTTTAATTCAGGTAAATTGCCACCTCAAAAATTTATTTATGAATAAGTCTAAACTAATTAGATTGCCAGCTCAGAATGTATGTATCTTCAAGTCTAATTGAGATAGATTGCCTTCTCATCGAGTATGTATGTACAAGTCAAAATGAGGTAGATTGATAGCTTATAATGTAATTATGTACAAGTCAGACTGAGTTAAATTGATATCTTATAATGTAATTATGTACAAGTCCAAGTGAGGTAGATTGCAAGCTCATCGAGAATTTATTTTTAAGTCGAAAGTAGATAGAGTGTCAGCATATTTAGATATTTATGTGCAAGTAAAATGAGGCAGAGTGTCAGCTCTTAGAGTATGTATGTACAAGTCTAAGTGAGGTAGATTACCAGCTCATCGAGTATGTATGTACAAGTCTAAGTGAGGCAGAGTGTCACCTCATCGAGTATGTATGTACAAGTCTAAATGAGGTAGATTACCAGCTCATCGAGTATTTATGTGCAAGTCAAATGAGGTAGAGTGTCAGCTCATCGACTATTTATGTACAAGTCTAAAATAGGTAAAATGTCAGACTGAATAGATATCTATGTACAAGTCTAAATAAGGTTGAGTCAGAGGCGTAGCGATTATATTTTGCGCCGGGGGAAAAACTATCAAATTGGCGCCCCAGAGATCTTGTGACCGATTTATTACCCTTGTTTACTTATTATAATGTAACGTTGTAAGCATCATTTTGGCGCCCCTGTACCTTGGCGCCCGGGGACATATGTACCCCCCTGCCCCCACCTAGCTACGCCTCTGGGTTGAGTGCCACCTCATCAAGTATTTATGTACAAGTCTAAATGAGGCTGGTTATCAGCTCATCGAGTATTTATGTGCAAGTCAAATGCGGTAGAGTGTCAGCTCATCGTGTAATTATGTATAAGTCTAAAATAAGTAGAGTGTCAGTGCATTTTTGTGCAAGTATAAAATAGGTAAAGTGTCAGACTGAATAGATATCTATGTACAAGTCTAAATAAGGTTGAGTGCCACCTCATCAAGTATTTATGTACAAGTCTAAATGAGGTTGGTTATCAGCTCATGGAGTATTTATGTGCAAGTCAAATGTGGTAGAGTGTCAGCTCATCGTGTAATTATGTACAAGTCTAAAATAAGTAGAGTGTCAGTGCATTTATGTGCAAGTCAAATGATGTAGAGTGTGAGCTCATCGAGTATTTATGGACAAGTCTGAATTAGGTGTAGTGTCAGCTCATCGAGTATTTATGTACAAGTCAAATGCGGTAGAGTGTTAGCTCATCGTGTAATTATGTATAAGTCTAAAATAAGTAGAGTGTCAGTGCATTTATGTACAAGTCAAATGAGGTAGAGTGTCAGCTCATCAAGTATTTATGTACAAGTCTAAATTAGATGTAGTGTCAGCTCATCGAGTATTTATGAACAAGTCTAAATGAGCTGGAGTGTCAACTCATCGAGTATTTATGAACAAGTCTAAAATAGGTAGTGTCAGCCTATTTAGATATTTATGTGAAAGTCTAAATGAGGCAGAGTATTAGACCAGTATTAGCCCATTATATCAATGCAAACAAGTTTGTTTTGATTCCATACCTATGTCCCTATGTCTCTCTTGGTTTAGCGGCTGAACAAATACAGTTTGTTCTTAACCCTGGTACGAGTTTTTATACATTACGGTGTATTAATGAGTCATTAGAACGATACTTCATTCATAAGAATTTCATGTACATTGTTATCCACACTGTAAAACATTGGCCAGGCATTAGAAAATAAATGACTACACACCTGTCTTTGGAAAAATATTTGCGTCGCCCTGGAAGTAAATACTGACAAAGGAATGTCTGAGTTTAATGCTTGGCCTTCAAAATTAAATAGCGGGTGAGGAGCAAATTTTGGTAAAAAGCACATATTCCAAATTTGTGGAATTAAGCAGCTACTTAAAGGATGTGAACAATTATGTTTAGATTTTAGGGTTGTCTTCAGTGGAAACTACAAATTTAAATTCATTTTTATTGGACTGAAACGAAGAATTAATTGTTTAGATAACACATCGACGAAAATGGAATACAAATTCTACAATTATATTCCGAAATGGTTCAGTATGCAAGTTTAGCTAGTGTATGCAAGTTTAGCTAGTGTATGCAAAACAAATGGTATTCCAACCTTGTCATGTACTCTAATCAGCACATCTGGTAAGCCAGGAATTGTGTAATAGAAACCCGATACACAATCAAGTTAGACTGCTGATATCTTTCCAAAGTCATCGCAATCACTACATATAAAGAGAGACGGGAATCATGGGGGGGGGGGGAAGATTCATATAATTGCAACTCGTTCCAAATAGCTCCTAAAACCAATTAAAATTCAATATAGATGACGAACCCTAATGCAAATTGATCCATGTTTGAGCTAAGTTACACCCAGTACCATCTGCTGACAACGTCAATTGATGCGTAACTCAAAGTAAAAAAAATAAACTGATTTGAAAACACTTGTTTATTATGCATGCTTTTGTAAGTTTATCGTTAAGTGCAATGTGCCACTCGCTACGAACAGTGTGTGGTGTAAAATATTATCCAACGCGCGTTCGTTTCATAAATTCAATTTCTAATTTACTTTATCGAATTATTTTCAATACATTTTTTAAAAAAATATTGTATTGGTTTTTTTCTATATCTTTTTTTCTTCTTATCTTATAATGGTCTTTAAATGCAGGCCGTAGAACTCACCGCCCTATGATTATGGAATGGTCAGATATAACCACGAAGCTACTGCGGATCGCATCTACACATTATAGACAAATATAATCACGATTACGTTTATTATTTTGCATACGTTTCTTAAAATTTATTTAGAACAGCGTTTAACCATTGATACAGCAATAGCTCAGATGTCAGTTAACGAACGTTGTATTCAAAGTGGATAAAACGGGAAGCTGTTATCAGTCTCCAACACCGGAGTGCACGCTTTGCAAGTTGGGAATGGAAAATCGGACAAAAGACGACTGATATAGAAAGCAAGCGTGTTACTGCAGCAAAACCCAGTAGGGTTCTTGTCGCGATAGTGATCTTTAGAATCGATATGGATAGACTGAAAAAGACTATTATGTCTTAATTTAAGTTGGAGAAGGTTCTGTGCCCAACGAAAACAAACCATTATCACCAAATACCACGTCCTGAAACATCCGATTAAAATTGCGTCAGAAAATGTTTCTTTATGATTTGCACGTAATGGTTTTGGTGTAAGGCTTGTTGGTAGATTAGTCATTACTCAACTGAATTCCTTGCAGCTGTAAAACATCTGTCTCCATCCACAGTTTTAATTCTTATTTTAAATAACGGTTTCATCTGTAAATGTATGTATATTTACATCTTTATCAATCAACAGATTGGTGACAGCAAGCCTTTATTTTTTTTAATAAAATTCCTGACCTTTTCGATGAATATAATGCTAGATTCCCTTTGCATATAGTTCACATGTCACGTGATTTCCATCCGGAATCTGATATCTTTCTTTTCAAAAATGTCAAGTCCATCGTATATGATTTTCAATGATGACTAGTCATTCAACATCCGCTTATCATTTTGCATCCTAAATTTAGGTCATTTTTAATTACTTTTCGTTAAATCAAATAACGATTTTCCCAGTTTCTTGAATTTTAAGTATAGTTTATAAAGTAACCCGAGAGACTGCTTGTGATTACACGACAATGTGCAACATAATCTAGCCGTACTATCGACTACTGCTGCATAATACGGTCGAGACATCAATCGATTTGCCGTCATTCGCATTACCTCGGGGCCCGGCCCCCCCCCCCCCCATAATAAAGATAATCAGCTCCATGACAGCATGAACATTGTCACCAAGACGGAATGTTCCAACTCATCATGGTTAATATAGAATTAGGTACGTATATGAACAACATATGACGTATTATATATGTTAAAATTAACATTAAGATAATTGTTAGCCTCAGTTAAATTCTGTGTTTGTTTAGATTACGCTGAAAATGGTTTAGCTTAAGTAAAATTAACGTTAAAAAAATATTTAATTCGATTCTAACTGATTAAAACTCACGTTAGTACATTTATTAATTTTACTTTTGCTTAAGTTCAACTGTATTATCTTAAGATTGAACCGAACTTGGAGAAAGCCTAATTCAGATTGTATAGTATCCTAACACAGCTATATTATATTGGCTTCAGTTATACTGACGACAGCTTAAACTTAAATGCCATAATTTTTTTTTTGTATATATAAAAAAAAACAGAATTCAGGCCATCCGTTACAAAAACTTAAAATATTTTGCTCGAATTAGGAAAATGCAACTTTGATTGGTCAGAATATTTTCAAACAACACACACTTACACACACACACACACACATATATATATATATATATATATATATATATATATATATATATATATATATATATATATATATATATATATATATATATATATATATATATAAATATATATATATATATATATCTATATATATATATGTATATGTATATATATATATATATATATATATATATATATATATATATATATATATATATATATATATATAACAACACCACCTAGAAAATGGAGAGAAAACCCATTATTAAGCTAAATGACGTATGACTTTAATAAAGCAATTTTCTGATTTTATCGTGAAATATATTTATATCGTTATTTCCAATTTAAATTCCAGTGTTACTAAAAAAGCATAGTTACAAAAATGAATTTGTTATTTGGTTGGGAGCATTGCATTCGATGTGAGTTATATTGCCAGCAACATCTTTGTTTACAGCTTTCAAGGTAGGAAGACATTGGCCTTAATTTAAAATAATTTTGCAGAGGTTCAATCGTCCAAAATATTCATAGTTCATAGGAAGTTCCTAACCATTTTTAATTTAAATTTTAAGGTAGTAATTACCATATGTTCAAAATACACTTAAAATCAGATTCCTTGTTGTCTGCTGCAAATAATGTAAATTTTTTTACATATATATATATATATTCTTGCAGGTTTTGACATTTTTTATTTAACAGGATATCATAACTCAAACTCTATTCTTCTTAAAGTTTACGTTATCTTGCTATTTGCCTCATGTTGAAATGATGGATAGGTAGCGGTCCCATTCAGTATCTAGCATTTTATGCTATAAGAACAGAAACACATGTTAAGCTAGGTCCATTAAAAGTTTGCCTGTATTTCTATTTCCTTTACTCTGAATGAAGTCTCTTATACAATCTGTGTCCTGTTAACATTCGTCGAGGTGTATTGGAATGAACTGTTTTAGATAGAGCCAATGTGCAATCTGACTGAGACATATATGTATGTGCTATACGGTCTTTCAGATCACTGTTGAAGTGGAATTAGTTTGAAATACGTGTTACGTAGCCAGGAGACTGCAAACCGTAATAAATGACGTTTTCAGCTTTCCCATGAACGTTTGTAATATCATAAAATTGTTTTCTAAAAGATCATTTAAATTCAGTAATGAGAAGTCTTGTTTCCGTGTTCAAAAACATCTTAAAAATGCCTTTTCTAAAGAAAAAAGCATAATGAGGATCGGATTGTACTGGGACTCATGTTGGACATCTCAATCTTTGATTGCTGCGATCAGTAGGAGATTAAAATCAGTGTAAAAAAGACTCTTCTTTTAAAACTTCTATGTATCGTTATCATTTTCGCTTCATACGTAAATATGTTTTAAAACCAACTCTGTCAGGTTTCATTGGTTGTCAGGAGTAAAAGGTAAGCTTTATCCATGACTGGCCAATAGATTGAAATGAATTTGGTACAATAGTAGAAATTGTAGTTTAGTATCAATGAGTGAAATATTGCCAGAAACACAAATTCAATGTTTCTCTATTTTCGAGTTTATAATTATACAAATTTGAAAGTGTGTGCTAAGAATCAACTTACAGGAAAGTATGTTGAATAATATCTTGCTTGCTTCACCTGAATATTATATAATATGTAAAATATTGGCAATACAAGTTTAGCAAGAAACGTAGGTCATTACATTCACACCTTACTTGATATAGGTGTTAATATAAGTGATAAGTGCAAATGAACGCATATACACAACAATGTCTTGGACACCTATCGCGCGCGCACACACACACACACATACACACACACACACACACACACACACACACACACACACACACGCCACCTCCTTTCGCATTCTTGATCTTCATTAAGCTTATACAGGAAGCAGTAATGTGAATTTTGACGTGAACACCACTTTTAAATTCACAGGGGACGGGTATACTATTTTTCTATCTTAGCATTGGGGTTTTTCAGAGTATGAAAACCCGTCCAATATTGTCTGGCACAACTTATCGTTTACGTAGGTGAAACAATCAGTCCAACAAAAAATATTCGTTTACTTCAGGAAGAAAAAAAAAACAACCAGCCGTTAAATACCCGTATGTTAAAAGTACTGTACAATGTAGCATCGTCTATTAATTATATTGATGATAACCTCTGCAGGCTTTTTTTTTTACAACAATGAACGTTATGACTAAGGTTGAACATTTAATTGTTTTTCATAATTAAAACGCTGTTTAAAAATTTAAAATAATAGCTGCACCATTTTCAAAAATGATTGAGAACGTCAGCCACCCTTACCCCCAATTTTTAGGCTTGAAGGTTTAGCTTATATTATAATAGAACAAAATGTATTGTTTGAAACAAAAGCTCTCATTGAAAATAATTTTCGTGCTTTTGTTTTAATTTGATGACATTTGTACGATACCATAAATAAGGTTTTGCCCATTCGTGTATCGGACTCATGGACTAATAAACAAATATTTGCCTCATGATATTAATCAGTAAGTCGGAATTAGTTTTAAAGCATTAAAAGTAACCAAGAAAGAAGATTTGAAAAGGAAAAATGAATAACGATGATGATGGAAGTGATGATGGTAGTGGCTGAAATTCAAAGCTTTCATCTGATTGGCATCGTCCTAAAAGACGTATCAAAACATAGTGGTAAACTATCTGTCCATATATTGCTAAAGTTGTGCAAAATGCCTGTCATCGAAGCTATCACATTGTGCGAACAGAAGCAAAAGAATACCCTGCCATCTAATTTTCTGACACCTACGACTTCTGTTCTTCTGTTCAAAACATACCAACCCTAATTTAGAGTGATAGTGACTCCATTTTGGTCCTATGCAATATTATTACGCACTCATTTGGCCTTGTCTGATGACCATTGGATGTTGGCTTTTTATATCCTTATCAAGAACGATTCCTAAATCGTTAGGGAAACACCATAATCGCATAATGACAAGTTGTATTAGATATCCAACACAAGCAAATACTTCAAAAGTGAAGAAGTTTGGAATTCCAGAGACAATTCGTAAACCTGGGAAAGTCGAGGGTGCATTGTTATATCATCAGTCAGATCTTTACATTTTATCGTCCGATTGTGTAAATATGAATTCAGTTGTTTTATTTGCACATATGAGAATATATTGCGATAAGCCATGTCAATACGTGTTCTCGTGCGTCTATTAGACCGCCCGTCTGTTCACCGCTTTTAGATTAATTTGATTTACTTGCAATCCCACTCCAGTTGAGAAAAGTTGATCTTATTCTGTATATTTTACGAAAATGAGTATAGGTCTAAAATATTTCAGATCCATGTTGTACATCCTTCCCCCAGTCCTCCAGGGTGGAGGATGGGGAATCAGAGGTATAAAGCAGATGAAAAAAGTTAAAAACTAAAAGGGTAGAAACAAAAGCGCTGAGACTAGACTGTTTTCTTTAATCCATTTTAATAAGTCAGTTGCGCATATTTTTCTTACATAAAATTACTGCATCACATATTCAGTTTTATGTATTAAAAAAAACTTCCCTAAAGACCTCACCATTTAAATAATGCTGGAAGTACCGAAAAGATTTAAAATGCTAAAAATGCATTTCAGTTTCAGAAAAATCTCACATTTTTATTATGCTTATTTATGCTTTAAAGATATTTCAATGTGTAACATCTTTTTTAACATCAAAGCTAATTACTCTATGGAATAAAAGGTTTGATTGTTATAACCTTGTAGCAAAACAACCAAAATAAGTCTCATGGTCGAATAAATATTTGTTAGGATTACTGATCAGTTCTGTTTCATTGGACATGTTTGCAGCCACCAGAGCAAAAGATGAAATATATCATCCGAAAGTATGCCTTTACTGCTAGAGATTATTTTTTAAATTTATTTTATCATAAAGGACCTTAGATCATATTCATAATTGCTTATTGTTGGTATTCACTTGTCAACTAATTATTTGAAATGGTTACAAAAACAGCTGTTCTAATATTGTACCTAAAATGCGAAGCCACTGTTAGTGTTTGCAATGTATATATAAATTTATTCATTTTCTCCCTATTTCTAGGAATGAAGAGTATCTGTCATTTCATCGGGATTGCAGCATCAGTTAGTTTAATATATTTCAATTGTGGTAAGTCGAATTACTTTCTTTTTATAGTACATACAAATAACAAATTGGATCTTCAGCCCACAAATAATATATTAAACAGATGTATCTGATCTATGATTCGATCCACACTAAAATTTATTGACATAAAAACTGATAGATAATGCATATTTTTAATATTTGAGGGACTTCTTGCTAACTAACACACGTTACGCTTTCTTTTAATCTATCGAGATACTTAAAACAAAACAAGAAATAAAAACAAACAATTATTATGGAATATAAATTTTTTCGTTACACAACGTGACATGTTGATCTTGTGGCACTTTCAGACCTTTGAAATGTGTTTAGTTTTCAACACCTATGTAATTAATATTTTTATCATTACGTCGTAACTGAAATACACCCAATGAAACTATTATTTTGATTCGCTTGCTTCATTTGGAAAAGAGACTTTCTTGGTGATTATTGCTGTATATATTTTAACTGTAATATATGGGGTATTGTCAAGTATTTGGATGTTTTATTTAACAATGTGAAAATGTTAAACCGTTTCGAATGATAAGACCAGAGGAACCAAATGTTTTCATCCAACGGAAGCAGGTTTCTAGTTATTATTCGGTCTTTCACTCGCATTGAAAACTCCTAAGTCTTTCACTCGCATTGAAAACTCCTAATCGTTGTTTATCAGCAATTCCATTAATAGCAGAATCTCTTGGTACCCTGAGTGGAAAAACTGGGTTTTAAGTGCAAATGATTAAGACGGATGGATAGACGATGGAAGTTGCTCGCCTTTCTTCCGCCGTTCTACCAAACAATGGCCCGCCTTTTCCTTTGATCACGTGTACTGGTTTGTTAACTGACAAGGGATACATTTTAGAGGTCTGAGTTTGTTGTGTTCGGGACAGTAATTCTGATAAAGCATCCCATAAAATGTGTGTTGATACTGGTGGACTGTTTGTTGGTTTAACCTATAAATAATTCATCGGTATCAACACAAATGGTGGGGTCTAATTAATCAAGGAGAATGTGTGACCCCAAACTTTGTTCTTGTTTAAGGTCGGGAACATCTTTGGTTGAACGAAATGAATTTTGTTTCATAAATTGTTTCATGAATTGTTTCCCATGTTATGTTCATTGTGTATGTTCTACTATCATGTAAAGAAACTAATTTATTAACTTAAATGTTTTCAATTATATGTTTGTTCGTACCCGACATTCCTTGTTTGACGACGTGTCTTTGTGTCTGTGTACCCGGATAGGTATCATCTCTGCAACGACTCTGTCAGTTACACGCTTGTCGTAACAATGACATCATTTGTTCAGTACTAAATATCGCCCAAACGTAAATAATATTTCTCGCCACATATGTTAATACACTCCTAGAGCTCATTCGTTCTACTTATACTTAGTGGCTGCTAGAATGCGTCTATGTAACATGTGATTTCTAGACTGGTTAACTGATCTTAGCTTTTGGTTAGACGCTAAATATAGGAGACTGAAGACCATACCACCCTAAGTACGCGCAACAACTCTCGGGAGTGATGGATTGATTATATCAATCGAACGAAATGACCATGTTCTTATCCAAATTATGTGTGTGTGTGTGTGTGTGTGTGTGTGTGTGTGTGTGTGTGTGTGTGTGTGAGTGTTGGGGGGAGAAAACAAAAGGAGAACCCGCATACATAACACTATATGGTATATATATATATATATATATATATATATATATATATATATATATATATATATATATATATATATATATATATATATATATATATATATTAAAAATAGCAGGATGGTCATTTATCAAATTTTTCATTTTTCAAATGAATCAGACAAGATTACGTTTTGTCACCTATTCTTTTCTCACTGATTTTGAATGATTTAATTCAAATATTTATCATGAAAGAGTAACGGAGTTAAGTATGTGTATGCGAACTATTAGTGCCATATATGTAATATGCCGATGATTGAGTCCTGTTTACTGACACGACAGTCCACATAAGTTGTTTATTAAATTGGCTTTACAATCCCTGCAGCATATGAATAATAAACAATCAATTAAATCAAACCAGTATTATTTTGTTTAATAATGGTAGCCTGTTGGAGGAATACCAGATAAAATGACAAAATAATAATTATCTCATGCGTGGACTATCCCCATGGTCAAATGAAGAATTATAAGTGTTTATCGTGGCAATGATACCCAGCTGATGATAACGCTTGTCACTAAAAGTTGGTACCGAGTTGTTTTATCTCTGAGTCCTTATTTTTTTCCCCTCAGTTCAAGGTAGATGTGGAGAAGGTGACAATAAAATACTGACCAACTGGACAGGGATTATTGAAAGCCCAAATTTCAAGGAGGGACGCTATCCTCCAAACCAGGACTGTTCGTGGCATATACAGATGCCTCCAGGGTATGGGTTAAAGCTCACCTTCCTCAACTTCTCTTTGGAAGATGGCATGATAGTCTACAACCCAAATGCTAATAACATATGTACTGATTATGTAATTGTAAGTATAACTATATATTTATGTGTGTTTTCATATACATGTATATATTTTGGACAATCAGGGTTGTCAATATCTAAAGTGATTCATAAAATCATACAACTTGCTACTCCTACAATGTAAGCCCCGACGCTGATATTTATGTTTGCTCGTGTCTGGGTCTTACTGCCTAAAGAGCAGCGCTGTGTAGTGTTTTTAAATATACTGAACAGAGAATAAGAGGTGAAATTTTCATGTTTATCACATACTTGGCAATAAGTATCAACATTTATCCACATATTTAAGAGTTATTGATATACTTACTTTGCTGTCTGATCGTGATCGACTCTAACTCTGACACTAGGAAATGAACGCATTTTTCATGTTCCTTTGAAACACGTTTCAATGCCATGGTGGTTGAGGAATGCCGAAGTAAGTTTCAATAAAGCTGTTTTATTTTCACGAAACGAAATTATTTCTATATTGCCTATTTGAACAGCAAGCAATATTTCGTTTCGTTCAAAAAATATTTTCCGATTAGAACCTAACTTAAACATACTTCGGCATACCTCGACAACTGTCGCATTTCAGCAAATTCAAATGTATGTCAACTGAACAAAAAATGCGTCCGTTTGCAAGTGTCAACTATTGATTCCATTTGGATAAAAACAGCGCAGTAAGTATAATTAATTAAACATATATTAGTGGAAGAGTGTCTATATAGGTTGCCAAGTATGTTCGATATTCCTGAAACTTTGATTTATCGTTCCGATGTCGACGACATCGGAACTAACTACACTATGGCGTCATTCGGCTCGTAAGACGTAGCACTAAAATCAAGATCAACATGTGATACGTCTTACGGGTAGGACTAACAACTCGCATATACATTCTCCAATCAGTGAGTTACCTCCCTTGGGTAGCACATTTTCTGAAATAATGGATTACATGTATATGTATGTACGTTGCGTTTTACAACATCTCAGCACAATAGGGTGCCAGCAAAAGGTAAATTTCGAGAAACACCGTTTTGAAAGTTTGTGCGAATCGGAGGAGACGCTTAAAATGCTTGCACTTCTTTCGAATCTAACTCAGCATGATTGATATCGTCTCAAAAGTAATTACAATCAAGATATATAGATATTTCGGCTTCGTGGCCGTGGGGTGAGAACGTATCGATACGGCTGAGCTATCTTGGAATCTTGGGATATACCATTTGAACAATTCTGGTATATTTTAGTATCACGCTCACGTCCAGTACATGAAGTCTATTCGGGATTTATTAAGTTCTTTCGTGCTTAATAAATTTGACTTGTGCGCTAAAACCAGCAGTACACTAGCGAACCCTTTGCTAATGACACGAGTAATTTATTTTAAAGGTGAATATCTTATCCTTGTTGTGTAAACCTTCATTCCATTTAAGTTACAGGTTGTTTTGTGTACATTCCATGATTGATGGTAAGTGTCACATTGCTCTGCAATTTCATTATGACCAAGACACTATGAACATCGTATTGTATCTTATGTTGACAGCTGCAAACATTATCTACAATAGTTTATATATATATTTAAAACTACATCACGGCCGATAAGAGGTAAATTGCAATGCACAATTATACGTGTGTTTTCACCACTCGGAATGTAGCCTAGCGGATGTGTGCAGTAATATGATCTTTTGCTGGTCTTTGGGTTACGGAGGGGCTTTGTGTATAACATAAAAAAGTCAGGAAAGTTTTGAAAGCCCTTTACTCACACCACGTGTCAATAGTAGATAAAATATCAAATTAATATTTAGTTTCTTTCTTCTTCTTCTTCCTCTTCTTCTTCTTCTTCTTCTTCTTCTTCTTCTTCTTCTTATTATTATTATTATTATTATTATTATTATTAATATTATTATTATTTATTATTGTTGTTGTTGTTCTTATTATTATCACCATTATTATTTATGTTGTTGTTGTCCTTGTTATTATTCTTATTATTTTGCTAATTTCTTTGTCAATATGCATTCGCTTTAGCTTCATCGATAAGATATATCGAGTTATATTGCTGCATCAATAAACATTTTACCGCGACCCCACTTTACGCTGCATGGACCCATATCTGCCCTCGTATAATCCGTCAGCTGATCAGCGTCTATCTTTTTCATGGAAATTATAAATGGAGCAAATATACTGGGTAAGATTTGCCGTTACATGCATCAGATTTCGACCATCACTGCCCGCAGATGGGCGCAAGTTAGATAAGAGCAAATTAGGCGTCCTAAATGTCGGTGTATCGAAGAAATTGCAAAAACAGCACAGACAGTGCATACATCAGCACGTGTACATATTTTAAGCGCACCCTTTCTTCCCTGGACGAAATATTTGTTTTATGTTTCGGGTGTTTATTTGCTACTTCTGTGCTGTTTTTTTTTCTTGTTTCTTTTCTGCGCGGCACGTGCGCATTTTAAACTCAGTAAATGCTTTGTCCAAATACCCCCCCCCCCCCCCCACACACAGTGTATTTACCCAGTGACGTGAAGAAAACTGCCACCCTGGTAGGTTGTGTTTTCATGGGCTGCTGTGCTGTTATGAGAATGGGTGTATGGGCGTATCCGCTTGATGTTCGATGAGGTGGATAATGTCATATTTTGCGTTTGGGATGGACTTGATCGGGGTAGTAAATAGAATAACCAGTGCAAAATTACCAATTAGGCAGAGTAGGTATCAGCCTAGGGCCCGACATCTTTTAGGGTCCCCGTGACAACGGATCAAAAAAATATTGATAGGAGATAACTTGCGAGGGAGAGAGGCAATATTTCGACTGCCAAAGAGCATCCACAGTGTTTTAATCCGGGACTGCGAAACACTTAGACAGCTTTCCTACAGATTTTGGATTCCGCACTACCACCCTACTCCACCCCCTCTTTAAATCAAAACTTCGAATGTTTAGTTGAATTTTTGTATCATTAAAAGTAAATAAAACTAAAACAGATGTTGTCATGGACATATTGTTGGCCACGTGGTTTTACATTTACATACATACATACATACATACATACATACATACATACATACATACATACATACATACATACATACATACATACATACATGCACCTAACTCATTCATTTATCTCCGATTGCACAAATAGGTTTGTTTTGTATTTTAATGATATGAAATATAAAAGTGCCTTTATTTTTTTCCCACCATTCTGAGTGTGTGTACAAGTGTTGTTTTCATTCTTTTTTTTTAAAGATTCGAGATGGGAATACATCATCAGAGAAATACTGCGGAGATAGCTTACCGCCAGAGTTTAAGTCAAACAATAGCGATGTCTACGTTGAATTTCACTCCGACAAGGACGTGGACCCTTCTGTCTTCAGAGGATTTAGGATTGCTTATGCTTGTATATACAACTTTCTTTCGTTATTCATTTCACTTTAAGATTTGTATTGTTACTGAACCGCCAGTGCGTAGTTTGAAATATTAACAGTTGAAGTGGAAACGTATGCCTTAAATTGTGCGGCAAAGTTGAAAAATTACTGAAGTATAGCACAAACCACACGGTCAAACACTCTGCATTCATTTAAACTAAATGCATTTCTCATATTGACGAATGAATAGATTTGTCATTACTGTATGGGATATTACATAATGCCAATGTAATAAGGGACTGGATGCCACAATATTTTGTCATAATTTATTGGACATCACAAAATAGCAATATACTGTCAACTGGAGACTGGATGCTACACAATGTTGTCATAATTTATGGAACACTACAAAATGTCAGTCTACTGTCAATATGGGACTGGATGCCGTTAAACATTATCTTTCGAAATTAATAACGCTTTAATTTACTTAATAATGAAATTTGTTTTAATTATTCAGCTCTATGTGAAATGCCAAAATTTGGAATCTTTTCGGAAATGCAACTGGTTGCATAAACTATATTTTTCACATAGTCGATTTGATCTTGAACGACACGTTTTCGTAATTGTTGTGTGGTATTTAGTTTTCGCGTTTATTTATTTCTCTATCTGTTTGGTGTCAAACGTTTGACAATTTTCCATAGTGTTTTTTTTTTGGGTAACACAGTGTATTTGCATTAAAAAGTCATAGCGCAAAATTTTTACCGTCATTAAATTGAAACTTAGACCCCCCTACCCCGCCATAAAAGCCATCATAAATCACCTACAATTGATTACAGGCGTTTTAAAGTGAAAAGAGAAGGTTCAGCTAAACTGTTGACATTTATTTAATCTTTCAAGGGATTTGTGCCCCACGACATATCCAAATACCAGACGAAGGTAATTTTACTCTTGAACCTCCGCCGCTCTTCAGTAGCGAGACTGGCTGTAGGTGGAACGTCAGTGTCAAGAACGAACGCATCCTCGCCCTGCATCAAAATAACCCGTCCACTCACAGTGGTTGGCAGGTATCTATTTTACATCCAGAAATATCTTTATTCTGTCACCATCAAGGGATCAAAACCTTAATTCACTTTTCTTTTTCTCAGCTCTAATTGAAACTTCGTTTTAAAAAGTATAATAGTAACATTATAGTTAGTTTAAAACCAAATTAGAATCGGAATATATATATATATATCTATATATATATATATATATATATATATATATATATATATATATATATATATATATATATATATATATATATATATATATATATATATATATATATATATATAATGTAGATTATCATATTTTCTTAGGAAATTACTGGCTAAATTTAGATGTTCAGAGCATATGCTGAAAATCGAGACAGGAAAAAAAATATTTATTTGGTAGACGATGAATTCATTTGTTTATGTTTGTCCAGCTTTTATGAAAGAAATAATTGAATGAACCTTATTACCTCCATCCGTCTGCAGAAAAATGTGTATCCCTCATGAATTGTATCAATATATTCACTATAAGAAATCTTAACAACACACACAGATATATAAAAATATATTAATATATGTAGGAACTTATGTATACTCATGATGAACACCTCATTTTACTTCTTTATTACACCATGGCGCACATGCTTTTTTGTATTATGGGTTGATCACCTAAATTTACTGAATAAAGTTTACCATTATAATATTTACATTGAAATGAAAAGTACAGCTTGTGTTCAAATGCACTAGAAGCGATTTTGTCCCTGAGTAAAACCAGAATTCAGTATAAGTAAGTGCACCAAAGCTCTCAGAGAGAGAGAGAGAGAGAGAGAGAGAGAGAGAGAGAGAGAGAGGAGAGAGAGAGAGAGTTTAAATAAATTCAGTAAAATAATAATGTCTATGTGTGTTATTCACACATTCACAATAACTGTAATTATAACTTAGAAATACTTTAGATTACGTAACTAACAGGAATTATGAAATCACTATTATTGTATATCAATTGTACGTTTGAAAGCCTCAATTATGCACGCTCTTTGTATTTGTATGGAAGTGATACGGTAGTACGACAATTTGTCACAAAGTTGTAGAAACAGAAGGAAGTTAATCTATCTTTTTCAATTTGGTAAATCTGGAAATTAATGACAATGTATTCTCAACAAAAGACTTCCGAATACTTGTGGCTCAATAATAATTTCTTTTTTAACTGAAAAGTTACCCGTTGAACTGTGTATGCAGTATATTGTCATTGAGTTTCCTCTTCAGACAGGAGGGATTGGTGCTGTTAGTTTACGATGATAAGCCTGTAAATATAATCCACACACTTTTCACCGCCCTTCTAAAAGAGGCACTCCTAGTTTGTTTGTAAAAACAAATGGCTTTAACAATTATATTTGTTAGTAATTATCCAAATAAAAACTGCAAACCATTCTGACCCTAAATCACTAAATACCTTCCCTTTCCATTTTACAGGGCGTCACCATATTCACATCACGTGATATTTAACTATAAATATTCCGTTCACCTTTACTATGCATTGTATTTATCTTCACTAGCTTTTAAGTTAATAATACATTGATGTGATACAAACTTTTGGTGAATATCGTACCTTAAATTGATTCTTGTTGTTAAAGCCTTTTAAAATTATTTTCTTTTTATTAATTCAATAACAGCAGTTTATTTGGTGATTTCTCTTTTCCTGCAATTTTTTTCTTCTTCAAAATAACTGTTTATATTATTGATTTTCACCTGATGAAACAAATATACCAACTTTTGTACATCATAATGTATGTACCTTTAACCATCACGTGCATACTCATCTATTCACTTAATCTTTTGTTTGTATGAAAATATCACAAAAGAACATAGATGAATATATATCGATTAACGCACAAGTAATTAATTCATAATGAATTATAAATATGAATACAATAACTGATCAATCAATGAATACAATTACACCATGCCAGATGTTAAAATTAACCAAAGACTTGCAGGACGTTAAATATCTTATATATAAGTTTATGTTTATTCATGAAAATTTTCGATATCGCAAGAATTCTGTTTATGGCAAAAGGAAACAAATACACATAGCTCGGAACGGCTTCTTCGGTGTGCCCTTGAAAATGTACTTGGCTTCCTTTACCTCAGCATGGTATACACAATACTGTGCTGAAAGTGACATTACGGAGATTTGTTACGTATTTTATTGGACTTCTTATCTTTCTACAAAGTATATACATTTATATCCTTGGATTTAATTACACACTTATAAAGTCGTAAAAAGAAAACTGCTGACTGTCAATGCTGGTGTGTACCTGGTGCCTTGTTGTACCCGGCGCAATTGGAGAGAAAATAAGAAAAACAACAAAGAATAAAAAAAAAATTAAAATTAAAAAAATAACCAGAAGAAAGAAAAAAAAAAGAAAGAAATAAAAAGAAATGCGTCACTGTGAAAACTAACGATATTATCGTTTACCTATAATTAGAAGCATATGGAAATATTTGATTACCTGCACAATATACTTTCGATTGATACTGAATACCAGGTGTAGATAAAATAATCGTCGTATACATTTCCCTTACTGGAGTATATAGAAAATGCAGATCTTTGTCCATGTAATTATTCGACCCCATCGTTTTCAATGCTGCACGTGCTGCATACATGTTCATATCTTTCCTATTGCCAACACAGCGGTCCCTCATGCATGTATCGTTACATACTTCGTAAGTCAAGAAAAGTGTGGGTTTCTGTTTATGTCCGAGGAAATGTTTTCCTCATTGCAAAATTGAGTCTTTACTATGCTGCATTTTACAATTTACGATTTAGAAAATTCCATAACTTTATCGTCTTTTATACACTTAAATGCGATCCCTCAGATTATATGCAAACGATTCTTTACAAAAAAGTAAACAATACCTTTAAAAATTAACCAAAAAAATCAATAATTCAAATATAGAAATATTTAGAACAGTCAGCAAGAACGTGCCAAGTATTTTTGGGTACACCATAGGAACAATGGTCTTCATTATTCAATTATCTCCCAGTTAGATTAAACTTGTGGCAATTTCGGGTCCATATCATTCTGCACAACTCGAACTTTATTGAAATAAGAAACAACGCCTTTGCCTCATTTTAAAAAATGTTATAATATTTGTACAGGAAGTATTTTGCTAATGATATTAGTATCGAAGTTGATTTTGTTAAGCAATATATTTTATTCTGAATTTTTTCCTTTCCTACTTTTTAAAACCACCGCACATTTGAATTTTACCTTTCTGCATAACGATATCTATGTTATATTTCCTAGGAGTATTTTTTTAAATAGACATCACTGTATTACTTGTACTTCAGTTTGATTGGTCTGACAATTGTTCAGTTTTGATTTTTAATTGTGATGCGAGTTTGAATCCCGAGTCATACCAAAGACTTATACAAATAGTAAAAGCATCTGCCTCGCTTGGCGCTCAACATGAAAGCTGTTAGTCCTTGGACTGGTCGACCTGGTGTCAGGATAATGTGACTGGGTAGGACATGATGCTACCTGTCTGCGGCATGATGCCCCAGTGCTAGACATCACTATAAACTGCCACACTGCAGACATCGCAGCAATATGATTGAAAAATTGATAAAAGCTACAATAGAAATCTCTCTCTCTCTCTCTCTCTCTCTCTCTCTCTCTCTCTCTCTCTCTCTCTCTCTCTATCTCTCTCTCTCTCTCTCTCTCTCACACACACAGTTATGATGCATAATAAAAGAGTGGTCTATTGATTTTGAATGCTATAGTTTCCTGCAATTGATTGAAAAAGGTTTTTTTTTTAAATACTAAATACTCATGATAAATAATCAAATTTAGTGGAAACATTACAGTTGACACGAAGTCGTTGCGATTAATTAAAGTTATAAACTGGATATATGGTACTAAAAAAAAACGTAATATTTCGCGTTACAGGTATGTACAGCAAATTGCGTGCCTCTGGAAAATTACAGTGAATGGTTTTATCATGAAGCTGATATCGCTCTGGTGTGGCAGCCCATGAAAACACAATCTACCAGGGTGGCAGTTTTCTTCGCGTCACTGGGTAAATAAAGTGTGTGTTTGTGTGTGTGTCTGTGTGTGTGTAAGAGAGAGAGAGAGAGAGAGAGAGAGAGAGAGAGAGAGAGAGAGAGAGAGAGAGAGAGAGAGAGAGAGAGAGAGAGAGAGATGCAAGTTTAAGAAACACATTCAGCAGAGCTATACTTACCAGACAAAACAGTACAACGGGACTCCAGCTTGGACATTAGATCTCAAATTCTTGACTAAATTTTGTAGAATAAACATTTATGTAGACAGCATAGCCATAAATGTTTATTCCCCAACGTGCCTGTTTGCTGACTTATGGGCCAAGGGATTGTGTATTTTGTAACGGACCTAGATCATATACTATTTGTAATTACATCTCCCTAGATTATATACTATTTGTAATTACATCTCCCTAGATTATATACTATTTGTAATTACATCTCCCTAGATTATATACTATTTGTAATTACATCTCCCTAGATTATATACTATTTGTAATTACATCTCCCTAGATTATATACTATTTGTAATTACATCTCCCTAGATTATATACTATTTGTAATTACATCTCCGTTTACATCTTTGTTAGATTTTAGCTATTAATTTTTTTTTTTTTATCGACAATCGATGTTGGTAAGATTTCACATATCCAATTACTATTAGCAGTCATCATATCAATGTACCCTATTCACATGACCTTATGGTAACATGGATTAGTTTCATAAAATTAATATACCATACCTAAGTTTTTACCATAGGAAATACTTCAGATATATTCACGTGCAAGTGTTTAATAATTTTTAAATAAGAATAATTCTGTATATTAGCTGTTCAGGCCATGTTGTGTGACATATAGCATGATATTCCGAGTTGTGTCCTAGAAAAGCGTACTGATAACTCGTACAAATGGGAAGCATGAAAACTATTAAAATATGTGTGACCGTTGATTAGAAGTAAATTGTTTATGTGGCACTAAGACGTTTTAAGAACCTTTCATGACTGTTCTATTGTGGTCCTTGAAAACATAAGATGCATCAACCTCAAGCCAGCCTCACGCAAGTGTAGCTTTTACTCCGCTCAGTGGTGGGAGTGATAATATTCACCTAATGCCAGTAGTACTGGTTATGTCATCGATTAGGGTTTTACTCCACAAAAATTGGGTAATGCACAAAAAAATTTAATAATGTGAATATTTCTGTAATACAATATCTTTATATGGCTAGTGTTCATTGCTGATTAAGATACATTACTTTTGATGGTGTCGTTCAAATATATCAAAACGTTTTTTTAGGCCTCCTAATTAAATAAAGTGCATAAAGTGGCCAAACCCCCCCCCCCATAAGTTTACATTAGATCTAATTACGTCCTGTCCTCTTCTCCCGGAAAAGAATTAAACTGCTTCCAAAATAATGAATAGTTAATCTGTAAATATGCGATACGAATAAATGTAAACTAATTCTATTTGAGACTGTTCTGCTTTTAATTCAATTAAAAAAAAAACACCAATGCACTCTTTCGTTAAAATGAAAGAAAGAAAGAATAGTATGACGTGAATTTAGACAAACTCTAGAGAATGAATTAAATTTATTATTATATCACCCTTCTTAACTTTGGATGAAATGTTCACCTTACAAGCAATTAGCAAAACTATAAAGTAATGCGCTCAACATTTTTGTTTGTTTGTTTTCACCTATCTTAGAAAAAAGCCACCCATGCATTACAACCACGAACAAATGCCAAGACAATGAAATCTGCGTACCAGACGGAAAGTTTTACGTGTGTAACTGCACAGGATACTTCAACGGAACGAAATGCGAGATGAAGACGAACCCGTGCAATTCCGATCCGTGTAAAAATGGCGGCAGTTGTAAATCTGAAAATAATTCCCACGTCTTTTGTCAGTGTGTGGAAGGCTACAGTGGAGATCATTGTGAAGATATCGATGCATGTGTATCAAGTCCCTGTCAGAGAGGTCATTGTCATAACAACGGATCGCATTACGATTGTGAATGTCCGCTTGGCTATAAGGGGAATACCTGTTCAAAAGGTATTGAAGAAAATGGAAGAAATGTTCCTAAAATTATGATTCACTTTATAGCAAAAAATGTTAGAGTTATAATGTCATGACTTAGATATCTGGTGCCATTTTATGCGATATCATATTTCGTCACGCCACAAAGCTGTATATATGGAAATATGTAACTGAAAATTAGAATATCAAACTTGGAGTCAAGTTAGCATGAACTTTATAAGGATTATTGATAACATCATACTGTTTTGCTACATAAGGTAAATAACATTATATTCGATTTCTTTTTTTTTCTTATTATTGTTTCTGGTTTTAAATTTAATTTAGACTCCTTTGGGAATAACCGATTTCAATCTTTTCGTTTCTTTTTCTTACTCTTGCAGTTGTTTTGTTGTCTGAATAATTGTAGCGTTCCATTACATTTTAACTATTTAGCCAAATTTGAGTTATGTTGATAGAACATGCTGACATTTGTTATCGATTTATTATAGCTAATGAGGGTCAGCCGAGCTGTTCGGAAATTATCGGATAACAATGTACTAAAGAAACAGGAAACAAAACCCACCCACATTATTAATAGAAAGCAAAGGATCATAATCGAGGCAGAGTATATTTCTTTAGTCAGTTCCCTCAACCTTTACATAAGATTCATTTTTAAATATATTTTCAGTGGTTGACCTATTTTATTGCGAAGAAGGTTTTGTTAATTACAATGGATTGGACATGTATTGGAAAGAAACACGAATTAATGACGAAGACGTCCAACCATGTCCCTTTGGTGCCCAAGGTAAGTAACGTGAATCAGAAACGTTTTCGCTTGCACGCTTTATATTCAGAATGGAAATTATATATATATATATATATATATATATATATATATATATATATATATATATATATATATATATATATATATATATATATATATATATATATATATATATATACATATATATATATATATACCATAACCCATTAATTCGTACACAGTCTGTTTCTTCATCGCACTCAACCAGATGTAGACAATCTGTCTCCGTAACCCACTCATGTGTATCCATCTAACCACACTGGTATGTAGATAATCTGTGTATCCATCTTCACTCACTGATGTATTATCAATCTGTCTCCATCCCAACCCAATCACGTGTAGATAATTGATCTCCATCTAAACCCACTTATTTTTAGACAAGCTTTGTCTCTATCTCCACTCTCGTATGTACAGACAATATGTGTCTCCATTTCTACTCACTTATGTATAGAGAACGTAAATGTGGAAAATAAACAAAATATGAAATAGAGTAAATTAAGTTATATCTGGTTCTCCTAAAGACAATTAAAAGTAAACAGCATTCAAAGAAGTGTGTGTGTGTGTGTGTGTGTGTGTGTGTTAACGTAACGTAGCCCTAACAATTTTTCAGTCATATCGCAAAGATGTATCCAGTGTGGCAGTTTATAGTTTATGCCTAGCGCTGGAGCATTCATCACGCAAACATGTGGCATGATGTCCCACCCAATCACATTATCCTGACACCAGGCCGACCAGTCCTAACAGTATCCTCTTAATCATGTGCTCCTAGAGAGGTAGCTGTTAGTACGATTTTTAAAAAATCGTTTGTATGACTCGGACAGGGTTTGAACCTGCGACCTCCCGCATCTGGCCCGGACGCTCTTAACACCAGACCACTGGAACAATCGAATTCAAAGAAGAAAATTTAGACAAATTCATAGTCTCTATAACCGTGTCACTTTTATATAAATGACCATTGTGTCCTGCCCAAGGGACTTACTTAATAACGACTGAGTGTTTGCCATTCGAGCAGTGGTTCTTAAATCATGGGTCACGACCCAAACCTGGGTCGCAATACTGTTAATAAGTGAGTTAATTGTTTGAAATATCCTACCCAAGTGGTGTTTAGCATTCGATGGAAAACATGTTTGAAATAAGCAGTGAATACGTTATTTCCTATTGTCCCTCGAAGCCAGATAAAACAGGAAACTGTTTACTTTTATGAACATCAATCTGCATCAAGTCAATTGTATTGCACTAGAAAAATCTTAATTGACCAATAAAAAGTTCAGTTTCATCAACAAATACAGTTGCTGCTTGGCATTGTATGTATGTATGTATGTATGTATGTATGTATGTATGTATGTATGTATGTATGTATGTATGTATGTATGTATGTATGTATGTATGTATGTATGTATGAACATTGGGCTCTGTGTGTGCTACCAGCTATGGTTATTGTTGACTTTATAGGGAATCCAACGACTACATTCATTGCACAGGAATTGGAATAGGCCGACACATTAATTCAACAAAAGGAGTACGGTGTGCATTCTGGTCTGCTAGGTTCCCTTTTTCTGACGTTTTGATGAGAAACAATGTCGTAAGAATAAACAGAATGGTTGAAATTAATTTCCAAAATGTCGCCATATAACGAACGATAGCAATCGTGGATTAGTTTTGTCTCATATAGTCCCATCACACCTTTTTTGCTATGATTGTGCTCTACAGTTTCGTATTTTGCGTAGGGGTTATATTTTTAAAGAAAATACATTTCCCAAGTTTTCCTCTCTGGTTGTACTGGCTATTTTAAGAAGATTCTGTATATCTAAGGTGTTTTGAAAAGAACTCCTGATTCCCATTATTTTGTATTATGCATAATGAGTGTAATTGGGGTTATAGAGTACTACAGTTTGGTTTTACTTCAGATATTCACGTTTTAAAAAAAATGCTAGCTTCGTTTGGGCAATTTTACCCACTTGACTTTGATGGTAAATAGTAAAAAAGAAGCTGGTATTTTCTGATCTGGCAACCTTCATTCGCAGTCTTTAAACAGCTAAACATAGTGTAATTTAGACAAATTCTTGCACAATATTACCACATTGGAGCGGTCAATTTGATAAGATATGTGCTTTGAACCTGTACAATTTCCAAAAGTATAATATCCAACGAAATTTCAGCCACAGTACATAGAGGTATGTTAACATTCTCTCCGTTGTATATGTTGCAAATACAGCTGACTTCACCAAACTCCTGTCACACTTTGGGAAGTCAATAAAGCCCTTCCTATTTAGATTGTCTATACATGATTTGTTTTTTTTTTTCAACATTTACGTCATTTATTTGATTGCCACATATTGCGTAATAATTTAGTATTAGCTTCAAAGTATTAACCGTTATGGCTCTCGTTAATGGTGCTATAATGTGGACAACATAGTCTTCATAAATAACAGCAGCCTATCGCCAAATATAAATCTTTGTTTTAATCCAGGATATGCAAGACGCCTCTGTCTTCTAAATAAAGTATCTGCACTTTGGGATCAAATGGATCTTTCCGATTGTGTCAGCAGGACATTTACGGAGCTATCACAGGCGGCAAGTATACCAAAGTTACATCAGGATCAATACTTTCTTCCCATACCCCTCACCCCACCCCTCTCACTCAACGTCTGTCTGTGTCTGTGTCTGTCTGTCTGTCTCTCTCTCTCTCGTTTTATTTATTAATTTGCCAAAAGTCTTTTCTCCAATAAAATTTTACATATAATTATGAACATTTAGACGTTGAGAGAAAATATTTATATGCATTCTTTCTCTATATTGTACACTTCTAAGATTTTATAAAATTTATTTTTTGTCTTTTGTTTCCTGTGTGGAGAACAAGAAAACCAATAAACAGGTATGCGAGTATATGTATATAGAAAAAGTCACCATATTAGTGCCAATTAGTCTTTGAAATCATACTAATTGTCAAAATTTATGACTTTTGTAACAAGCTGCCATCTATGCAGGATCCAGGCTAGTCCGATAAATCAACATCCCAAATCTGTGTTGATACTGATGGAGTATATGTGGGTCTGATGGCACCTGTTCATTAAAATGTGGAATTGTGCTGCTTGCAAATATTTCCGGAACAAACCTGCGTACACTTTAGACTCATACCTATTATTTGTTACAGCCATCTCGAGCGCGAAATTTAAAATGGCCACAGGACATAGGGTTGTGCATTTTCACATGGATTTACAAGTTACCAAACAAAGTACTTGCTGCAGAAATATAATGTACATCATTTCACAAAAAGAGCACTTAAAAGCACGCGAACAATACTGGTAAGTGTATAAAATGTACACCGATGTGTGCAGCTAAAAGGTATCTGCAGACTTTTGCATGTTTTAATAAATAGATGAAATCAGCCCCTATGCCGAAACTAATATCATCACGGGGGAGGGGCTGATTTATTGGTCTAGATCAGGTTAGTCAAAGATACCTTCGTTGCAGAATTCAGCTGAAAGCTTTTGTTAGGATTACTACTCGATGGATTATAAAAATTTAAACTTTTTATGCAAATATTTTGGTCTTAACATTAAATGGTGTTAACCCTTTTTGTCACGTTTTATTCTCTACATCAGGCCGAAGCGCTCCGTAGTCAAAATTCCTTTTCAAAAACATCAATTCTGAACATCACTAGTGGTCTGATAGCCGAGATAACATCCAACGATAACGACGTCGACGTTCAGCTATTGCCAGGGGACTTGTCTTCCGCCGCTGACACAGTCAGGACTATTGCTGATGTCATTCACAAGACGGTAGGCAGCACTGAGGATATTACCGAAGTTGCCCAGGTATGTTGTTGGACACAGCGTAAAAAAGATACATCGTTCACAGTACAGAAACCAAGAAATGGTTGTAATCATACACTTATTGAGGAAAATGTAATTTTCTTGTATGATTATAAGATCGCTGTAAGTAATTAATTGAACAATACGATATTTCGGAAGGACCATGCTCTTGTTACAAATGTGGTGCAATTATCTGAGAATTATAATGAGTTCCACAATCATCGAGAGTTTGCTTGTAATTCTTTAAAAAAAATTATTTGTGCAGACAATTTACGAAAAGTGTCATCTGTTAAATATAAAACGACAAAGGGCTTGACATTGATTTAAGGTAAATGGTCAATATATATATATATATATATATATATATATATATATATATATATATATATATATATATATATATATGTATATATATATATATATCTTTATGCAGGGCTATGGTGACGTTGTTGGAAGTCTCATTGATAATAATACAGCGCTCATATGGAGTTTTACAAAGTCGGTAAGTCTTTATTTGTAATATCCTTATTTTGTTACAATACTATTGTCGTCACTTATATATAATAAGGAGGTCAAGTTGAAAATGTTACACTATTTTACCTTGAATTATGATATATGAATAACATGTTTCTTTCTTGTCTCTTTGAATACGATGTATAGACTAAGCAAACATGCACATCTGATCATGTTTTGGTGCGCGCATACGTTATCGTGTGCCATATCTCGCACAGCACATTGTACCTTAAGAATGCATAGAACAATATGTAGACTGTTATACGAAAATAGAGTTTGAAATGCCCAGCGGTATGTGAATTTCGATATATTTATTTCGAACAGGATTGTGTGCAATGTGAAAGTGAAGCAACCTCCGCATTGTTGAAGTGTTCATGTATGTCAGGAATAAATAATTTTGGTTACTCTTTATCCGGCGCAGGGTTTTTTGGAACGGAAGATTACGGAGCTTCTTGAATCTACGGAAATATTGTCAAGGAATATAGCTTTGAGCGTCACAAATTCTTTGCAAAGGCGTCACCAGGAAACCAATAGCAATGAAACCTTTTCTGTGCCAGTGAGCTCAAAGAACGTTGGTAAGTCTGAACATTATATAATCATTTGTTAAGGAGTCATATGTTTTCTCATCTATCTTTCATAATTTTGTGATATTACGCTAATCTAATGATAACGTGAACAACTAAAATTATTAATTTTAATTAACATGTGTATCAAATCGACCCGGAAATCGCACAAATCATTGATAATTCTTTTTCCATGCACATTTGTAAGATTTGAAAGGTTTTTCATAACGAAAACATCCGAAATCAATCATTAATTGAGTATGATATCCATGCTCGAGCTTAAGGAACAACACTCAAATAGTAAATGAGCGAAAGCATTTTTGTGTCCTATACCTTAATTGGCACTTTCGACTCTTTAAACAATACATGAAAACAAAAGCAGAGGCCTTTAGAATTATAGCAGTAAGATTTCATCGTGATCATTTTCAGAATTTGCAGTAACCATGTTACCTAAAAAGGATGCAGTACATGAAAACAGTTTCGAAGGAACGGGTCCTTCATCAAGTACAATTAGCATACCATCTGAAGTATACAGACTGGCTGTGGAAAACACTAATGGTATGAACGGCTTTCCGCAAATAAAATTTTTATTCAACACATACTGGCACAAAGAGAGCAGTTGTAATATGGAAGCAATCGGTGACACTTTGGTTAATTGTATAGATGGAAATAGGGGTGTCCTTGTAGGTAATTCTTCCAATGATTATAATCCCAGTGTCAAACAGTTTTATGAGAAAGTGGGGCTGGACAGGCCATCATAGAATGCACAGTCTGAAAGGGACATTTATATGAGATTGACTGGTTTAAGATTTATAAGCTACACAAAGAAACAAAGTGACAAGAAATGATGACAGGAGAATAAAATTTGGACACGCTAGGCAAGCACCATTCTGGCATGGTAATATATCCTTGTCTTACCAGCTTTGAGTGTAACACATTAACAACCGCTACAAAAAATGACACACACGGTATGGAAATGTACATCATGGTTAGAGAAATATGGAAATCTGACGTAAATATAGAAACCACTCAGCTATGTCCAAATGCTCCATTTTATACATGTTCAATCAATGATATATATTTTTTGCAGATAAACTAAAACCGAAGCAACACCCAATAACATTTTAATTTAGGACGGTATTTTAGTAGTTTGGATGTAAATGTAGTAAATGTACTCCCATCCCCAAATCCATATGAGAATGCATATCTGTATTTGACCGAAGAGGCAATCTGACACACCGGTCTCATATCGCTGTATGCGAGGAAATGATCAGCTTTTGTTACCGAAGCTTCAGTTGGCTCAGAAGATGTTAAACCGGTACAGAAAATATAGCTTTGTTGTTTCTATGCACACATATATGGCTTATATTGAGTCACTCATGTTCAGAATGTTTTTGTTTCTTCAAATCAGTTTGCACTCAGACATTTTAAAAGTTTTATATAACAATATTCTTTGCGTGAATAAATTCACGTGGTTTGCACTGAGGGCTTTTACAAACTTAATTTTGTCGCGAGAATCTCACCACTGTTCAACAATTACAAGATATACGTTAACTGACCTACTTGTCTTTCACAAAGCCACTTCGCTTTGTAAGTTTCATTGTTTTCTGAATGAATTATAGCGTAATCCTCCAGTTTGCTGGGAAGCTATTCTTATTCTTGTCTTCTTCCAATAGTATTTAAATACAATTTAGTCTGTAAACACGAAAGTAACGTTGTAGTCGGTCATTTGTTTTTCGAATAAAGCTTCATTTTGTTTTATTATGAACCCACTATTTTCAGATTGACAACGAACACAAATCAGCACGTGTTCAGGGCCTGCGCGAGGGTGGGATCATGAGAAGGTGTTCAATTTTTTTTCGGGCTCCTTGCTTAGATTGGCGCCGTTTGGTACATTTGTTTTGCTAAAATTTCATAGTATTTCACATCACCTTAGAGTACGGGAACAGTTCTTGACAAACCTTATATTTCTGAGAAGAGCGAGGTTGGCAACTGAAATACAAACTGTTATATATGGCAAAGTTCGGGTTGCCTCTAAACAAACAACACCTCCTGAAGCCTTGAATCATTGCGCTGTCACTGAACGTAATCTTAAAGGGATTAAATCTTTAAATTTATGTTCATTCTATGATAATATTCACCCTGTGCAATTGAATCACAAGCAATGTAATTTTTAATAAGTGGAATGATCGAGATTGATATGGCCTAGGTAAACGTTGAACACCTGACGCCAAGAGGTATTCGTACACCATATCAAAACAGTTCCTTTCTCAAACTCAGAGTAAAACACAAATGTGGTTTTGTATTTATTATTTACCCTTTGTTTTACGTTTTCCAAATATTGTTTGCTTTAAAAAATGAATGGAATTAAAAGCAGATTGGAATCTGTATCAAAACCTAGAACAAACATACAGAAATGAAACGGGTCGTTTGTAAATATGACAAACTACATACCTGTTTTTTTCTTCAAATCGGTGAAAAGAACGTGTTTATTACATCATGCGGAATTCTGCATCATAATTTTTTATTTGCAATTTTATTATCATAAAGATACGTGTTCGTTACCGCTTTACTGGATTTTGTTAACAAAGCATGAAGGATGTTCCAGAAAAGTTACCACTTTCTCGAAATTTGCAAAAACAACTAATTTCCTTAGAATTATAAGAATTTCCTTATGTATAACTGCATGGTTTATTTTCGTGTAATTTTTTTACAGGTTCCTACGTAAGCCATTATGAGGCAAGATTTTCATCTGTGGCAGAGGTTGTGACGGAAACAAGGAGGCGGATGTATACTCAAGTGTATGTTAGGCATATGTTATGCTTATATTTAGTATGTCATCTCTTGAAAGAGATTAACTGTTTAATGAATTACGTGAATTAGTATTGCTCATTGAATTTCTAAAACTCCAAGTGCATCCATACAACACTTAACATGTGTGATTGGAAGAATATTAATTAAAGACCTGGGAAACAGTGCATAACTATAGATTCAAAACAGATACAAAGCATGTATAGCAAAAGATACACGGATAATACGCGTTTGAAAGTGAGTATGCCAGTAAGAAAATAAAGATGGGGAAAGAAAATAATTATAACCAGTTTTTCCATATATAGATAGTACCTATTTTATAAAATCAATTGCATCTACTTAAGTATAGTAAAATTCGCTGGCAGCTGTGGTATAATTTGTCTATACAAGTACACACATATTTTAACGATTCAAGCATATTATTTACCATACATTCCATGCATAGACCAGCAAAATGTGTTGTGTTTTAATTATGAAGGAAATGCCCTTATATTTGTATTTGCTTTCCGCTGAAACATTTGGCTGTCTGATAAAGTTCATCCGTTTTTCTTTGTGGATATATGTTTTAAGTCTTGCAAAATGTTGGCTGGATTGTGTCATTGAGATGTTTCGCTGATCTAGCCACTGAAATACCCCCCACCCCCAACTTCGTTTTCCGTGCATCAATTTATGTTTGCAGGTCACCATCAAATGTGTCAGTGCTCAATTCAGATGTAATTTCAAGTAAGATGCTTGATGTCCCGGAGAGTTATTTCCAGAACTTAAAAAGTCCGGTTATAATAATTTTCAAGCTTGATGTAAGTAAAAGCAGAGGGCGTGAAAGATATGAAGGTAACGACGTTTAGCTTACGTTCTGAGCATGTTTATAAGACCTAAATAAAATGATTATGATATTACATATCCTAGACACAAGAATAGGCACAACAAAAGTACAGAAAAAAGAAACAAGTAAAGCACAACGTCGACATATATATTTTTCTCGATAAATATAAATTTCATAATAGCCTTCGTCGTGATTGCACTTTTTGCTCGTTCTATACAATTAATTTTTTTAACATATTTATGCGTCACGGTAAAACACGATTTTGACCATTTTTTTGTAGATTTTTTTTTTTTTTGGTGTGTGTGTGTGTGTGTCTTATTCTCTTGCATATATCCTAACAAACAGTACTTCAATTCATTGTCAACTATTGATCCCTTTTGTTTTTAACTTAAGCTTACGTTCCACTTAAAAAGAACAAAAAAAAATCATAAAAAGACGTAAAAATAATACTCAGTGACCAGACTCTTTTTCACTAAAATGTCTCGAAGACGTTCAATAAATTGAGATTTTACATTATTTTACTTTCGATAAAGATGACAATATTGCTATTTGAATTAGACGTAAACGTAGCCAACGAACTTAAAAATAACCCTTTAAAATTTGTATATATCAAAATATTTCATTTGTGGTTAATGAGTTGTAAATTCTTCAAACGAAATACTCAACATTGTTTTATCATCACTGGCAAAATCCCTTTCCTTTGGTGAAAATATGATATTGTGAAGGTTGTTGAATCCAAACGATTTATTTAGTGTTAAGTGAAAAATTAATTGTTTCCCACAAAATGATGAGAAAGACTATTGAAAAAGGTCTCAATCTTTTGATAAACGGCCAGGGTATCAGAATAAGAACACCGACTTCACACTCTAGGCTCCAAACCTAAAATCAATACTTTCATCCCTTTGGACATTTAATGTTATTGTGCGAAAAATAGAATATACTCCCAAATATGTCAATTTCTTCATTTATTTATGTGAACGTTATTGAAATTTAAGTATTTCTTAAGATTAAATTTAGTCGGCTGAGGAAAATAATTTGGTTTGGTTTTGAGACGGCCAGTTTGTTCAATATATGAATTTATTTCAGAATTCGACATTGAGGACGATTATGGAGCCCTTGTGTGTATTTTTGAATATGTCGTCAAGGTAAATATAAAAGTAGGAAATGTCTTATCATCTGTCATAGAAGTACATATTCCAGCTAAGCAATAGATTTTTAAAATAAATTTCATCATAAGTTACCAGTAGTAGTTTTAAGCCTATTATATATATATATATATATATATATATATATATATATATATATATATATATATATATATATATATATATATATATATATATATATATATATATATATATATATATATAATGTAAAAGCGATGAGCTTCGGCAAATGTTGAAAATATATAACAAGCCGACTTTTCATTACATGCAAAGAAAGTAATATTTTTAAACATGTTAAAGACAATACATTTTGAAAACCTACAATGACTCGGCAAGAGCATAAGAAACGTTTCTAAGGAATGACCAAAATTATTCACTCTGAGAGTTTAAAGTTCTGAAATCTTTGGTTGTTTAAATAAAATAAGAATTACAATATATTGTAATAGACGAAATTCTGTGGTACATCAAGTGGTAGCTGCTAATTTCTTTCATTTTTCGTAATTGAATGCTTTGAAGGCCGTGTTTCAACTTCTTTAGTGAAAAAAAATAGTGTCCATTTTTTTACCAACTAATGCCAGAAATGAAGGAGCTTACATGGGTAACGATTTAATATTGAATTTATGAAACGAGGTGAAGAATGTCCAGCTTTTGCGAGCCTTGGCGAACAACAATAAGTAAAACTAAAAGTATGGCTTACTGTTTACCGTATCAATGTGGCATCACATCGCATTAATCATTCTGTGTTGAAAAAAAAAAGATTTTTGTTCGTTATAAAATGTTCTGTTTATTTGGATGGAAGCTTTTTACTTGATTTATAGTTTGTAAATATGTACAATCTACTTTTCCTAGTTTAACATTGTATGGGACTATAGTAATGCACAACAAATGAATGGTTTTTCAGAATGAACGAAATTTATCCTTCTTCTTTCTATCTAAGTAATATCCACCGAAATAAAACCAATTTATAAAAAAAATCTCAAATGGGTAATGATTTAATATAAACGTTATGAAACTCTTGTGTTGTAGTTATACGCCATGCTTCTCATTATTATATTGTTATACATGACATTATAAACCCGGGGGAGGGGGTAACATATATATATATATATATATATATATATATATATATATATATATATATATATATATATATATATATATATATATATATATTCAGACAGCCTCAATTTCCTTTCGCGAGTCGAGTTCAAAAATGCCCCCCCCCTCTCCAATGATTATTCAAAACCAAAAATCCAGAAGGCGTGGTAACACGTTTTCCAACGATCCCAGCCAATCTGTAAAGAGGATACTGCACAATAAGTTTATGGTCTTTTTTCAGACCAATCAGAATTATATAAAGTGATATATTAACATGTGATATTATCAAAAATATGACACTGCACATACTATCGGAAAACCATACCTACTATGGGATAGGAATAGATTTGCCCCATCTGGAACCTACCATATTTACTATTCCTACCACTACAACTATTACTACTACTTAGGAATATATTGTAAATTTTCTTTCTCTCTTTGTATCATAAAGTTTAGTATTTTAAATATTATTTTGAAGTTATATTAGCATTAACTAATTGACATTACACTTAATGCTATAAGTTTCTCCAGTTTCCTGCTCTTGCTAGTTAAATACTTAATTTAATTATTTATTTTTACTTTTTATTTTTTTCCGCTATATTAACAAAGCTATACATTTGGGAAGGACCTTGTCATTTATGTAGACATCAACATATTTAGCTGCAGGAAATGTGGAAATAATAAAAAAGATTAAAACTAAATCACATGAAATGAACTCAATTTTTTAAAAATATAATGAACCATTAAATAAACCATTTAAATTACGTACCGGTATATGTGCATATTAAGGATGCAACCGTATACAATTAAAGTACATAACAAATATGTACACACATACATAATAGAGGATACCTGACATACACAATTTATGAATTCTAAATTAACAGCAATAAAGAAACCCAGTGGTCAAAGGCAGGATGCAAAGCAAGCACCAAGGACAGTAATTACACCCACATCGTCTGTCATTGCTACCATCTGACCAATTTTGCTGTTCTCATGGATGTGTATGGAATCAAGGTAATCGGATTCTGCACCTATTGTATTAATAGTAACAGCGGCGTCGCTAGGGGGGTGGATGCGGACCGCACCGGGTGACACCTTCTCAGAGGGGTGACACCAAAATGAAATCTATACTGTGGACTTATTTTAAAAAGAAGAAATCCATGGTGGAAGTCTGGAGGGGTGACACCATAAGTTTACCGCACTGGGTGACATCAACCCTAGCGACGCCGCTGAATAGTAATGGATATATAAAAACGGGAAATACAGATTTTTCAGGTACAATTGCAAACTAAACTGTCATTTTATCCACTAAACATGTCAGAGAGAATACATTGATCATATTCGTAATTTTGTTATCTCTAAACAAATATGCTTATCGTGAAATTGACGTCATATAGTATGTAAAATTGGCTGGCAATAGCTTGGATTTTATTTTATGTACTTTCAGGTAGTAAATACTTTTAACCAGAGAGTCACGTGTTTATATTTTGTTTTCATGATCTTATGTTGTTAGTCTGTTTTTGCTGAGTTCTGTTTGTAATGGTGTCTATTTCACGTTATGCTACATTTATTTATTTACTTTGCAATATGCTTTGTATACTATTGCATCTTTCTTTCCCGTTTGCTTTTTTCTAATGGGTGCCTCCTACCGATTTATAATGTTTACTTTTAAAACATGATCAATTGAACTAATGAAAATAGCTGTATAAGTAACAAATTATGCCATAGGCTTTGCACATTGTCGGTCATGGTCTGTATAAATTATGTCATGGTCTGTAGACACAGTCTGTCATAGTCTGTATATATTCTACCATAGTCTGTATACAGAGTCTGTCATGGTCTGTGTACATTCTGTCATGGTCTGTACATACGGTATGTCATAACCTGTAAACATTCTGTCATGGTCAATGCTTAAGCTTATTATTTGGATACCATTTTCAGGACACCATTGATGAATTAAATACAGACATCTTGACGTACATATCATATGCAGGGGGAGGACTGTCAGTTATTTGCTGCGTCATATCCATTGTTGTGTTTGAGTTCTTTAGGTGAGCAATTCTTTCATGTCATCATTCGCTTCATATGTATTATAAGTAGGGCATAACCGATTAGCATTTTTCTACCGATTTCCGATTCCGGATTTTGGGCATGAATTTTTTCCGATTCCGGATACGATTCAATTAATCGGAAATGCTAAATCCGTATTTTTTTTCTAAAAAATTTCATCTTCCGTTTCCTGGTTTCTGGTATCTGATTTTGCCGTGTCTAGCATGTTACTTAGTACTTTACCATATCCGGCTTCATTTCCGGTTTTCACCCGTCCGTTCAAATAGATTGTCTCACAGCGTGGTTGTGTTGACCATATTGAACTTTTCTGACTTCTTATTTAACTTTATTAACGCACTATCGAATGACACGCAGTGTTAGACACGGTGCTATAGAAATTCAACTTTATTATTTTTATTATCCGAATCGGTCGTTCCTGCCTTGTCCGACTCCGATTAATCGGAAGTTCATACTATCCGGTGGAATCCGATTTCCGGATCAAAAGTCGGTTATGCCCTAATTATAAGTCTTTCGTTTGATGATACACGTGGTACTTTTGCATATTCATTGGTATTGTGGTAAACATTTATCAATACTATAATATTGTTTGAAGAATCTATTGCAAGTTTAATGTAGAAATATTGTAAAATATGTATTCTTCATAAATATCAAATTGTGGTAAACAGATGACTTTATACTGTCATTAATTTGACAAACCATCAATGCCTTCAATGCCTTGGGAAAGATCTGTATCTATCTATCTATCTATCTATCTATCTATCTATCACTCTCTCTCTCTCTCTCTCTCTCTCTCTCTCTCTCTCTCTCTCTCTCTCTCTCTCTCTCTATCTCTCTCTCTCTCTTCTCTCTCTCTCTCTCTCTCTCTCTCTCTCTCTCTCTCTCTCTCTCTCTCTCTCTGTGGAATATACAACATAACATCATGTACGAAGTTAACCATCATTAAATTTAAAATAAGTGACTATATTATCGTTCCGTTCTTTACATTTATTTCATAACGAGGTATTTTGTGTTGATTTTCTCCTATAGACTTAGAAATGAACGCATCCGAGTGCACGAACAGCTTGCACTATGTATTGTAGCAGTACAGTTACTGTTTCTGTTTGGCGTGGATCGGACTGAAAATAGGGTATGTGCTATTTTCTTATTATCTCTCAAAAATAATATTAAATGCATACTGAAATTAAGAGTTATGATAATTTCAGCTTAACATCTCACATTATCCTTTTACATTTAGTTTTTAAAACAATGTTCAGACTTTTTAAAATGAAATTTTTATTACATGTTGTTTTAAGAAATACCAAACTTGGTATTCATTGAAAGTAACCATTATGAAACCAATATTGAAATGTAACATTTTTATTCCAATGCGACAAATAAAGCACCAATCAAATCACTGTATTGAAATTATGTTTTATGATTTTTTTCTCTCACGATTTCTAAATATTTTACAGATAATTTTCTTCATTAGTGTTGTCATTTGTAAAGTCGTTGTCCACTGAAAAGATGTTTTTCAATTTTGTGCCATAACCTTATTGATTTTTTTTCTTTCGTCTGCCACAACGTTACTAAATAATTTTAGCGGACTGCCTATTTTATTTCACCCATTACTTTCTATTTCAATAATATAAATTTAGTAATGATTAATGTGAAGCCGATGATAATTCGAATCTTGTTTCTTATATCGCAGGGAGTGTGTATGGGTATAGCTATTGCCCTGCATTTCTTCTTGCTATCGTTATTCTGCTGGATGCTTGTTGAAGGAATACACCTGTACATGTTACTAGTCAAAGTCTTCAACTCCGGTTCCCATTTAAAGAAATACATGATGCTTGGCTGGGGTACGTAATCTTTTAATCCTATTGCCACTTCTAAGACCAATCGAATCCTGTCTTCAAAACAGGTAAACAAAAAATAAATAGACACAATTTCCTAAACTCATTTGAAATTATCATATGTATTCAAAGAAATTAGCGATATTGTTTCAATCGATCTCTGTTTTACAAAACCACACATGCAACTTTCCAAAAATCTCTTGTTACTATAATTCAGATTTTGATAAGTGGAACCACTCATATTGTACGGTGCAATCAATAGTCAAAGCAACATACAAGTTAATAAATGATACGTGTAAAATCTTGACATTTTTATTCTTGTTTCAGATTCGTCCCTACTTTGCACGAAATAATATGTGTTGTTATTCATAATTATATTTATTTAAGGTGTACCCATCGTGGTGGTCGGTGTTTGTGGTGGTGTATTCCATGAAGATTACGGAACAGCGGATATGTATGTCTTATTTATACATTTCAAGAATGACAACATTTCAATACCAAACGTGTATGATAGTTAGCAACAGAAGATCTGGAGCAATTGCATACAGATTGTCTTTTATTGTCTTTAATATGTTATAAATTGTTTTGGTCATTCTAGTTTAATTACTTGAAGAAGGACCTGTTCGCGTGAGAAAATTATCTTTGTCTCATAGTTTATTTGTTTTCATGTATCGATATCTTCAGCTTAGTTTTCATGTGAGCATGCTCAGAGGATATACATATTTTCATCAAAACCTCGATACTCAGTCACTCAAGTTTGGCATATATTGAATGCCTCGCTCATTCCGACATAAATCATTCTCTTGCCTGCTATAAAATTCAAGACGGCAGAAGCCCGATGAAAGTGTTAGTGACCTGTTCATTATGAGTTTTCAGTGCTATATTGTTAGTGTCCTGGGTACTTCAAGTTTTCGATGTGATATTATATGGACATAAATTAGTTGTAGTTATAACATTGTAATTACTACAATTCAGAATTTAATATTGCAAGTTTTATGTATAAATCCATATTCAATTCAATCAGATAGCTTTACAAGTTGTAAACGTAGCAGTTATGTAATTTACAATTATATGCAGCTCATATGACTTTCTAATATTAGCTACATCAAAAACTAAATAGTTGGAATGAGACAAATTTAAAACTTACTCATGATTTTGTAAGAGATTTGAGTACCGAACTGACATCTCAGTCTTTTTCGTCGGGATCTTTGCAAAAGAATGTAGATCATAGAATAGCATGCGTTGAATGACAGATTTTAAAATAAACACGTACATGTTCATACACACATATCCTAATTTAAACGTGTGTTAAGAAACACATTTAATAAAAAAAAATGTTTCACAAATTTGCATTTGTATACCGGATGAGAGAAGTATCATAATATTTTCAAAGAATGACAAAGTTTTCATTTTTCCCGTAGATGCTGGCTCACGCAAAAAATGATATTAATACTGTTCGTCCCAGCAGTTGGTCTGGTTATATTGGCAAGTATTTGGTAATACTCTTCCTTTGTGTGGTTTGTTTATTTTATATTTGATATAGAAAGAAGAAAACCATGTTATGAATTATTATGATCTGAAATAAATCAAATGTATTCTTACCACAAAGAAAAGCTAATATTTGACTCAAATTGTTGTATAACCCATGAAAACTTGGACACTTGCAAACATTACATGAACTAGTGTTGGATTTTGATCTATAAATTTAATAATTATATGTCTAGAATTTGAAATAACATTTGTTTGTATATTACTAACGTTCATTTTTCCAAAGCTGACGATGCTAATCAAATCTTTGTTCCAATGAATGTTGCTAACATTTCTTGTCCTAATGAACCAAAACCCGTTTGCTTTGTTTGTTTATCGTTTGCTTCTTTCAACGGATGATGTAATCGGTAATAGCCCCCATAGCTTGTTAATCTGCAATAATGAATACAGCGACTAAAGGTGATGCGTATGAAATTGGAAAATGCGTCAGTTGACAGAATGTATCACAAATGTATAGTATCTTGTATATTTACTTATCATGGTCTCTAAGTTAAGTTTTGTATACTTAAACACATTTTGAACCATTACATTCAAAGTGTAGCTTTTGATACAATTCAAGTACGCTGAATGTTTTCACACACGAGAAACAGTGCTCTGATATTTTGCGTTAATACTGGTTACGGGCGTTGGTAAGGCATACAAATCTGAATTAGATATGCTTTTTTTCTGAGTCTTATTTCTCTCTGAAGCTAACCTAGCACCTTTTTTACTGAAATGATTGTATTATACTTATTCATCTTAAATGATTTACCTGTATTCTCCAGGGAAAGCCATTCCGCTCTTTTCGAATAATATCTTTTGCTCAGAATTTATATCATGTTGAGCTACTAAATCATAACATTCTTCGATAGAGACTAATGCATAAATGACAAAACGTAATTAAGCGAATCAATTGTTGGGGTGTTAAAACGTCTATTATCTTATATGTGTATATAAATATAAATGATGTCCTGTCGTTACAGATAAATACAGTAATACTTTTGATTGTCCTAAGGATCATGGTACGATCTATGACACGTGGATCCAAGGTGACCACTGACGAACGATCTACGATCAGGTGATTATTTATATCATGTTTGTACATTTCAAATTAATTCATTAATTCTATGATAATAATTGTATTTCCCCATATGCAGATTAACTTGAACCGAATTTGTTAATAACTCGCACATATGAATTCTGAAGATTATGTGTGCGCGCTGTGGAATATATAGGCTGTTTCCCATTGGTAAATGATTGCTTATCGTGTCTGGAATGGAGTCTAGATATTAGAAATCACCGTCTTCGAAAATGCAGCAATAATCAATGAGTTAAATATATTTAAAACACTTGTGTATTGGAATACTAATAGTTGGGGACATGCGAATCGATTGGTAGAGACTCTTTCATTATTTATAAATCAAAAAGATTGCATACATGTCGCAACCAGGAAATGCATCGTAAAATGGATATATACGAAATTAAGTCATAATTAAATAACATATAACATAAATGTGTAATTAAATGTCATTCTAATTTACTGAAAGAAGAGCAACACTGCAGAGACGACACTCGAATACAGAAATATCAATACAGAGATTTTTTTCTTTCAGATCGTCTGACAAATTTAGTTCTCTATATTTCCTAAAGCTATCATTACATTCATGTTTTATTAGCGTATTTGTATTTATCTTGCAGAGTGGGCCTAAAGGCAGCAGCAATATTGTTACCAATTCTTGGTTTCACCTGGATATTTGGTTTTCTGTCAGTTACTGGAAAGGAGACACTGGTTTTTACGTATTTGTTTACTTTCTTTAACTCTTTGCAGGTAAGTTCATTCAATGTATGTACATATAAAACGCTGCATTGATTTAGATAATATTATTTTAAAAAAAATAACTTTATCATTAACTATTCAACTTACATTATTTTTAATATATCAATTGAAGTCAAATACAAGTCGGTCAACAAAATAAATATGCGACTTTGTACTTCTTACAGAACACTAAAAGAGTCAGGGTATATCTTTTGATAGATAAGGTTTGATGCAAACTACTTAACTACCAAAAGCGTTTCAAATTAATAATGGTCTTAAAGTGAATATATACCGACAAACGTGAGAAATATCACTTATAATTCAACTACATACAGTATATAATTGACTTGCATATATTTTTCAGGGTGTTTTCTTCTTTGTCTTCCATTGTCTGTTGAGCATCGATGTAAGTAAAAATTGACTTCTTTAATAATATAAACAAATTTGCTCTCTTCATGTAACTATGGAAACCTTAAGAGTTTACTTACTAAATACTTATTGCAATTACATGTGCCTGCAACCACGCTTAATTTAGTTCAGGATTTGTGTAGAGTACAAATTAGATTAACAGAAAAAAAATGCAATCATTTAGAGCCTCTGATACCACTATCGCTAATACTGTTAATAGTACTGCCAACGCTGTCAATAGTAACACCACCATCGCTAATACTGCTAATAATACTGCCAACTCTGTTGAAGGTAACACCACCATCGCTAATACTGCTAATAATACTACCATAGCTGTCAAGAGTAACACCACCATTGCTAATACTGCTAATAGTATTGCCAACGCTGTCGAGAGTAACACCACCATATATAATACTGTTAATAGTATTGCCAACTCTGTCGAGAGTAACGCCACCATCGCAAAAACTGCTAATAATACTGCCAACTCTGTCGAAGGTAACACCACCATCGCTAATACTGCTAATAGTATTGCCAACGCTGTCGAGAGTAAGATTTTGCTAAAATGGATGCATTTATTCAGTGCAGGAACAGTATGATTATATAAATATTAATCGTATGCGGCCGATATGGTCTATATATAGTATAACTTTTAGCTGCTAAGGTAAATACAGTTTCCCCTTTCCATTACATCAATCTTGATTTTCGATAAAAGCTGATGAAAATCAATGGGCGTGTTGAACATACTGCTTTCAGCCGGGATATGTTCTTATTGTTATTATTTTAACCCAGAAATATTTGGATGGTGTGTATCTATCTCGATTTTGATCACGATTGTCCACTTACAATAACACTAGATAAAATGCATTGTTATGTATCCGTTCCATTCATCTTTCAAAGATATTGTAAATCCATTACTCAAGCACATGGTCTGTAAATGACTTCTTTTGACTTGAGAAATATCTCCTTTCAGAACAGCATTCTTTAAAGTAGTAAACTTTCAGAATCTGACTAGCCGTGTTTTGTTCTGTCCTAAACGTCACTTTAAAAACTTGTGTTCTTTATATGCAGATATCGCTATAGGGAGGTATAACTTTAATTTTTTTGAATGAAGATATGCTTCTTATGAAATTCTTACCCATTACGACTCTAGGTTCAGAATGCGTATGATCGTCGAAGCAAGCGCTTGAGTCAATTAAAGGCAACGGAATCTGCCTTTAGCAAGAGCCACGAGAGAAGAAATTCGGATTGTGAATCATCTGGGTATAGCACCAGCAAGGGATCGGTATGAAAATTTTATTTTAATAGTTTCGGTTTTGCAATCGAGCATGGGATCAGGTAGAAATTTATCTTCTCTTCCAGTAGAAAGCCAGTCCTTAAATATGCAGAGACTGTTTCTGGTTATACCGAATTTTACGGATGTGATGAGGGTTTCCCCTTACAACTTCTAATTTGTCAGATTTATCTTAACGTAATGTAAAAGTTTTAATATAATAATAATAATAATAATAATAATAATAATAATAATAATAATAATAATAATAATAATATTAATAATAATAATAATAATAATAATAATTATAATGATAAATTTGTATAGCGCATAATCTTTAGAAGCTCTAAGCGCTTTACAATATATATATATATATATATATATATATATATATATATATATATATATATATATATATATATATATAATGATATGACTAAAAGAAACAATAAATAAATAAATAAATAAAACAAAAACAAAACAAACACCATGATTATAGAAAACATTAAAAGCTAAACATGAGTATTTTTTGTTATTGCATGGAACGAACACTTGAAACGCCATTAGAAAAATTAATCGATCAAGATTATTTGGTTATTTCTTTGACTTGAATGAAAGAAAAGCATGGTTTACATCATTACCAGTATAAAATGGACGTATTGTCTTTATTTAAAAAGAATAGTATTTTCATGTCATTTCATTCAAATAGATTATCGTGACAATAATTTTTTATAATTAGAATATTTCAAGGGTTAAATACTACTATTACTACTATTACTACTACTACTAATAATAATAATAAATGACACATGCTATTTTCTAGTTACATTCCGTAAAGACGGATACCTCGACTTTGGATAGAAAACACCCCATCAGAAACGGCAACGATCAAATCCCAGTTACCAGAAACGGGTACGATAATCTCATTTGGACAGCCGCCAACGACCGTTCTGAAGTCACTAATAAACCATCGGTTAGTTTCGATGATGATGTATTTCTCGAAGATTCCAAAGTACGCCATAGAAAGAACAGTTCAGACATAATCCGAAAATCAGTCGATACGTATGAAGCAGAATCTAAGCTGAATGGTCACGGGATCATTTATAACACCACGCCTATGCGCAAGAGAAGTGACAGGAACAGCTTTCACGCACCTTCGATTCCTGCGTCTATCAATGGTCATGGAGCTGAGGAAAATGCGCCTGCTTCAGATCGAGGATTCAGTCAGGATGTAATCTACGCCCAAATTCGGAAATAGTAATATCAACATCAAACTAATCTTTACCCTGTACTGTTCTTAATATGTGTGTTACCTTTCTATGATTATACAGGATTATTAAACATCTTATTCAAATATCTTTGAATAATTTGTATATTGTTTTGGGTCGGTCATAATCAAAATCAGTCCAATTGTAAATGTATTATATCCAAATGATGACAGACTTAATGACATGTATAATCACAGTCAAGTTAAATTTAAAAGTGGATTCTACTACTTGTGGAATAAAAACTAGATGTACATATTTCACAAGGGTTCCATTTTTTGTAGTTGATAAGGAAGCTGTAAATTTGACCTTTAACTAAGAAACATTCGGCTGATAATTTTTTTATTATGGAAAAGATGAAATCAAACGAACAAATAGTTATCAGAATAACAATTATATGGCACTCTGTAAAATGCCGTCGAAATTTTGCCATGTGAGAGGAAGGTAAACACTTACAAACTTGAATGAACCCAAACGAAAGAGAAATAACTTTAAATGGCTTTTCCCCCAAGAACCACAACTCTTGTAGTTGGCCAGTGATCAATTAAAAGCAAGAAGACTATTATTATGTCTCTGATCAATATTTTTTGTCGCGCTTACGTTAGCAAAATGCTATTGTAGTAAAACTAGCGAGATATAATATAGACTTTTATAACGATAGTTGGAACTACGAGCGCCTGCTGAATTAGATTCATGGAAGGTGGTTTGTCATAAAGTATTCAGATATTAAGTTTTATGGATGTAGGCCAAAACATGTTTGGAGGTGAAAACTGGCCCACTGGCCATTAAAGTTGACTTAGTAATATGCAATTAACTGTGTTTATTTTCATCGTCATTATTGTAAGAAACTAGTACAAATTATTCCGTAAGTCAAAGCCATAATTTGTTCTACGTGTAATTTTACGACAATATTGCGACGCTTACTTTCCGATTTTAAAGCAACCACTCTCGTTAGGGTTATGCATACAGTTCCTAAGAAGTAACCTCAGATCCAGGCGGCGCTCAACAGTTCCGTATTTTGCACAGGGTTAGAATTTAAAAAAAAAGAATTTCCCCCAGTTTCCTCACTGGTTATGCTGGCTATTTTAAATATCCCTTGTATATCTTACATATTGTTCATATTACCTTTAATTTTCTTTATTCTGGTGTATGATTGATGTTGTTAAAATATGGATTATTGAGTATAAAGCAGGATTTTACTCTAGATGTGTACCTCTTAAACAAAACTGCTAGCTCAATTTGGTTATTTTCACTTCCTGGACTTCAGATATAAATTGTAAAAAAGAGAAAGAGCCTTTAACTTTCTTTTACATTTTATATATTTGATAAATTATTCATTGCACTTTCAGAAACTGGTATTGTTTAGTCTGGAAACATTAATTTTCCATATTTTAATAACTGCTAAAGATAGTGTATTTTAGACTAATTTAGGCTGATTTTTGAGCACAAGGGAACAATCATTTTAGTTTGCCGTGTGCTTAGATATGTACAGTTTAGATAAATACAATGTCCAAGAAATGTCAGTATAGAATGTGGTTAGATCATGTACAATATCCACAAATACAATATCCAAAAACTTTCAACCATAGTACATGAAAGTAACATAGAGGTATGCCAAAATTCTTTCTGTTGAACATGTTTCAAATGCATGCAACTTCACCGTATTTACATCACTTTCCCAAAGTACATAATACTTGATGAGCTTCCCTCTCCCAGGGGTGAGTGGGCGCTCACCAGTTATTATGACAGGGATCAATTAAA